>CALNVZ010001721.1:29141404-29177325 GCA_940671915.1 Paracentrotus lividus | reverse complement strand
TACGTTGCCATGGTGATAGTCGGTTCTGGTTTATGAGGTTACGTCAGGTGTGAGGTCTAAGATAGATACGAACCACCTGCTAATGGTGAGAGCTAATTAATACACACGCATAATTAAGACAGTGGCGAGATCCAGGCGGGGGTAGGGGACGCGCGCACTATTTGAAAACCACTCAATGCACGTACATGTTTAAAAAAAATTGGCGGAGCCCCCTATTTGAAAATCCTGGAACCGCCACTGCTTAGGTTTTTTTTTTTTTTTTTTTTTCTAGTTGGTTCACCTTTTACACTCAGTGTTAAGATGGTTAATTATACTGGAAACACACCTCGAATTTATGTCAGATTCCTGTTCTTAACAAATGTCGCGTAATTAACCCAATTTTGCAATGCTATAAAACTGATTGTTCTAATTAGGGGTGAAGTTGGAGAATAAGAGGTGAATTGTGATTTACAGCACTGTTGACACCTAAGTGTGTTTATTGCGTTTATAATCTACGTAAAATCTGTACAGAGTTGATTCAAGTTGACATCTTCCTTTGAACTATTATAGGCCTTCGATCTACACCGTGCTATTTTGTAAATTACTCTGCACATTTCGAAAGGGTCTTTATGTTTGTTGTTGTCATCAAAGAGTAAAATATTAATAAAAATAGAATATTACGATGGAGACCAACTCCTTTATAAAGTTGTACTCTTTTTATAATTATTTGTTTAGATATGTCATCTATG
Source organism: Paracentrotus lividus (assembly GCA_940671915.1). Classification (NCBI taxonomy): domain Eukaryota; kingdom Metazoa; phylum Echinodermata; class Echinoidea; order Camarodonta; family Echinidae; genus Paracentrotus; species Paracentrotus lividus. Next base: position 29,176,597 of record CALNVZ010001721.1, on the reverse strand, counting down.
AAATTTTCAAATTTAAGAAGGAAAAAAAAAATCTTCTGATATGACTGCTAAAATCTTAAACGTGAGTTTCACATTTGTAGATTTAAATCTTTATAATATAGATATGCAACTGACAATATGGCAGAGTCACCTGACATTTCGGAATGGTAGTAAAAAGAAACTCCGCATCAATATCCATTACTGAACAAATTCAACAAAGCAATTCGTTCAATCGTGCCAAAACATGAAATGATAAACAAACAATCAAAACACAAAACATGTCATCTGACCTTCCATTATTAGATCATCCCATTCCTCCAGCATCATTAGAAATGTCTTCTTTGCTTGAACTCGTTTCTACAGTACCAGATCTCTGTTACAGTATATGCCACGTTCCACTAATGACACTTTAAGGGTTAAAGGAAACTCCACGAATGTATGCTAGGAAATTCAGGAGACTTCCGAGAGGTATACATTGGCAGAGGAATGCGGAAGGATCTAAACCCGATGATTCCACCTGGATCTCAATCATGTCAATCTAGAGTAAGAAGTTGGAATATTATCCAAGGTTTATACTCAAATCCAAAGACAGCGACGATACAGATTTCTATTTTACGTGTCGAGAATATTGTAATTTAAAGGTACAGTTGTTTTTAAAAGTACCTCTGCGTTTGCCATATTTGCTTGAAAGAATAAGACAAAGTTATTATCATCAAAGGTTTTACACTCTAAGAAAAGACATTATAAAGAATTAACTACATATTTATAATGAGTTAAACGTGTTGAGTATTATGGTCACGTGTTTGTAAGTAAACGAATACCATTGTCCCCATAAAGACAGCAAAAAACGACTTCATGGCGAATTTCGAAATGAATATCCACTCCATGTGCAGCGGCACTGAGGGGGGGTGGTGGTAGGGGGCTGCAGCTCTCACTTTTTTCATCAAACGTGTACAAAAACGCGAAAATGACCATAACCTTGTGATTTTCAGCCTGTTCAGCCCCTCCATTTTCGGCTCAGCCCCTCCACTTTCAAAAACGCTCCGAGGCCCCAGCACTCGAACAAAAATTAAATATAAAACTGGATTGTCTTAGTCATTTTTTAAAAGTCTTGAACAGTTTGTGTTTGAATGAGTTTCCACACGTCTCCATGTACATAACGTATGAGTGGAAATAAAGTAGGCCTACTCTCATTTCCAAACATATCGATGTTGAGTGGGAAAAGGGCTCACTCTGTCATCGAGTGACAACGAACTGAAATTCGAATTGGAATAAAAATAATTCATTCTAAATCTTCGGTTACAAATTCACTCGTTCATAGTGAGAAAATGCCGTTAAGTTTGTTGTTGTTGTCGTTTTTTCCCCTTTGCGGAAAGCCACGCATAGTATTTAGGAGGACGAGCACATCTCACGCGGGTAATACGAGACATGCGAGAGGAAAATATATACGTATGGAGGTATTACTGGACAGGTGGGTGGATTGAGATGATTTTGATGAGTGATGAGAAGATCAGAGAGACATGCGATGATATTTCTCTTGATTTGGGATCAGACATGATGAGCTTAAGTTAGAATTAATCTTAAGATGTTGCATTCTGTCTGGGGAATGTTACCATGGAAACTACGAATTGAAGGAATTCTCAAGATATTCAAAGCACGCAGACAGTTTTGTCGTTACACAATTTTTCTCCTCTTATCCATTATATACAATATTCAACGTTTTTTTTATAAATAGTAAAACATTTCGATTCGATTTTTATTTGTTTGTCTTTCATACCCACTTGATGATAACAACACAACATAATAAATAATAATCAAATAGTTTATTCACAAATAAGACCCCACGCAGAAAAATAGTGTTAGCATTCAAATTCTAACTAAAGTGCGATATACATACATAATATACTCCAATTTTTGTATTCATGAAATAGAAAAAAAAAAAAAAAAAACATTACTCAAATTGTTCTGAGTAAGGCCTTTAGACATGTTAGAGCCAATGGATTGTTTGATCATCTACAGACCACAAATATGTATTTAAAAAAAAGAATCATTATCTTCGTTGAGTTTCCTGATCTTGTGCAACTCTGGAGTTACCTAAAAGGAAAAATTAATAATCTTTGGACCAATAATTAAAGTATCTTGGCTCTCTTCTTTATTATAGCTCACCTTCCACGGCATAGCGCCTATACCAACATCCTGTTTACATGGTGTCGCCAACCAATAAGTTTGTTGGGGTAAATTGGTAGGAACTCTGCCAGAACTCATACTATTATAATGCTTTTCCAATACAAGTTTATTACATATCAAGTCTTGATAACGCGATAACCCCATGATACTTAGGAGATATTACAGTCACTATATAATAAGCTCTTGATGATACAAAGAGATTACTGTAATATTTCAGCTTTGTTATTCGTTTTTTTTTCTATGTACGTTGTTTTCCATTTTTCGTTTTTGAATAATTATTAACAATGATTAATATTAGAATCTAATGTTGAATCATTATTTATGTACGTGTGTGTTTTTATCCTGGGAATTGAACATCGTTGTTATGTCATGTTTGAATACAGATTCAATAAATCAATCAAACAAATAACAACCAATAGCATGAAGTTCAATTATACAGAGGGAGATAAAATGTAGAATACATGGAAAGAGAAAGTACATAGAATTAGCTGATTAGAGAACAGGGTAGATAGAAGAGAGATAGAAGAATGCAGAGCCATATGTTGTTGAGTTTTTCATCGCATATAACATTGATCTTTGGTGATCGTTTTAACATGAATACATGTGATTACCAATGTTTACTATCATGCCTTGTTTTTCCTTCGCAAGGAAATGAAATAATTACTTTTGCAGATTTAAGTAGGGGATATTAGATATTCATTGTGTAGTATGCTTAAATATTGTTTTCATAGTATCAAGTTTCTTTATAATCATATTACAAATATGTATTGTAAAGTTGTGGTTTTTCACGCTTTTATTCACACGTATTGGACACATCGTCGCTTATTCTTTTCTGTTAATTTGGTCCACACTAAGCGGCTCATTCTTAACTTGAACATTAATGTTTTAGTAGTTTGAATTTTCAAGGGATACATGGTCTTTGTTAGTAGCTTTGTCAGTACTTTTTTTTTATCAGGCTCTATGGTATTAAGGTGGAAATGCAGATGAAACTTGCTAGTAGTACTTATGTAAATAGAATGACAGGGCAGCTCTGAATCTTGGTCTTAATAAATTTAATTTAATTTATTTTCACTCCATGTCAATAAATTGATTGCTAGGTGGTTGATTGTTCGTTTTATAAACTAAAACTGTTATATTTTGTATATATTATAAAAATATATTATACAAATTTTTAAAGCGCATTACATAGACATTTCAACACTCTTTACATGGAAAAGGTTGAAATGTATAAAAACAATAGAACGAAATAATCAAGCAATAATTTGTATTTATTACTATAAATAATTACGTCTATGTTAGGGGCCGTGGAGCCGGGAGGCTGGGGGAGGGGGCTTTAAGCCCCCTATCCTTTTTCAGCAAACGTGTACAAAACGCAAAAATGACCATAGATTTGTGATTTTTAGCCGTGTCAGTCCCCCCCCCCCACTTTCGCTCAGCCCTCCACTTTCAAAAACGCTTCGCGGCTCCTGTATAATGCTACTTATTATTTCAATATAAACGTTTGGATGGGCTCCAAAAACGGTTCTAGGACAATTTACTCCCTGGACAATCACCCCCCGACAATTCCCCCAGGACAATACCCACCCCGAGTCAATTACCGCCCGGACAAATAACCCCGGACAATTACCCCCTCCCCAGGACAATAACCCCAACATTACCCGCCAGAGACAATTACTCCCGGACAATTACCCCCGAGGACAATAACCCCCAAACAATTACCCCGAGGAAATTACTCCCCGGAAATTACCCCCCCCCTCTTCGGCATCGATGTTGAAATCAAGCGGCGCCATTGTGAGTCTCGCCCGGTGTTGCAGGTTTTCGAATTATTTTCTACTTTCCTCTTTCCCTTTCTGTTTATATTTCTCTTTCTCCTTTCTCTCTCTCTCTCTCTCTCTCTCTCTCTCTCTCCTTTCCTCTTTTTTCCTTGCTTTTCCCACCTTTTTTTTTTTCTTCCTTTTTTCCCCTTTTCCTTCCCAATATTCCAGATTAAGATGTGGCTTTATAACTTTATAAGCTTAATAACTTTAAAACAAAGATAATACACACAATAACACCTTGTAATTTTACCATTTAGGGTGCTAGTAATTAAACGTCAAAGAAGGAAATTAAGTACCAAAATTCCTAAATTGTAAACGATATGACATAATCAAATACAGTGTTTTTCCATACTCCATAAATTAGCAAATCAAGTGAAAATATAAACTAATGCAGCGGTCACAACTCGTCGTAGGCTACGGGGCACGTGCCATCAACGTAGCCTGCGTTGCATGTACAATTCACGCACAGGTCCTTAGTCAACGTTTGCTATTCCTGCGTTCCTATAGTAAGGGTATTGTAAAAACTTCCTGCACGTCGTACGTGCATTGTACCTGCAAGGTACCTCCGCTGCACGAATTTTCTACGAAATCCATCGTAGGGAGTTGCACGTCGAAGGTACGGCGAGTTGTGACCGCCGCATTAAGCCCAATGTCAATTTATGCAAAAATAAGGTTAATCGTAAAATCAAATATCAAACATTACTTATTTTTCACTTTATTTGTTAATTTAAAGAGTCATTGATTATGGCCCTTATGACCGCACATAGGAACCATCGTTTCAGACCACGAATTTTGCAGAATCCACCGTTAAGAATTCGGGCCAATAAGTTTTTGATTGATTTACACCACCTTATTCATGTGGTTACTTTTTAAAACTATCGAGAATTAATGATAATTCTTAAAGACAAAACAACGTAGTATTCTCCAAACAAATTTATTGATTTTTATCGAAGTTTATTGTATTAAATAAATGAAATCAATTAATTAGGCCTGACAAAATATGAATAAACATGATATATGGAATTGGGAAGAGATGAAGTATAAAGATAATTTGCAGCTTGTACAAGACCATTTTGTCTGATGTTGTTGTTGCTCTCCTTACAGCGTTCTTACGATAATTACTAAGCATTTCATGCTTCAGTATTGCTGTTGGACCATATTAAATATACAAATATCTTACGCATTTCTTACGGCGTTTTGGGGGGGGGGGTAGTTGTCTTAGGGTACTTGTCGGGGGTTAATAATCTGGGGTAATTGTCCGGGGGTAATTATCCAGGGGTAATCCGTCTTGAAGTAGTTGTCCGTAGGGGGGTAATTATCCGGGGGTAATTATCCAGGGGTAATCGTCTTTGACGTAGTTTGTCCGTCGGGGTAATTGTCCGGGGGATAATTGTCCTCGGGGGACAATTTGTCCAGAGGTAATTGTCCTTGGGGGGTAATTGTCCGGGGGTAGTTTCCGGAGGGTAATTGTCCTCGGGGAATCGTCCTCAGGGGTAATTGTCCGGGGGTAATTTGCGGGGGTAATTGTCCGGGGGTAATTGTCTTTGGGGGTAATTGTCCGGGGTAGTTGTCCGGCAGGTAATTGTCCGGGGGGTAATTGTCCTGATACGCTCCAAAACAGTTCATTCTAAAGATAGTCCATGAATTTCGTCATGTTTTTCATAGATCAGACTTACATGAACTTCACAAGGTAATCATGGTAAATGTCCTTGAGGACTTGATCTCTTTCTGGACCTCGAGCTCAAGAGAATAAGTTTCTGAGCTCGTCTTCGAATCGGGTTCAATGTGTGTCTCTGACCTCACGCTCCGCAAGAACTTCTTAAAATGAGTCAGCCACACTAGTACGACAGACTCCAAACCGACCACTAACTTGCCATTCAGGTTTGTAATATTTTACCCGCTCAGGTGTTGGTTTACTTTAGGGTTATTTTCACAGATGTGACTGAACATGGTTACCTTCAGTTTACTGAACTCGTCCGTGCCATAAAAAAAAACATAGTGTTCCACGGTGTGAACACAATGTGAACACATTGTGAGGCAATGCGTTCAAAATGTGCTGCACCGTGTGACGACAGTGTGGATTTGGCCCATTTGAACAGTGTCGATAGGTTTGAAGTAGTATGGACACACTGTGATTGACTCTCTATTTTTCCGGTAGGGGTATCTAAAGGATTCGTCTTTTTTTTTTAAACAGGGGCCATTATTAATGTACAAACATAATTATTGTATTTTGTATGGCAATCAATCAAATTTTTACTATTGTCCATATTTCAAACCTAAATATTCTAAAACAACAAGTTTCTATTAATTGCCAACCAAATTATATGTTATAGGCACATAATTATACACATAAATATACATTTCATATCATAAATGTAAATAAATCTGAGTATCAGAGGCAAATATTTGGCACAGGAGTCAAAATATCTCACTTTCTGATAATCTTAGTTTAGTCTTTTTTGAGGCCGAGGAAGAAAAAAACTACAAAATAAATTGAGATGTACGACCAAATTTTCCAGTTCTAGTAAGGTCAATTTGAAATTACTTAGAAGAAATCTTCCCTTTTCTCATCAAAACCATATAAAATAGAATAAAAACATCAACATCAATTTAGAAATGAATATGTTGGTGTGAGAGAACCAGGTTGATTCGTTAAACAGGTGTAGAGGCTTCGCGGGTTCCCGGATGTTGCCAAATTTCCAGGAAATTCCTCCGAAAACTGAAACGCAATTGAGGCTTATTGAAGCCCGTGTCTGGTCGGATATCTCGATGCCGAGAAGACCGCTTAACACAATTATATACGTTTTATATGAATTATGATATCTATACCCTAGTTGTACGGTTGTAATTTTCCATGAGAAGTGCGAACATCGTGTGCAAGATCTAGTCCCACCTCCATGATTATAGCAAAGATGGACATGATGGAGAGGCATGAATTTGAATACAAAGTTTAATTATCCAAAAGGTTAATTTCTTCGTCGCTCTCAACATGTTCAAGTTTGGTCATAGCCCATCCGTTCTTTCTCTCTCTCTCTCTCTCTCTCTCTCTCTCTCTCATTGTCCTCTCGACAAAAACAAACAAAACAACAATTTTACATGTATACCTTTCTCTCTCAAGCTATCTCTCTTAATCTCTCTCTCTCTCTCTCTCTCTCTCTCTCTCTCTCCCCCCTCTCTCTCTATTTTATTATGTTCCAATCTTGACACCAAAAACTTTCTTGCTTTTCTCTCTTAAGCTATCAAACTCTCTCTCTCTCTCTCATTGCCCTCTTGACATGCTTCACAAGAGAAACAATTTAAACATTTTCTCTCTAAAACTAACTCTTTCTCTCTCTCTCTCTCTCTCTCTCTCTCTCTCTCTCTCTCTCTCTCTCTCTATATATATATATATCTATCTCTCACTATCTTGTGTACCATTGCTCATCCTTAATAGTCCCTCATCAGTCATCATCGACTTCGATTGGTCTCGCATGATCCTCTTTCTTAAAATCAGATAAAGCTTCCCTTAAATAAAAGCCTCCAGTCCTCCAGTAGCTAATAAACCTTTTCTTTCCATCACGTGCTTGTTCTTATTAAAAGAAAATTATTTTGTTTTTAAGTTCAAGCTAATGAGGAGCACCAGAAGGGTAGGAGTATCTCCTTTCATATGTGACCTTTTCAAACATCTTACTTTGGAATAAAGAAGTTGGTATGAAAAGTATTAATGCAGTAAAATGTGTATTGAGGATACAGATTTTATAGGAGAGATATGTTCCCTCATTGAGTGCCAAAGTCATGGTAATGCTAGTATGAACCACTAAATATGCCAACTTTAATTGAATTCTACAGTGTGTTCCTAAAAAAAGGTAACCGAAGTTCAAAGGTCAGTCATCTCAAAGGTATATGGTTTATTCCTGTAATTTGTTTACTACAATACTAAGTAACTCATCAGCTTTAATTTGAGACATTGTTTACGCCCAAACTGTCATGGGTCACAGAGTTAGGGTCCTTTGAAGGTGATAGGTACAAAACCCATTTTCCAAGTTTTTCGTTTGTAGGGTACGAACCCAACGTTTTATAAGTTTTCGGTTTCATCGTTTTAGGTTTTTTTTAATACAAAATTTCAATGAAATGCAATCTCATTTGTCAAAGGACCTATCTCACTGGCAATGAGATGGGTTCTTGATTATGAATCTCTGGAGTATCTGAGAAGTCGCCGAGACGTCTCCCGAGTCTGCAGGAAGTCGCGAGTTAAAGCAAACAAATGTTAAACATGTTTAATCTTTTAGTAGACTTCTTTAAGACGCGAGCAAGTCTCTGTGACGTCTTTGCGGGGTTGCCGCGACGTCCCTTAAGTATACACGATGTCGCATAGACGTTGTCGGAACTTGCTAACGATTAAAAGAAATCGAACGGGCAGTAGTAGTAGTAGTAGTAGTAGTAGAATTAGTAGTAGTAGTAGTAGTAGTAGTAGCAGCAGCAGCAGCAGCAGCAGCAGCAGTAGTAGTAGTAGTAGTTGTAGTTGTAGTAGTAGTAGTAGTAGCAGTAGTAGTATTAGTAATAGTATTAACATCAGAAGCAGCATTTGCAACATTTACATGTATATCTAATAGTAGAAGGGATAGTATAAATAGTATTAAAATAGCAGTCGTCGTGTAGTAATAGAGGAAGTCATTGCGAGATTCGTGGTGAAGTATCGCTATCACTTTCAATATCAACCACCACTCTCTTGTTCTAGATCAAACTCCTGAAGATCACGTCTATCCTCGCGTTAAAGGAAGGACTTCGTTACCTGGAATCTCGGGGGTTGTCGCACTAATCGAAGGTGTCGAAAGAGAACCGAGAGATACTCTTTATATAACTGATCCCCGATTGATCATAGGAGTTACAGGATAAAAGAGCCAAGTCGTGACACCTGATTTTATGATTAATAGTTGGAATCATAAAAGACTCAACGTTTCACCGCCATAAAGGGCTGTATTCTTATAAAGTGTATAGTAAATTAAATGAGCTTTAAGTATATTTTTTTCATTATTTTGACCTTTGAAAATTTTGGCACTGTGCGGTCGCCCAGTGGTGTTGAGATTTGGGCCCTATGTCGTCACCCAGTGGTGTTAAGATTTGGGCCCTATGTCGTCACCCATTGGTGTTAAGATGTGGGCCTGTGTCGTCACCCAGTGGTGTTTGTAAATGGGCACTTTGTCGACACCCAGTGGTGTTGGCATTTTGGCCCTTTATCGTCACTCAATGGCGTTTGTAATTGTGCCCTGTGTCGTCACCCAGTTGTGTTGGTATTATGTGCCCTGGTCGTCACCCAGTGGTGTTGGTATTTCGGCCCTATGTCGTCACCCGTGGTGTAAATTTGGGCCCTATGTCGTCCAAGCGGTGTTGATTTGCCCTGTGTCGTACCCATTGGCGTTGAGATTGGCCCTATATCGTCACGCAGTGGTTATGGTATTTGGCCATGTGTCGTCACCCAGTGGTGTTGGTATTTGGGCCCTTGTCGTCACCCAGTTGGTGTTGGTATTTGGGCCCTGGTCGTCACCCAGTGGTGTTGGTATTTGGGCCTTGTCGTCACCTAGTGGTGTTGGTATTTGGGCCCTGTGTCGTCACCCAGTGGTGTGGTATTGGGCCCTGTTGTCGTCACCCAGTGGTGTTGGTATTTGGGCCCTGTGTCGTCACCCAGTGGTGTTGGTATGGTTTTGGGCCTGTGTTCATCCATGTGGATGTCTTGGTATTTGGGGCCCTAATGTCGTCACCCAGTTTGTGTTAAGATTTGTGCGCTGTTGTCGTCACCCAGTGGTGTTGGTATTTGGGCCATTCGGTAATTTTGAGATTTAGGCCTTTATAGTGATAAATCAAAGTAATCCTTTTTAAAATACATCATTATCACCTAATAATTTGTATATGTATTGCTATTGCAACTGGTTATTAGCGCTGAGTGTCACTGAATGATTTTGCAAACCGTGCTTGTTATAATTATACCATAGGTATAAGAATTTAAAGAAAATAATTTGAAGGTACCTCATATATTTTCATGAGCGAACTATCTTTACAACCAAACACATATTACCCATATTGCCATTATGGTCATTATCACCATCATCATCATCATCATCATTATCAGCATCACAACCATCATTATCGTGTTCAAAATCATCATCATCAGTATCATAATCATCATCATCATCATCGTCGTCGTCGTCGTCGTCGTCATCAGCATAATTATCATCACAGAAAATCAATATAACCACCACCATCATCATCATCATCATCAACAACAACAGCATCGTAACATTTATCATCATGTATTTCTTTATCGTCATCATCATAATCATTATGAACATCTTCATCATTTAAATCATCCTCAAAAATATCATATTCAAAGCAGCCAGTAATATAATAACACACATTCACTATCAGAATTCATTTAATTGTTAAAAGGACATTCGATAAGAAATACCGGCACAGTAAGTGTATGATGTGTTATTTGTTTATTATTATATTTTACACTCTTTTTTAATGACATGAAAATATAGGAATGTACGTACATGGAATCGTCTCAATTGTCTACAAAACATGATTTTATGAAAACTTCGCTCGCTGAATCTACTAGCATTGTCAATTGCATTGCTCCCATCTCATGCATCTTAGGACCCGTTCACATGTGACTGTTATACACAAATGCAGAACCTTAGCGGCAATGCATCTTCCAGTGCGCTTAGATCTTGGATTTTCACGTGTGAAATGGTCCCGTATTTTATTCATCGAGTCATTGCATCATTTTATTTTAATTTTTATTATCTAAATATAATATAAAACGTGCAAAAATATGTCTACTTTACACAAAATAGCAAGCATTAAAGCAGGAATGTACAATAATATAAACACTCTTCGCACATAGTTATAGGAATGACAATTTGTAACACTCATTTAGCCTTTTTGTTTGTCAGGCGGCTAGACAAATTACAAAATATAAATTGTTTCTAATTCATTTTTGTTCAAATCAAGGAAAATATAAAAGAAAATAATTTTGCGGAACCAGCCGCGTCACAGCAAACCATAGAAAATAAAGATTCAAGACAACAGATATACAAACGCAAAATTGTAGAACTATATATAAACATATTATCGCGACAAATTAGGAAAAGTGCGGCTAGACAAACTTGTTTCGGTTCTTGGGTTGTAAAAATAATTGATCGTACCATGGTACAACAATAAAGGAAGAATGTGAGCTTTCTTAAAATAAAATTAATTCAATCCAGCGATCGCAAAATAATAATGCAAACAAAGTCAAAGTCAAAATACATTTGAATACACATAATAATAATTATAGTTGAACTTTTGATATACGGTTCGGAAGTAATGTTTAACCTTTTGTCCAATCAAGAAAATTTTATAAACCTCCATACTTATACGCGACTTACAGTCGTGTATATGAATTATGTTTTTATAGATTCTCAAATTTATCAACGATTGAATGCATGCATCTTAAACATATTGAATTGTTCGTATATGCAATGTTTTTAACCAAAGGCATTTAACCCCCTCCCCCTCCCGCAATCAGCCAATGGTGTACGAATAGGTGTTTGAGTACCCCCTGAAACAGCATGTAGCAAGCGTTCGGGGTAGTCCTTATATTCAATACCAAAGGAATGATGGGGCTGTGTGTACCGGGGGAGTACATAAGTAACCATCGTAAATGATAAGAATGCATATGTACCAATAAGCATTCTTAATAAACATGCAACTTATCATTTGAATATATGAATATAAAAAGAGCCCAAGTTGTATGGTTAATCATTTATAATTATAAGAGTAATATTGCAAATACGAACCGACTAATGTTCAATGTTACAGTCTGGTTACTTCCGTAAGACCGACTCCAGACCGACTCCAGACCGACTCGAGACCGATCAAAATATTAAATTACCGGGAATGGCAAGTCAGTGAGCGGCTTTGGGTCGGCCTTGCCAATCTGACCATGGTATTGGTCATAGAATGGATTTCCCGAACTATTAGCACGTACATAATACTTCAACATCAAACCCAATGCCAAAATAGTTAATAGAAATGCAGAAATGTGACGTATACAGCTTTGTATAAGCGTGGATATATATCCATGGTATAAGACTGGAATGATTTTAATTATAATGCTGCGTTTTTTAAGAGAATGATTGAAGATAGTTTGGAATGGTATGAATATAAGCTTCAGATGATAAATTTCGGAATGGTTGAAGAACCACTGTATGCGAGAGTCTGCAATCATTAACATTTTAAGCAACAATTGTCCTAAATAAGTAGAATTAGGTTGAAAACAATATTTCGGAATGTACCAGTAAATGGTAACAAAAAGGAAATCACTACGGCCATGACACAATCTATGACATTACGCTGATCATATTGTAACAGATAAACGGAATTCTGTTAGGTGTAAACTTGCAACACATGTATATTGAGTCCTGTGAATGATATTACGATACCACAAAAGGCCTTCCCCTATCAACAAATTTAGTCACCCCAAAACAAAGTGAAGTTCTATATCTGTACTTGAATATTACGAGTTTTAATCATACCTGTTGACAATGTGACAAGTTGCAAAACATGTTTTTGTCTGTTCATAAATGTGGGCCACGTAATGCGATTTTTACTTCAATTATGTCGAGACAGTTGTTTGGTACCGTGAAATTATTTAACACCTTGTGTTCTAAATTTTGTTCCAAATTCCCAATTTTTTTACTGCTTTGTTTACGTCATTTTGTCTGGCATGTATGGCTTTAATATTTTGGCAAGCTGCGTGTGTATACATATTGTATATATTCCACCTTGGAAGCTGGCTACAATATAAATTGAAACAGAAAAATATAACCTTTTTCGAATTCCTAAGACTTTTTCAACGACTTGTTTGCAATCTTGCTGTCAACATATTTGACTGTCTCTGAAAAAAAAGGCCCAACAACAAATCAAGTGAGTTCCCTTTACGAATAAACGAGTGTAGGTCAAATATGAGACTGGAAAGTAACGAAAAAGTTGCTATTACAAATTTTGTTCAGTGATATTATGTTTTCAAATAGAGGTATTCGTAACCGTGCCATTCTTTCGTTATTTTCGTTTCATAGTGTGTCAGCATTTTCGCGTGAATTCTGCATATCGGAATGTATAACAAAGATTTAATGGAATTATTCAGTTTAAACAAATAAAATAGAATGTTTTGAAGTTGCGCTTTTCCACCAAAAATAAACGTCAGAAATCGTCATACAAACACAAGCTATCTCTATCCATAAAAAACGTCTTGGAGACGGTTCTGATTACGCTTGTACAATGTTCCTACTTTCATTTATATAATGGATAGAAAGGCAATATCTCATATTATTACATTAAATATTAAATTCATATGATACCTTATTCAGTATCAAGAATATACTTGTTATCTATTTGCCACATATATCACAAGTCCAAAAACAGTGAAGTATATAAATATAATCTTGTTACAGAAACAATTTGACTTGTACTTTTAATGGGCAGTAATAACCTGATATTCCTATTGAGGAATACATGGAATATATATCAAAATGATTTTGTGAATCCAGTAAGAATCTGACCCAAACAACATCTAATCGGTTTTTACAAGAGCCGCATTAAAATATTGTCTTACAAAAATCATCTGAATTATAATCTATTATAATTCAAAACAAGAACAATGTCACAATAAAGAGCGCGAATAAAATTTTGTCTGAATAATTTGAATACAACTATTTCATAAATCCCCGAAAACGATTTACGAAATTTCGGAAATCATAAAATCAAAACCTTTGACGCTCTCAAACTGTGAGAAAGAAAACAGTAAAGAGTCAAAACAGTGGAGAGTCAAAACAGTTGAAATAGAAATTATATGCACACTTTAATGTTCATACTTAATTTTCCCATAACAAATCTATGATAGAAGTGGCAAGTATTTTCCTATACGGTATTTAAAATTTCTTCCTCAACAAAAGAATCGGCACAAAACTGAAAAGCCTCACATGACAAATCTTGGATTCTGATGAATGACGTTGTAAATATATTAAATAAAATTTTTATATGAGCATTTCTATCCACCAGGTTATCAAATCATCATTAAATGTTGATAATTACATTAACATCTGAAGAAATAATTTGATTTTGCTGAATATGAATAATCTCTGCGCCTAAAATAACAGGTAAATTTAAATGAAAAACATGTTCCTTTATTTACCATATTGGCAGCATTGAAATACATGTATAAATGAAATATATATATAATATCGTTAACTTTTTACATTAATTGATGCTTACATTCTATACAAATAACCGCATGCTTAAGAGTAATTTTATTGAATTACTCGATCGTTGACATGACTACGCCGATCCGTTGATTGGCAACTTGGAATGTGACCGTTTGGTCATTACTACGCATGCGCGCTGGAATGGCAATTCCCCATGGAATTCTATCACGTCAAAACGAATGGAATGAGAGAAGAGAAAAGGAATGAAGATTGGAATGATCTTCTTGTATGATAGAGAGCAAAAAATGATTGGATTACGGCGAATCGGGAGAGAGTTAAGTCACTTTTTCCTCTTCGTTTTTGTTCATGTTACCTTAACTCGGCGAAGCAGGCGGTGCAATGTGTCACTTACGCCTGGAAGTTTTCCTTTTTGAAGAGGAAACAGGTCGCCACGGCTCCCTCCCACGGCTCGCTGATGTAGCAGAATATCCCAACCATTCTCTCTCTTCATAAGAATTAATTTGCAGCTACATCAATAACTGCAGGCGCACGTTGCTTGGAGCTCACTTCCTTACAAGTCATTTTCATTTTTACCTCCCTTTTTCATTTTTGTTGAAAACTCGAGTCCCTCCAACTATTTCAATGTCTACGGCGCCTCATTAGAATAAGATTAATACAATATGGAATGAAGAATAGGAATGTCTGAATCAACATGCATACATAATGTTCATAAAATTACAAGATTTCTTTCTCTTTCGTCAGCATTTTGATGTCAATCATAAGGCAAGAATGATTGTCTGACAATGTCAAGTTCTGGAAAGAAATGGTTGACCCTTAAAGGCTGTCGTTGCTCGCTGGTGATGACATCGAAAACCATGGCGGACTGGTATCACCTGCACAAAGGTTGTCGTCACTAAAATAAACGCTGTTCGCACTTCCGCACATACTTCCGGTGCTTCCACAAATGCTTTCCGAATCACCGATCCCACTCTCGGAAGAACTCCGGCTGCTCCTCGCGCGATTTCGGACTGGCTCGCATGTCATCGGAGGGTAACCAATTATTTCGATGGGTGAATTGGGGTCGGGTTCGGTCTTGACCACCGTGGGCATTGGTGATGGGATCTCAGGTACGATGTTCTCGAAGGTCTCCATTGGGGCAGCCACGGCCTCGTCCTGATCAACATCACCGTCGCTCTGGTCGTCGCGAAGCTCCATTAGGAAGTTGATGTAACGAATGGTTAGACGAAGAATCTCGTTCTTGCTTAGCTTCTTGTCGACGGGATGGGTGGGTAGCAGCTTGCGAAGCTCGGCGAAGGCAGAGTTGACATTCTGTTGCCGCCATCGCTCTCGGCTGTTGGTGAACATTCGACGAACGACTTTGCCCGAGCCGACCCGCTCAAGCACGGGCGCGTGCATGGCTTGACGAGGAAGATGAAAAACTTTCTGGCTTCTCGGATGCACGGTGTATGTCTGCTGATGCGGGTTTGCGGTCGCCTGTGGCTGCTGTTGAAGCTCAGAAAGCCCCTGACTAGCCAGTACAGGATTAACAACAGTCGGGAAGGTCCAGGTAACTTGGGCTTGAGGGGAAGACAGCTTTCGCTTGTTAGCATTTGATGGCCCGATCTCAGCAGTGATGTCCGGCTTCATGTCGGGTTTGGCACCGCGTCGCATCAGCTTAGGGGTGGCGGTGAGTGTCGGTGAAAGCGACTCATCAATATCTGATGTGTCGATTTTGATGTGGACGCGATCAGCTGTCGACAAGGTAGGGCTGGGAATCTCGGGGTTTGCGAGGTTGCATCTCGGCGTTGGAGCCATTGTTGCTTCCACACGAGACGGGAGCTGCCCTGGTTGAGTGAGAGCGATGTGAGGTGGACGGGGCTTGAGCACCTGGCCGAGAGGCAGTGGGTTGAATCTCGGCAAAGCGTCCACGTCCGTCGGGGAGCTGATGGCGGAGAAGCTGGAGTTGGTGTGACCGAGTTTGAGCGACAGCATCGGGGCCATATCCAGGAGGTGATGACTGGCCTGAAGTTGGGTGGGAGGGGCTGCCATGTCAATCATGGTGATAAGGGGTTTGACGTCACGGGTCACGAGGAGTTTGATTGGTCCGATTGTTCCGGTATTTGAGGTGATGACGACGGAGAGCTGATGAAGGCCTAGGACATCTGTAAGGGGAGACAAAATGAGAGAAGAAATGGTCAGTGGTGTCACTAGATTAACCTTTGAAGTCTGACCTGAACGATTTGGTCCAGATTATCACTGACCATGGATCGTAATAAGAACATGCACTGACCTAAAATATTCGAACATTGTAAAAACATTTATTTTTGACAGACTTCATAAACACTTTAATTATCCTATATATTATCATATTCATGAATTATTGTAAATTAATTTATGTCAATATGATTATGATGACTATGTTAAAACTATTTATATATATATACTACATCCATGAATTATTAAAACTAGTTTTTTTTTTCACTCTGATTATGTTCAAAGTATCTGTATATCTTTTTTTGTTGTGATTTTGACAAAATACCATGTACATTTTACTGGTGAAGTCTAATAAATTCAATTCAATTCATATAATTACAAACTGTGATATTTCATTCTCGTTAACGATTTCGTTCAACATTTGCTTTATTGGTTCATTGATAAAGCTTTTGGACAAAATTACATCAGCAATTTCAATTCTGCCTTTTCATAAGAACATATAATCATGAAACTCTGACGTCACAGGCGGGCAGCTCATTGTTAGAACATGATAAAGCTATAAAAAAAGAAGAAAAAAAAAGACAACAGAACGAGAAGAGTTCCGGTCAATTGCAGCAAATTCATATACGTCTACCACAAGATGAAAAGCAAAAATTGACCTACTTAAGTTCTGTGAAACTGCCGAAAGGATAAAAGCCATGCTTTCTAAGAAAAGACAGTCTCTGAACTATTGAACATCTGCAAAGTTCAAATTGAAATCAAATTCCCTCCACAAGCATGCATGACAAATCTACGCAGTCATGATTATTTTAGATAACTTAGTTCGCCCCCGAAAAGGACCACTCATACAGGGATAGCAACGCGATGATGACAGGAAAAACAAACAAAATCGCGTGCCTGTTGAGCTTAAAATATCTCTATACTTACAATCAAAACGAGTTCAACTTATTGATTTTCAAAACAACCAGGTTTTCACAGACACCATATCATCGTTTTGTTTGACAACTGAAACGGAGTTCATTGACTCGCTGTTTCCGAAAAAAAAAAAAAAAAAAAATCTGAACCTCAATAGAATCGAGCAAACCCAGCTGTTAGTCATCAGTACAATGATAATATACCATGTATACCATGAGTACCAATTATGTTGGAAAGTAAAAGTACATGTACCGGTATTTCACAA
Organism: Paracentrotus lividus; assembly: GCA_940671915.1. Classification (NCBI taxonomy): domain Eukaryota; kingdom Metazoa; phylum Echinodermata; class Echinoidea; order Camarodonta; family Echinidae; genus Paracentrotus; species Paracentrotus lividus. Next base: position 29,158,997 of record CALNVZ010001721.1, on the reverse strand, counting down.
GTTTGATGTTCACATGCGCTCACATTTCTGCGGGAGAATTAAGGTCCCTGATACCATTAGATTCTTATCAATTAAAATGTTTAATTACTTTGGGCTATACAATTCTAATTCATGGAAGCATCTGTTTCTTATTCCAAATACATAATCATACACCTTAAATACAAGGTATATCCAATTTGGACAGTATGATAAGCATAAGAATGAAATAAGAAAAGCTTCCATCACTAATTATAAAGGCCAATGATCATGCTGATAGGAAAGTAAGAAAAAAATAGTTTATTCTATAAGAATATCTCTTTCTCATGTACAAAAAAAAAAAACTTTAGTGTTTGAAACCAATGAATATTATATGAATCACAGTGAACTACATTTGTAATAATGTAATTCTGCAATATTTTCCGGGGAGGCCTTCTTGGATTGGACGAAGTATACAGCATGGATCATGAAATGTGTTGTGTCTTTGTGGAACCTAGCGTAACAAATTCAAATCCCATTTTATCCACCCAAACAAATCTATTAAATCAAGGTAATCATGTTTACTGTCTTCGCCAAAAAAAAAAAAAAAAACTAATATCTGTCCTCGAGAACCCCAAGTGGTTCTTCTGTACAAAATATATCCAAAGATCTACATTTCTTGTCGATATTAACAAAAGAGTCGCAAAGGAATAGATTCGCCATATTCATGAAGGGTCATTTTCTGCTCGGACTCAGTAGCTAAGCTCGCTAGTCTCCTCCGAGGATAAAGGATTATTTCGCCAGCTGGCAGTAGGGATATCGTCAGCAAAACAAACTGATCAGTCTGGGCTTGAATTATCTTCATTCGATTAGCCTGGTATCACCTTGTTTGGGGGTTGGTCGTGTTGATAAAAATGGGTCTTTTTGATGATCGAAAAAATATTTTCAAATGTGTATTCCAATTTGATTTATTTTTTGACTAGCCAGAGAACAGAGTGGAGAATACTCATAATCAAGCATACAGGTCACAGCAATATAGGCTATTATTACCCTTATAAGACATCTGAACCGGGCTATTGCAAATTCATACCGACCGCAGTTTTTATATGATATCGATATATGAAGCGATCATGGGGTATATTGGCCATATTGACCGGAATAAAAAAATCCCATTGAAAAAACACGCATTGACGTAAGGCTGCCTTTTTTACAATGTTGACCGGCTGGTCGGGGTCCTACGGCGTAATTTTAATGATGCGCGTTTACAAAGAAGTAGTAAGGTACAATGGAATACGCAGCAGAAGCATTATTGGCGTCACAATGGTTCAACTCAGAATGCTGAAAAAAAAGAAAAAGAAAAAAAAAAAATCCCACGACACATGCCCAGTTTAAATCAGTTTTTCGGTTTTTGGTAACGTTATTCGCTGAGAAGCAAACTTTTATGACTCGTTGAATGACACATTCTGCAAATTATACCGAGCATGATGTTTCGAGGGAATTGATTCCTTGATATTTTAATATGATGAAAGACAGTGGAACATTTTGGATTCAAACATACATGACTGTACTGTAGCACGTTGTACCAGACCAGTAGGATATGTGGTAAGTAGACTACACTGTGTGTTTTCAATGTCCTATGTTGAGATAGGTAGTTGAAGGATAATAATAAAAATATTGACTGTTTTTTCGGGCAATATGGCATATAGTGCCCTTACTAGCACCATATTGCCCTCGTCTTCGACTCGGGCAATATTATGCTAGTTCAGCACTATATGCCATATTGCCCTCAAGGGCAGTCAATATTATTTAATTGCAACGTATTTAGCAGATCAGTGAAACATTATTTCAGTGTAAATATAAATGTTATTTCAATATTTTTGAGTAGTTCTCCTTAGAAAATAATAAAACTGTACACATGTGTGTCGACAGGGAGATTGGAAGTTTTCTTCAGGCCTTGGGAATCGGTGCAAAACCCAGGGTGATCTAAGCGGAGATCTAGGCGTCGACAGCGTGTCTCAATCCTAACCTTCAGAAACCAGAGTAGCAATGTTTATTTCAATTGCATTAAAATGGATTTAATGAATGAATGAAGTCTTACATTTCCAGCAAGTTTGACCCAATTTTCACGTGTTTTTTTAATCGCCATACTTTATGCAAGTTGCTTTTAAATACTTCCAGGCCGGACCGCCACGTACACGTCTTATACGAAGAAAATTTCACATCATACCAAAAATAGAGACCAATCTACTTTAGATTCCTTTGATTAATACAAATAACTGACATGAATTGAACTGGCGATTTAAGCGAATTGCATTTCTTATGTCATGTATATTGGATCATGAAAATGTCTGTTGTTTGAATTGCGTCAGGTTTAAAAAGTTTGTCAATAATTGTAATTTACAACCAAAAAAAATAAAATAATAAATAAAAATAATAATAATAAAATCGTGCATATTTCATATACAGCAAAACCGAACTATCCACCAGTTTTGCAGCTAAACTGCCGAGAAATATATACAAAAGAAACACACAATTTATTAAATGTACCTGCAAAGTAAAAAGAAAAATAAAAAAAAAAAAAATGAACCAATAAACTTTGGCTGACTGGAAATGTTTTAAGCAAAAGAGGGGGGGGGGGAGGTCGGGTTAAAAACCACATAGCCGGGTCACTTCGCCGGAAACCCGGCACATCCGGGGCACAATGTTCACTTCCTCTATCATTACCACTTTGAGCTTGCCTGGGTAATTTTCAGTCCCAGCCACATCGACGGACCAATCCCAGATCGGCTCCAGACCGACAACTATCTCGCCATTGAGGATAATGTAATATTCGCCTTGATCTGGGGTTAATGTCGGGTCGGTCTTACCAGTGTAACCGAGCTATTAGCTGGTATATGTTACCATCAACAGTCTATAATTGAGCGTATTTTGAATGGGAAAATAGTATCATTGACTGGTGCTTTCAGGTAATAAGTAGAATCCCAGGCAATAACTTTATTTGAGGGAATAATCAAGATGTATGGCTAAATATTTTTGTATTTATATATACAGGTTTATGCCAGAGTAAAGCTGGAAAATACAGTTTTACAAAGAAAATCAACAACACTCCATTAGAGTAATGTTTCGAAGGCGATCATCCAATTAACACTATCATAATAACAACAAAAAAATAGCTCTCATTCAATAATGTGAAGTTGTCATTTGTTTTCGAATTCTAACGAATTTCATTATTTTTTTTTTAAAGTCATAATATTAAAACAGTTCGTCTCGATGTTTGAATTGAACATGGAATATATATATTCAAATTGAATAAGAAATAATTTACAGTTTTATCTCTACAATAAAAATACCAAACTTTTATCATCATTATCATGATAATATACATATGCATATGTGCAGCAAACTGTAAAAATTGTCTACGTTTGGACCCAAGGTCATTATTGCAGTCTCACATTTTTTTTTTTTTTTTTTTTTTTTTTGGGGGGGGGGGATTTTTGTTGCTATTTGTCACAAACTTCGCACTAATAATATAAAAAAAAGTCTGTAGGATAGAAATTCGTATTGCCTTTTAAATGTTTGTATGTATTGTAAACTGAACTAATAAATGAAATGAATCAGTGTTGTAGAACCTGTATTGGAAAGGTCACATGTTTACATTTATTATCACAATTTCTTATTTTTTCAATTTATTTGAATAGAAATCTTTGAATTTTTATTTGTGAAATTTTGCTCTAGGACTTGGGTGTTACTGAATGTAAAGATTCTGGAAGTTCTGTTCATTTAACTTGCGAGTGAAAATCGGATGCAATATGGTCGGATACAGCATGTACACTTGAATGAACATGTCAAGATAACTTCTCTTCACAAGGATATATAGCATGTCTAAAGAGACATGGCTGTATGTTCACATCCAGATTTGTTATGATATACATGAATAAATCATGATTGCGTAAATTGATTTTTAAAAAGGAAAGAAATCCCCATTATTATACTTCTAACTTATATACACATTGTACAAGGTCTACAAGTCCCTTTACCATTACATCCTGATATATGTTTTCGAAAATACTATTTAAGATGTTGATCAAATTTCGAAAACGGATTATAAATTTGTACATTTCTCACCACAATTAGAATTGATAAGCTATGAATTTTGAAGAATGTTAACTGATTTCACAGATACAATATAAAACCATGGACAAATAGGCCTGGATGGTTCGTTTCATTTTCCTTTTGCGCAAAATTTAGTCTTTTTTTTTTTTTTTTTTTTTTTTTTTTGTTGTTGAGGGGACAAGCGATTGTCACTCTCGGTCTTCATTAAGTCATTACAACCCAAAGACAAATGGTCGGCTATGTGATTAGACGCGCTAATTAAACATCTCCCGAAAACTTGCGACAAGTTCCGCGCCAAAAATGAAGCGGGAAAAGACATTGTTAATAACCGTAAAGTATGAGACGAGCCCATAATGCTTAGGCATAGAACAATTGTCGCGTTTTAATCAATCTAATTACACGACGATTTGTTTCAATTGTCATTGTCTGTATACATAGCTTCTATGTTTTATTGATAAAACTATAAAATTATTGACTATTTGCAGCTTAAATCGTAAACTAATCCGCATAAGCCGTCTTTACTACATTCAAAATGAAATAATAACGTAAAAAACGTTTTGATGGTTTTGCCAAATAACTAAATTGTTTCCAAATCCCTTTAATCGCTCATACGAGGCATTTTATTCCAAACATGCCGAAGAATCAAATTTGTATATTTCTTTCACACTCAAAAAATAAAATGACAATTTGATTCTGAAACAATGCATATTGAATTATTGTCAAGGTAATGTGTCTATATTTGCAAAAGCTTTGTTTCCCATTTTCTTTATAACTTTTCTGTCGTGATATTTCTGTCAAAGGCGGCACAATTATCCGGCTATTTAATTTAATTTTCGTTTTATAGTCAGCGCATGCCGGTCTTTAGGACCAGGGGTGCAAGTCTGTAACCCTTCTGCTTTTCCCAAATGTTCTTAAACCATTCCCAAATGTTCCTAAACCATCAACCTGATTTACTACATCGTTGAATTCGAGAGACAAATAATCGAATTTGATGCAGCACGCGTAAGTGGAAGAATTTCACGGTAAAATTGTTACATTTCAACCGTTTTATTAGGATTCTAAGGCCATTAGTGGCCCTTAAAGTTCCCCGACAAAAGGGACGTTTAACTGTCAACACCTGTTTATGCCTGTCATGATGATTTTAAGCTTTGTGACAATTTGAAGAATCACCGATGTTTTACATTATTGAGACGTGAATCTATTGTTTATGACCAGAAGGGATAATGTTTCAGCGAGATGTGATAAAACAATTTATAGTTTAATAAAGTGAATATAAAATGTCACATTTAATAGTTATACAGGTAACCTATACCTAGATAATATCATTTACAGAAACCATTATTTCAACAATCGTGATCTAAACCCTCAAATACACGAAATTATGCCATTTTGGGTAATAACTTATTTTTATTATTTTCTATCACGATATACTTAATTTAACACCAAGCAAATTTGAGATGCTTATTTATTTGTTTGATGAATAAATATGAAAAATAAATCGATATCGAATTCAAAACAAACATGGGATGAGAAGAATAGGAGAACGACAAAATTATATGAGTGAAGATGCATATTGGAAGAAGGGGGCTCCATATTATTTAAGTTTAATCTTTAAAAAAAAATATTCATACAATCATGTCTTTCGGAGACAGACGAAGTATGCCTAATGGCCCCAAAATCCTGTTCAGAAATTAGTAATTGTTATACAGAATACTAGTATATAACTAATTTATTAATTGACTCATATTTGAATATGTTACACTCTCAACGTGGCACCTTCCATGTTCTGAAGAAGGAAAATGTGAAACAACTCGGCTTATTCCATAAAATCAATATGCTTTAAAGCAGCTCCAATCCAGCGGTCCCACTGGGGATGCTCAGTCGGCTGGAGTCGGCTTGTCTCATCGCCTTTATCACGGTAGCCAAATCCACTTGAGAAATCAAGCAAGCCAAGGAATAATGTGCCACGACGCAGTAAATCACAATTCAGACAGGACAGACGAGAAAGTGTTTTCGTGAATGTTATCATGGAGTCTCAAGTTAAAGTGATAAGACAAAATCAGTTTACATAACTGATTCTCCGAAAAATAATCAAAGAACTGATAGAATTCGTTGCACTGATAACAATAACAGCTGAAATACAATGGTAACATATACATGTAGAGAATATCAATATCATTGTTATAGTATTTAAAATTGTAAATCCATGAAGCTAAAATGTTGGGCTAGATTGTCGTCTATATTATGCAACGCCAGTACTACATGCCGGTAATCATTACCATTTATGCTAACAATATTTCAATATACGAATATACTTTATTAAGAAATATATATTGTGTTTATGTTTTCAATGGGAAATTAAAGGTTAAATGTCAACCTTTCTGAAAAACAAATAAATAATTTGACACTATTTCATGTCATCTTTAATGTGGCTGGTATTTCCATTTTATCACTTTTCGCGGAAGAGAGGACGAATCTCTGGTTCTTCAAAAAAAAAAACCAACAACTTATAGAAATATATCATGTCGAGTCAGAGGTCAAATCCGGTAATCATAACTTGTGTTTCCATGACAACATAAGGCGAGAGAGTGAACAAATTGTATGATTATACATGGCTACCAAAGGGGTGACGAAGACCTAAAATAATCACACATCTCGAGTATATAACGTTTATACACGAAGGAAACCATCAATTCTACCGCCTTAATTATCGGACATATTTCTGTAGATGTGTATGTTTTATAAATATTTATTTTAGTGACATTTAACAAGCAAAAAACAAAGTTATTAAAATATATAAGTCAATCTGTTTATTGTCGTAGTCAGAGCTGAATCATTGCAAATATTTGAGGGAAAAGAATACACAATCGATCGGGTGACTAAATCTTATTCTTGAACCATCATAGATGTAGACGTATCAGATAACAAGATAAAATAATATAAAGGTAAAACAAGTAAAGATGAAAAATTATGGAACTATTTAGCAATTAATACCAGTTTGTTCTTTGTATAAATTTCCTCTGTAGAGCTACCTATATTCAGAACATATCTGTAAATCTATTTGTATTAATTACACGCAGTATTAAAACAAACACATTTTACAAGATAAGACATTTAGCTCTCCTGAAATTTAAATAAATCAAAATTACAGACGTCTCTGCTCATGTTTACACATAATCACGTGTTTATAACAATGTGGGGTTATGATAATGAGTTGGGGATATAGTTATGGCCATTGAAACTGCCATAAGAAGCCAGGGGTCACAGAACACTTGCAGATCTCTTCCTGTGTCGGGAATGGGCCAAAGAGAACACTGATACTAACTTGAAGAAAGAATTGGAAAGATAGAGAGAGATAGACGGAGAAGAATAGAGAGGGAGGGAGAGAGAGAGAGGGGGAGGGCAGCGAAATAAGGAGAGAAAAAATGAGAAAGTGTAGAGAAAGTGAGAGGGAGAGGGAAAGATTTACATGGAGAGGGGTAAAGACAGAATTAATGAAAATTAGATGGAGTGAGTGAGTGAGAGAGAGAGAGAGAGAGAGAGATATAGAGAGGTGGGGGGGGGGGGGGGGGAAGAGACAGCCAGAGAGAGGCAGACAAACCAGACAGACAGAGAAAAACATAATAGTATCAAAACAAAAACTTACAACATGTAGGCCTATTTAGGAATATTAGTCTGTCAACAATAGTTCATAATTATTCTACTCAAAACAACTTCATCAATGCATGACACAACGGTGCTTACCCTGTGTATGCAATACTCCGATATTTCTTGTCCTCATTTCTCATATTCGTATGAAAAATTCTCATAAATCACTTGCACCGAATGCATATCCTGTATTCTAGAAACTGCAGGACGTGCTTTGCATGAACGAGAGCCATTATTATATCGTCTACTTGGGTTGCAGAAGGATGCTAACCTGGTGGAATGGTATGAAGATTGGAGTAAAGATCTTTTACTCCCAGATATGAAGTGGATTGTTCTACCACCTGTTAGAATCTTCTCAAAGACAGCAGGTTCTTGAACCCGTCCACCCTTCCCGTTGTCGAGTCAAGTGGGACGCCTTCAAGAATCGACCTTCACTGGAGCTTCAACTCCACAAGATCATTTTCACCTCCAAGGAGGTCAGTCAGCATCAGGCAGCATCCGACAATTTCAAGACGACTTACAGACAGCAGCTTCAAGACAACTTCACCATGTTCACGACAACTTAGAGGCAACTTCGAGACAGCTTCGAGACAACTTCACGACAACTTTAAGACAATTTCAGGACAATTTCAAGACAGCGTATAGACAGTCATTAGAGATTGAAACTTTCATGTGTGATGAAACTGTATCTTGATCATGTTGATAAACACCTTACTGCCAGTAATTAAAGTAATCGTGACCCTTGACAATTGGTGGTTTGGTCTGAATATTCAGTTAACATTGTTCTCTAACGTGTCTTTTTGCTCGAAAATCCCTAGAACACAAGATTATACCTTGAAAAATATCTCCACTGTTTTGACTTGATTGGGAGGGCATTCAACTGTCTCTCTTTTCTCTCTCCTTGATCATGTTGATCGGTTCAATTTGTAGCCCTATTATTAATAGGTCAAGAGACCACAAACAACACAATTATAGCGGCATCTGCTCAAAGACTCATCAGGTTCAATGTCACATTGTTCCAGACAACATCATCATCAGCATCGGAAGAAACCACCTGTTTTCTTCTAAGCACGTGTTCAGAGCGTATCCAAATGGAAGGAGGGGGAGGGGGCAGAAGTGACTTTTCAAAAGGCAAATTGCCTCTCGTAATGGTGGTATCTCACTTGCCATGACACGGATTTGAGACAGATTTGGGACTACTTTGAGGCGGGTTTGAGACGGTTTTGAAACTTGTCACGGAGACGTCTCCGAGACGTCCCCACGACTAAAAAAAAAGTATCGGAGACGTCTCCGCAAAAAAAAGAGGCGTCTTCGCGCAGTGAGATTCCACCATAACTGCAGCGAAGTGCCTTGAGAGGGGGGGGGGGCACTCTTCAACAATATCATACGGAGGTAGAAGAAGAACTCACACAAGACACCGCTTTGTCATCTGAATTCAGGGTATCCAAAGAGAGGGGGAGGATAACTTCATGGAGATGGGAAGACACTATGATTTAAAAGCAAATTTTATCTATAGTAAATTTATAAGGAAGGCACTGCCCTCCACAAAATGAATAAAAGCCCATACAATACAAAATCAATCTGTAGGAGTATTAATACCAGTGCACACACCCCTTGTCTTTTGATGGCATCATGTTTAAATCGGAGGATGGATGAAATGTGTGTAAGAGAGAGAAAGAGAGAAACTCGGAGAGAAAGAGAGAGAGACAGACAGACAAAAATACAGACAGAAACTACATACAAAAATTACAGTACATCACTACACAATTTCCACGTTTCAGGCACATATAGCGATAATTATACAACCCATACATGTTATGAACATTACCAATATCATGCAAATTTCTATACAATGGTGTAACATATATTGCACCAGAAACTAAATTGCTGCATGAAGCTAAAGGCTTGTATGACCAATGATGACAACATTTAATACGATCTGTGTTTCAAACATTTCAGGTAATTACCTTTTAACTGAAACCGTATAATTATTCTACAATCAATAGAGAAGGATCTAAAGATCATTATTTAAAAAATAAACATACCTTTATCATTCGTGAAGATGTAGAAGTATTACGATCCTGATTGTTGTTATTCCTCAAACGATTTGATTATTGATACGATGACAATCGGACCACAAACAGATGCGAAGTCGAGCCCCAAGTGAAGCATTGTCTAAATTGAAAGAGAGGTGAAACTTGCTTCTAAATCCAAGATTATGCAAGTAATGTATTAAATATCCATGTCTTCCACTCAAGAAAATGGCGTTTGGTCACAACGTTGAGTCGGTAAACTCTGGCTGTGCATTCGATGCAATAACACCAAGTCGAGTCACCTCGAAAATGTGTTAATTAAAGTTGCAAAATAAGAAGATTTTCCTTTAAAAATCACCTTTTCAATGTATAAAGTTCCAATGTTGAAGTAGAGTCATTGTTAATGCAGCATGAGGCCTTGTATTGTTCCACTTGTAAATGTGGGTTTTTTCGCCAACTCACAAATCCAACTAGTCAAATTACAACACAGTACGCGGGAATGTCGATTTAGTTTCGGAATGTAACGGATTTTAGTCGCGTGCTGTTCGCGCGAGTGACGACAACAACTTGTTGCTTCTCGGCCACGCTTCAAACTGACTTCTATTTGATACGTAGAATCTGCACGAGAGTTTTATATCAGCGCTTACTCGGCTGCTAATCCCCCCGGTACCGCTCCGTTCAGCTGGTAGTCAGTGGTCGTAGTAAGATTGGTTGAGTGGGCGGAGCTCGCGACGTACGCGTGCCTGATCAGCTGGTCTGTCAATCAACTCCGGGTTGGCTCGGGCGGTATGAGCCAATCAGCGACGCGCTAGCCCGGTGGAGTGCGAGACTTTTCCCCCATTTCAACTTGCAAGCAAGTGCTGGCGCTCATCGGGTGTTTGGTGCTGCCAGTTTTCATTGGACGAAAAGGGTCACGCGTTTGCCCATTCTAACCCAGCTGATAGTTTCATGGTAATTCAGGATTCTCCAGGAAAAAAGGGGGAAAGAAAAGTTACAGGGAAGTAAAACGAAAATGTTCCAAGGTGTTATGAAACTCTGGAGTTATAACCTCACCCCATTTACTCCCCCACTCTCCCTCTCTGTTTTTCCATCTGCCTCCGACTTTATCCGTCTATTTATGGAACATGTAAAAACACGTCCCTCGAACGGCATACGTTTTTGCAATTACGGGTTTCTCATTTTGATTGTTGATTACCTTATGACTTTACCCAATGTGTCCTAATATCTTAAAACTTTACTATATTACCCAGATTATACCGAGGTCGTTGATGTTTTGATCATCTCTCTCTCTTTCTTGGATTGTCCGTGTATAGCTTTATTTTGCCCGTTTGTACCATGTGTACAGAAAAGTAGATCAAAAAGGAATAAAATGGCTTTGGCCCATTGAGACTGGCAGATCGATACACTTTCAATATGAAAAGAAGAAAAATTACCAGAGAACTTCGGGATAACTCCCTGAAATAACAACATGCAATGTTACCATACAAATAAAGGTATAATCTGACACTGAAAAAGTTTAAATAGTCATTCATGTATCTATTTTAGAATGTCATAAAACTAATAGGCCCTATATGAAAGTTAGAATTAAACTACATAATGTAATTGAAAAATAATAAATGTTGATTATTTTGTATAAATTTTTAAATCATATCGCCTCAATGACGTCGATAGTAGGGTTGCATTTTTATTATTAAAATTATTATTATTATCATTATTCAAAAATGAGATTACTATTGAAGAACAAGTTGAAATTCTCACACCTACTCATGACAGAAAGAAAACCGGTTATATTAATGTACAACCAAACCACTCACTCAGTAATGTTCCCTGACATGGCAAAAGTAGCTTATCCTGGTTTTATGGCAGCAAAACAATACACGTACACAAAAGACCAAATCCGTTTCCGATACGCTGTAATATTATAGCTTTAGTAATTAATTAATTATTTTTAATAACAATATTATATCGTTTCGTATTCTCATCGTCACAGAAATTAAAAGTCAATGACTATAATTATCATTGCTAAATGGCTGGTTGAAAGTGGTTTATAGAGGGCAGCTGTTAGAATAATCCTGGTGGCAGTGCAGACACGTCTTTGTGGATACTTTACTTTTCAAATATTCGCATGCACATATTTTGTTACTTCAGAGAAAGCACATTTGTTTCCCTTATTTTGTGCAAGCGTCAATGGAAATGTGGCATTAGAAAGTCAATTATGATTTGCATTATTGTTGCTTCCTAAATTAAAGTTAAAACTTTTGTCTACTCAGGTACATGATATAATTTAATAAATCGAATTTCATCAATAATGGAGGTAGTACTTTTCAGAACAAAGATACTCAAAATGCAAGATTATAATCTATGAGACATGTTATAACATAAAATTATGGAGCAGTGGCGGATCCTAGATTTAAAAAGGGGGTGCCAGGCCCGATAGCGAGTGGTGCTGCCGAAAAATTGGATTTTTAGTAAAAAAAATATGTACAGTAAATCGATGGTTTTCAAATTAGGGGGCGCGCGTCTCCTGCACTCACTCCTGGATCCGCCACTACTGAGACCCTTACTCCAGTGTCAAAAAAAGAAAGAGAGAAAAAAGAAGAAGAAGAAAAAAAAAACCCCTCTTGCTTTATAGGGGGGGGGGGGGATACCAAAAATAGCAGCATAGAAGTGATAACTATTTGTTTTATTTTGCTTTTTATTCTCTTTGGTTATTTGTTAATATTTCATAACCATCATGATCATTGATTCAATGACATAAGTAAACTGATACAAATTTCATTCTAGGCGGTCCTATTCGATACATTATATTGTAAAATAATAAAATTTGATGGAATTATGCATGTCAGTCTATTTGTAAATGCTGTTAAAAATGCAAAATTAAAAACATTAATAAAATGGTTATAATTCATTGTTCAAGTTTCGACTCGTCATGGTCGTTGAAATGTAAAAAAAAAAAAAACGAACAAAAAACAACAACAATGTCCTGTACTTTCTCTTCATACTGAAATAATTATAACAATTGGTGATAGTCACCTGCAATTGGTCTTACTGTTGAAAGGTAAGTCGTTGAAAACCCTACATACCATTTAACAGACCTCAAAAAGCCGGGTTTAGCGGACAAATTAAAAGGCAATCTCCTATTTTATTCCCTCAATTAATTTCTTGTTCATTATAAAACAACCTCTGACCGAGTTAATGAAAAACAGCCCTCAAAATATCTGTTTATTGCCAGAAAGACGTTTACAAATGTCATTTAATGCACAGTTAATGCCTCTTTGCCGTTCGAATGACAAAAAACGGTACTTAATAAGTCACTTTTTGGCATTGTGCTGATAGATTCCACCACCACCAGTCGACCTTGGAAATTAATAGCAAAACGTGCAGGGTTGAAATATAAGCTTTACTTTCATTAAGTTGAGTTTAATGGTCGCCGCGCGCAAACGATTAGCTGCTGCCGATAATTGACGGAATGCGCGTGGCCCCAGTGTTTTTGGCATTATTCCACCTGTAGACATGTTAATGGATGTATGGAATTCACTGAATGAAAATGAATTTTAGTTCATTCTTAAAAACTGTACAATATGTCTGTCAATAACAAAAAATTAATAAAAAAGAAGGAATAAATTAATCTCCAAATTACAAGTACAGGCAAAACTTTTGGCTTTGTATAAGGTAACGAATGAAAGAGGAATATCAAATATTGTAAGAATATATTTTTTCCGATACCAATAAGAAAACATTCAAACACCACTTCTAATTGCTGACTTTTAAACAAAATAATGAATAGCACTTGACACCTCGCGGTTTTATGTGGCAAGTTTGACTTACAATAAACAAAACAATGGTCATTATTGTATTTTGAAATTTTCTGATTTTCTGTAATGGTGCAGTTGGAAAACATTTCTTAAAGTATGAAAATTAATCACAATCTAAAAGTGTGTGATATTTCCATAAAGTAGGAAAATCAGGCTTTCTTCCGCAATTTTTTCATCCCAGTTGGTGCTGTAGATCAAGTTGAGATATGACCAGTTTTCTATAATCAAGAAAAAAAGTACTTTGTGCATGCTTCTCTATGGGTTTCGCACATAATAGCCATGAATTCAGCGCACCGAGACAATAGACATGTGTAATTTCGATTAGCTCATCGCTGCACAAAATTTAGCTTAACTTTTGTTTTACAAAAGCAAATCATACAAAACAAAGTGCATCAGCGAAGAAATCTTTTGGCTTTAAGTTGGTACCACATTCACACATCATTTGAGAAAATTCCATACCTACATATTTTTTTCCCGACTGTACCACTTTTTTGGACACAGACTGTAGATTATGGCCATTGTGGTGTTTTATACCAAGTGGTTCGTATAGAGTTATGAATGAGGAGACATATCAATTCTAGTTGTAAACTTAAAGGGAAGAGGGCGCTATCACTCCACGCAAAGCGAACGCGGCCATAGACTTTTTGTAATTTGCACAGTTTTTTCACTTTGTTTTCTGATTAGGCGAGCACTACCTTTCAAAAGAAATGATCAACTTGAATAAGTACGCTAAGAGTCCTGAATTTTTCAAAAATATGGAATAACTTATTGCAAAGGGAAAAAAAAGTCTGTCACTTGAGTCAAGTTCGAAATCCTAGTAAGATCAATTCCTGTACAATATAGGCCAATTTTTGCTCTAAAATAGCTCTATACGCTGTATAGTCATCTTCCCCGATTACGCTAATTATGGTTACACCTTAAGTGATCAAGCAGTTTTTAAAAGCTTGAAATTCTCAGCTTTCCAAAGATGGTACATTCATTTCGGATTGGTTAAAAAAAAGTCCTGTCAACTTTTGAAACATTATCACAAACGAATCTTTCTCGATGGGTCAATATTTCCGCATATCACATGCATATCGCATGTGGACGGCGTTCTTTCCGCAGATGTGACAAGATCACTATTTATATCATAATCGTTAGGAAACATATTCTATGTGAATAAAGATCCCTGATTACACTTTAGCAACAATGGGTTAGTAGGCTTGCCAAATATGTTTTTTTTCCCCAATCTGGTTGAAGCAATCTACCTACGAAAACTTATAAAAGTTTCAATTATTTATTTCATGTCCATGACGAATTCCTCGACGGAATCGACTGGATAATAACGGCATTTTACCGGCAGGGAAGTTTTCTTAGGCGAGTTTTTGTAGCTAAAGTATAATTGCATGCAGTTGTTCGGGTCGCTTTCACCGCCGTTAGCGCGGGTTTTTGTTGACATTAATGTAGAGCCGTATAATTTTCTGCGCGCTCAGATGCATGTATTCCACGAAACTTCATGAATGTAATGTTGCGTCTCCCTCCTCAAATAATGGACGCGTCTTTATGTTAAGATTTAATGTCATACGTTAGATTTACATTTCACGTGGAGTAGAATTGATATGACATGTTCTTGGATGTTATACTAATCACATTCTCAATCATTTAGCACAAGAATTGATCAACAGTCGTTTGTTAACAATGTTAACGGTTGTTCGTAACTTCAGAACGACTTGGTGAAGCACCACCCAGGTAATACCTCTCTGAATAATATACAGTCATTATCATTATAATTTTTCAATATGAAATAAAAGGCTAAAATAAACATTACTGAACAGAAAATCAAAAGAATTCCAACTTTAATGAAGTGACAGCCAGAATAGTTTCCCCAAGACCAATCCGAACTGTCTTAAATATGTCTCCCAGTTAGCAATCGTCATGTGACTTTAATCCGTTTTAATTCAGCTTTCTTAATCCAGGGATTGGAGCTGATCATCAGTGATGGCAGATTTTTTTGGGAAAAAATCTTTATTTGAATGTAAAACATCAAATATTGTGAAACAAATTTCAGTTATTGCAAAATCATTTTACTCCTAAAATGATATGCATATCCGGACACCTATATCCTGTGGACAAGAAGCTTATGGATAACTAGGGTTAGTTGTCCAGAGGCTACTTGCCCTTGCGGTTAGCATGGACCGTTCCCCTCTTTATGTATGTCCTTATGAGGGCAAGATTTCATACATTTTGCACTTTTGAGACAAAATGACTGAAGTATACTTTATCTCTCAGTTATATTATAACTTATAAGTGCAAACCAACACTCTTCTCAATGAAGATTTCGTTAGACTGGTTAGTTTAGCCCAAGAACAAAATAATGTTAACTTTGATATGCAATCATTAATGCAAAAAATATAATAAAATAAATAAAATAAAATAAATAATAATAATAATAACAATGATAAGAAAAAAGTGCACCTGTATGAAGTCAGACCGGATGCTATAAATCTATTTGTTATTTCATTTATTTATTTATTTTTGCTAATGTAATCCATGCCATGAAACGGAAATATTATTTAGAAAAGTTTAAAAGAATAAAGTTTCAATAGGGCTACCGAAAAATTTGGATAAGGAAACTGAAGCGCATTGAAGTTCTTCTTTTTTGTTATTGCTTCCTATTTTTCCAGTAAAATCCCATTGGGAAAAACGCTTCTATATTTAGACGTCTAAAAACCTTGAAATCGCGAAAGTACGAAAGACGAACATGGAAGAGATAAATTGGATAAAAAGCCGACGAGACAAGGGCGACCCTAACGAGTTACTAAAAATAGACACACGATGGCCACGAAAGCCCCTACTGACGTCATACGGGTCACGGGGTCAATAAGTAGTCTACACACACGGGGTGACATTAGGCGTACAGTAAAGAGGGTCTATAATAAAACATTGCTGACCTCGGGGTTATTAAATTGGTGGGTGAACTTGCGTCATAGACACTTGTTTATACCGGAAATCGAGAGCGGATGTTTACAAGTTTAGAAGACTTAACTTTCTTTAATGTTTGAAGCATGAAACCATTTGAGATGTTTAAATCTTATTCATGTACGTCGATTGACCTCTTGGCGTATAATATGGAAGAACTAAAAATAGGAACTTCTCCAATTTTATCATCGCGGCATCAATATTAGAAACACGCGCACTTCCATATTGATTTTCCGATAGTTAGGGAAGGGAAGGGGAGGGGGCAACATTTCCCAGAACTCAAGTTTTTATTGTATTCCGTAAGCTTCATGTAATTTATTAAAAATAAACGAAATAAAATGTAAAAACAATAAGTAATTACACAAATATTTTATTCGACTTTTTTAGAGCCATTTAATGAAGCACACGAAAACTTGATTGAAAATAACATAACTCACATTTCCACAAAAAACAAAACTTTTATCCTTCAACGCCTTTATACTGAATTATCAAAATATTTAAAAGAGTATTTTATTTTATTCGATAGATTGAAAGTAGAATTGCATGTTGAGTTATAACAAGCAAAAGAAAAAAAAAAGAAAATGTGCAAAATCATTTTTTTTTTCATAAGAAGACAAACACAAAACGAAAGTAGGGCCTATAGAATTAGTGAAAAAGTAGGAAAGTTCGATAAGAAATAGAAAGGCATGAAATATTGCCTTGTGATGTGCACCAACACGTGGGAGATGGAGATTACAAAACGACTCCTCATTCGCCAATTAACAATCATAATAAAAATCATAAATGTTACACCATTTGGTCCATTTTAATTAGGGGTGATGTAAAGTTCAACCGTACGATTTTTACGTATTTTTTAAATTCTGTTTAAATTTTCTGAAAAACAACCTGAAACGGTGAAACAAAGTTCAACACCTGACGCGACTCATCTTCCAAAGAAAACATGTCCTCTAGTTTTTCTTTAGGGGTGAATTTCTGGAGAAAGAGAATGATTAAGCCAGCTGTATTTTATAATAATGGCCATTAGTTATCAAGCAACGTTGATTATATTGGCGTAATGCGATGTTTCCTTAT
>CALNVZ010001721.1:29130581-29141024 GCA_940671915.1 Paracentrotus lividus | reverse complement strand
AGAAACCATAATGTAATACGGTTGTTTTAGACCTTTGCTGCGACGCCCGCTCGCAAGAACTTACGGGATGAACGGTGCGCATTTTGAATATAATTATGTCTATATAATATCCCCCATTCACTCTTTACATTAAGTTCTTTTCTCTCTCTCTCTAATTCAATCCCCTTTATAGACTATCATTGATTAACATCCCAGCCTGTAAGTTCAACACACAACCGCGCGCGATTAAGTTGACCCCGATCGTACAAATTTTCGTTTTTGTTTTGTACTTTTATTAAGGTCCTCATGTTGGTCCTCATAATGTATTCTTTGAACAACAACGTGGTATTTTATTTCCTTCTTGATGACGATGATGGACATTTCTAACCATCATCGAATAGACCAGGAAGAAAGAAACAAGCCTTCCAGAACAAGGAAGCAACTCGCCCGTGATTTCCCCGATAGATTGGGTCGAGCGATGCTCCTGCTAAGCTCTAATCGCACAATGTAAATTGATGCCATTCGTAGCTTTATTGTTTTCAGTCTCATTAAATGTGTTAAGCCAATGAGCTTAAATATGTCTTGTTCAGTTTTCACACCTTTCATGGCGGAAATTTAACTTTTTCAAACAGCTCAAGTGGACATTTCCAACATTATGCAGGCCATTCATTATTTATCATTTTTGAAAATAATTATATGAAAAACTTTTTAGGCCAAAAGCTTGTATCGCTTTTATTATGGCACAATCATTAACATATTTATTTTAGTATTCTGTTCACGAGAAACCATATGAAGTGATCTAGATAATAAAAAAATAAAAAATAAAAAATAAATAAATAAAATATAATAACAAACAAACAAACAAACAAACTAAAAAGGTTTGTATTATGATGTCTTTTGGTTGATGTTTGTCATGTTTGTTGCCAAACATAAAAGCCAGGAAAAACAGTTTACCAACTTGCCAAAGAATATTATATAATCACAGGATATGTAGATGTAGATAAGTGCTAAATTGTACTTTCGTAATCAAATTAATTAACTTAATTAGTAGAAGTACTATTATAGATATTGTTTACCGCACTGGCGGATTTTTTTAGGGGGTACAAGATCATGAAGATGAAAGCTCTATATTTTGGGGACAACCATATAAGGCAAGGCTAAACAGATTTTGCAGAATGTGCCCCACTCTCAAATCTCCGCCTCCCCCTCTCTTCTACTCAATACTTGAAATTACTGTGAAATGGGAATGAAACACACAGCTATTGCACTAAATAATCGAGGTCAAATTGACCCCGTTACGGGTTCATTATGGGCCAAATGCAGGTTCCGTGTCATTGTTACTTTTTTTTCTAGTGTGGGTTGAAATGCAATTTTATTTCGCTCGCTGCTTCGAAGCCAGGCCACCAGCTGACTTGAAAATGCTTTTACACTCTAAAAACTGAAGTGCTGTTTTTAGCTCTTCAAGGGCTGAAATCAGCACTTTTTAAGTGCTTGCATAGTGACTGCACCAAAGTGCTGTTTACTTGAACTAGGGTGCTGTTTGGCACTTTCCACGTAGAGCTGAACTTCACAAAATATGTGCGGTCAAAAAGGCAGTGACTTCGTTGGGATTCGACCTGGGGTCCACTGCATGAGAAGCGCTGACAGCACGATTAGACACCATTCATCATCATCACGGTTATAGCAAAGGATCATAAGTTGTTGCATGATGAACTTTCTTTTTCACATTTGCAATAATCATCTACTATGCCTGTCTATAATTAAACGCTAGTATAGGCGAGATTTCCGTTGGTCTTTGGTAACTGTCTAGTTGGTACTTCGTTGTCCTTCCATGTCTAGGTGAAACCCTGCTTCGAATCCCATTACAATGAGCGAGACCCATATGGTAACAGTTTTCTGGATTAATTATTATAAGCACACTGTTTTGGGTAAGTGCTAAAAGCAATTTCAGGTGCTAGTGATTTATGCGTTAAGTGCATGTCACTATACAGCAACCCATACCATATTTTAGCACTTCAAGTTTTTAGAAGTGTACCATACATTCACATCAAAATACCCCCAAAACAGAAAAACAAAAAAAACGAAAAAACAAACACAAACAACAAACAAAAAAGAAAAAACGAAATAAAAATAGGATAAATAAAACGAGAAACACAAGACAAAACAAATAACAGGACCTTAAGGACAATTCGGGGATAATCCTACCCTAAAAAAAAAAAATTGAAGAAGAAACACTTTTATTATATGATTATGTCAGAAAAATGCCAAACGAAGAAATTAAAACATTTCATGTCTTCTCTTTATTGTTTGCTGAATCCCCCCCCCCCCACATGAAATGATATATAAAACCTAGTGTGGATTTTTCTTTTTAATCAGTGAATTAAATGAACGGGGGAAAAAGGTATGATTGGTGCGCTTTTCTATACGAAAGGCATCATTATTTGTCATATTCTATTGTTAGCATTTTGGCACAATTAAATTCCGAGCCTATATCTCGACATTGAAAACAAGGAAGAGAAAGTGAATAAATTGCCACAAGCAAAAAAGGAGAAAAAAAAGGCATGCCCTTCTTTTGTCCTCAAAATGAACTACATGTACATCTCCCAATAGGTATACCATTATCTAGCTTTCATATCAGTTTGACCGAAAGTGACCTAGAAGTGCTAAAGAAGAATATATATCTCGCCTCGAAAGAAAGTTTATTTTTTTCAGATTCGATAAAGCATAATATATAAGTCACATGAAGTTACATATGGCCTTTGCGTAAGGTACAAATCACAAACAAGGTCCAGTCACATTTTGACGATCATTTTGTTGCTGTCGTTATCTTTGTTGTTGCTGTTAGTTGTTGGTAATGCCGCTGTTGTTGATGTTGCTGACGGTGTGGTAGATATTGTTGTTGTGGTTGTTGATGTTATTGTTACTGTTATTGTGTTTCAGATTGTTATTGCTGATGTTGTTGATGTTGTTACTGATATTGTGTTTGAGATTGTTATTGCTGATGTTGTTGATGTTGTTACTGATATTGTGTTTGAGATTGTTATTGCTGATGTTGTTGATGTTGTTACTGATATTGTGTTTGAGATGGTTATTGCTGATGTTGTTGATGTTGTTACTGATATTGTGTTTGAGATTGTTATTGCTGATGTTGTTGATGTTGTTACTGATATTGTGTTTGAGATGGTTATTGCTGATGTTGTTGATGTTTTTACTGATATTGTGTTTGAGATTGTTATTGCTGATGTTGCTGATGTTGTTACTGATATTGTGTTTGAGATTGTTATTGCTGATGTTGTTGATGTTGTTACTGATATTGTGTTTGAGATGGTTATTGCTGATGTTGTTGATGTTGTTACTGATATGGTGTTTGAGATTGTTATTGCTGATGTTGTTGATGTTGTTACTGATATTGTGTTTGAGTGTTATTGTCTGATGTTGTTGATGTTGTTACTGATATTGTGTTTGAGATTGTTATTGCTGATGTTGTTGATGTTGTTATGATATTGTGTTTGAGATGGTTATTGCTGATGTTGTTGATGTTATTGTTTACTGATATTGTGTTGAGATGGTTATTGCTGATGTTGTTGATGTTGTTACTGATATGGTGTTTGAGATGGTTATTGCTGATGTTGTTGATGTTGTTACTGATATTGTGTTTGAGATGGTTATTGCTGATGTTGTTGATGTTATTGTTACTGATTATGTTGTTTGAGATGGTTATTGCTGATGTTGTTGATCTTGTTACTGATATTGTGTTTGAGATGGTTTATTGCTGATGTTGTTGATGTTGTTACTGAATATTGTGTTTGAGATGGTTATTGCTGATTGTTTGATGTTGTTACTGATATTGTGTTTGAGATTGTTATTGCTGATGTTGTTGATGTTGTTACTGATATTGTGTTTGAGATGGTTATTGCTGATGTTGTTGATGTTATTGTTACTGATATTGTGTTTGAGATGGTTATTGCTGAGTTGTTGATGTTTATTGTTACGATATTGTGTTGAGATGGTTATTGCTGATGTTGTTGATGTTTTGTTACTGATATTGTGTTTGAGATGGTTATTGCTGATGTTGATGTTATTGTTACTGATATTGTGTTTGAGATGGTTATTGCTGATGTTGTTGATGTTGTTACTGATATGTGTTTGAGATGTTATTGCTGATGTTGTTGATGTTGTTACTGATATTGTGTTTAGATTGTTATTGCTGATGTTGTTGATGTTGTTACTGAATTGTGTTTGAGATGGTTATTGCTGATGTTGTTGATGTTTGTTACTGATATTGTGTTTGAGATGGTTATTGCTGATGTTGTTGATGTTGTTACTGATATTGTGTTTGAGATTGTTATTGCTGATGTTGTTGATGTTGTTACTGGATATTGTGTTTGAGAGGTTATTGCTGATGTTGTTGATGTTGTTATGATATTGTGTTTGAGAATTGTTATTGCTGATGTTGTTGATTGTTACTGATATTGTGTTTGAGATGTTATTGCTGATGTTTTGATTTGTTGTTACTGATATTGTGTTTGAGATTGTTATTGCTGATGTTGTTGATCTTGTTACTGATATTGTGTTTGAGATTGTTATTGCTGATGTTGTTGATGTTGTTACTGATATTGTGTTTGAGATTGTTATTGCTGATGTTGTTGATGTTGTTACTGATATTGTGTTTGAGATGGTTATTGCTGATGTTGTTGATGTGTTACTGATATTGTGTTTGAGATTGTTATTGCTGATGTTGTTTGATGTTTACTGATATGGTGTTTGAGATTGTTATTGCTGATGTTGTTGATGTTGTTACTGATATTGTGTTTGAGATTGTTATTGCTGATTGTTGATGTTGTTACTGATATTGTGTTTGAGATGTTATTGCTGATGTTGTTGATGTTGTTACTGATATTGTGTTTGAGATTGTTATTGCTGATGTTGTTGATGTTGTTACTGAATATTGTGTTTGAGATGGTATGCTGATGTGTTGATGTTGTTACTGATATTGTGTTTGAGATGGTTATTGCTGATGTTGTTGATGTTGTTACTGATATTGTGTTTGAGATTGTTATTGCTGATGTTGTTGATGTTGTTACTGATATTGTGTTTGAGATTGTTATTGCTGATGTTGTTGATGTTGTTACTGATATTGTGTTTGAGATGGTTATTGCTGATGTTGTTGATGTTGTTACTGATATTGTGTTTGAGATGGTTATTGCTGATGTTGTTGATGTTGTTACTGATATTGTGTTTGAGATTGTTATTGCTGATGTTGTTGATGTTGTTACTGATATTGTGTTTGAGATGGTTATTGCTGAGTTGTTGATGTTGTTACTGATATTGTGCTGAGATTGTTATGCTGATGTTTGTTGATGTTGTTACTGATATTGTGTTTGAGATTGTTATTGCTGATGTTGTTGATGTTGTTACTGATATTGTGCTTGAGATTGTTATTGCTGATGTTGTTGATGTTGTTACTGATATTGTGTTTGAGATTGTTAATTGCTGATGTTGTTGTCTTTGTTACCACCGCTAATGTTGTTGTTGCTGATATTGTGTTGCTGCCGTTGTTTTATTTACTGATGGTGTAATCGAGTCACCTCTGACTCATATCTCGTTATATGGATGAAGTAGGCACTACTTTCTACCGGTTTAATTTTACCGATACCATTCATACCTCACCTGCACTGGGTGTGGCAAATGTTGGATAGAACACGTTATGTGTTTGGATTGGTGGAGTGTACCCTGGGTATTCGTTTAAAATGAAATAATCCCGCACCAAACCTTCCAAGTTTGGAAGGCAACGAACCCGTGCGCTCTCTCGAGAAATCCACGTTCATCTTAGCGTGAAATTGACCGAATACGAAAGTGACAATGCGACAGGGAGCTACGAATAATTAGTTTTGGCGGATTCTAAAACTTTTGCGAAGGAAATGTGATATGTCGTGATAATATCGAAAATAATGCTAGGAAAAATGGGAAATTTGTCTAGTCTTGCCGAATAGACACACTGAATGTAACACTGAAATAAATTGTAAATTCCTTATATAAATGTATGTCCTCTGGTTGTTATCCGATCGATGTTTGACATTTAAAAAAATTAATTAAACAAATTAAAAAAAATAAAAAAAAAATCGAACGTATTTTCATAATTTAATAGAAACTAGCTATAACCCAGTCTTCGGTTTATGTTATAGTTAGTTTTCTAGCTGAAACTGTGTACGATGTATTTTTAAAAAGTACTTGATACTTAATCATATACTTCTACTTTTTATAAAAACAAATTTTCGTAATACCTTTTTACTTATCTTGACATAGGATACTGTTCATGCAGAAGGTATAGTGATAACATGATTTCGTAAAGAATCAATTATTAATCATGTCGCGGAAACCCAGAATGGTTAATCATATTAATTTCGGATTTCTTGTAGAAAAACACAACAGTATAAATATTTTTATAAATTGATATAACCTCTGAAATAAAATATTCATCAAAACAAGGTGCTAGTATTGTTTTGTCGGATGAGAAGGAATAGATTGAGATAAATATATCTGATGCAGTTATACAAAAAAATATGGAAAGAACTTTTGGTTGACGTGGTTAGATTTACAAGTAATTTTGGTGACTTTGGGTTTAGTGTAAAAGTTGTGTTTTGGGGCCAGGGAAAATGTTAGCAATTCTATAGTGGTGGCTTCTTATATAGCGCTCAGGTCCGTCATGCATGACGCTCATGGCGCTTTACAAAGAATGTTTTACACATTATTACCCCGGTCATAGCTGAGCAGGCCAAGTATGTAGCGCTCAAGCATATCGGGTAGCCAATTTGCACCTGGGTGGGGAGGAGCATTGTAGACAAAACGCCCATGCCCTAGGACGTAAGTGTCATACCGGGGATTGAACCCACGGTCCTTGCTTTCTCATTCCAGTGATATGACCACTAGACTATGACACTTCTACTATGACACTTCTACAATTACATATTTCGAGGAGATATTAAAATGTTTTTAATTGTAGACTAGACATGTACCTGGATGCCTGGGCCCACAAGGCACGGGGCAACCCCCATAGAACATGGCTATGTCTGCTTCTTATTTTCCTCATCACGAACTAGCACGCATATACACGTGTTGATGTCATTTCTCTCATTTTTTCCTATCATTTTGCATCCCCGACTCAAGCCTTTCTCCCTCATCTCTTTCTTGTGGTTTCACGGTTGCCCCCTTGATAATTGATGTTGGACGAGACGATAAATAGGTGACGAAATAAGTAATTACGTCGCCAATGGCGTGGAGGTGATGGTGCCAGAAACAGCGGCCTATCAGCACCTGTTCATTTCGGCCTCAGAAACTTCGCCCGTTTTTACGCAAATCTGTCCCTCCGTTAACTTTCTGTCATTAAAAGTACATTTTACCTTATATGGAGGTGTGATACGTGTGGGTAATAATCATTCATTATGTTGATTAGTGAAACGTGAGCTAGGAATGCTTAATTTCATACCTCAATCATAAACACTTTCTGAGTTGGTTATTTAATTGTTTAACACTTTTTAACAATTATGCTTCATTCATCATGCTCATTATTTATAAATTTATACCGGGTAAAATCATTAATTTTTTTTTTTTTTTTTTAAATGGATAAATGACATTCTATAATAGTCACGTTTTTCATAATATTGTTTTTTAGGGAGGGGTTCTAATTCATTTTTTTTTTTTTTTTTTTTTTTTTTTTTTTTTTTTTTTTTTTTTTAAGTTTCAGTTTAGTCTAATTTTGTTTTGCATAGAAATAGAATGCAACATTTCAAAGAAATTGTATGAAATAAAAAATGCACATGTTATTGTTTGATGCAATACAAGCATGGAGCATCTAATATAAATTTCTTTTTATCATTTTCCCGAATTCCTTGACAATTTCTTTGCGACCTCGGCAATTTGTGTCTCATTTTGATAAGATGAATCACTCAAGCATTAGCATGATTAGGTTACGGGTTAAGGTAGGTTGAGATTCATTTGCGACTCATCAGCTAAAATTTGAAATAAAATTCTATGGGGGTTGAATACCAGATGGACGATAGTTCATAATATTGTTAGATATATTCCTGTCTCTCTTTTCCCATGACAAGAAACTAAGGAACCTTGCCGGACGTAGCATCAATCGGTATGTACTCGGAAACAATCTGACAGACCGTATGCGCATAATATGTCAATTCAAATTTATCTAAAGATCAATAATACTTACTTATAATTAACGCGCCTATTATGCCCTCAGGATAAATCCATGTAATTCGTTTTTAAAACAAAAGCCCAGCTTTTAAAGAAGAGGACGGTGATCGGAAATTATATGTACCCCAGCGGATTCATCTCCCGGACACAGGGGCCTAGAGAGGGGCTCTAAGGCAGTGCAACGGGGAAGTCCACGTCCATAATTGGTCTTTTGCCTCGGAGCGATCTGTCGCCGGTTCCCCCTATAGTTTATGCTAAATTAACATATCTGGAGTATATTTCTCTCCCCATCTTTCATTCCACGTATATTTTATATATTTATTTATTTGTTTTTGTTATAATAGTTTTTGGTCTTCTTGTCGCTTCCGCGTATTTTCGCACCCACTATTTATTCCCTCCCACCTGCCCATCACGCGAGCGCGCTCTCTCTCTCCCCCTCTATCTATGTCTCTGTCTGTCTGTCTGTCTCTCTATTTCTCTCTCTCTCTGTCTCTCTCTCTCTCTCTCTCTCTCTCTCTCTCTCTCTCTCTCTCTCTCTCTTTCTCTCTCAAAGAAGAATATGGGAAAACCAATCTGATGAATTTTACTCCTCTATCTTTCTTTTTCTTTTTCTTTCTTTGTTTCTGTTTCATGGTAAAACATCCTGTCCTGTAAAACAAGTAGGCCTACAAGCAATGTCAATGTAGAATACAAGTAAAACACACATTGTAATAGACAATGTAATAACTTTATACGGATTAATTCCAGTCCAGCTTCACCATTAAGATATTTATTTAGGATTATATCGAACAAACTACAATATTCAAGTGTAAAGATAATGTGCCTATATATTGTATTTGACTTTCCTCTCTGTCAGTGTTTTTATTTATTTTTTAAAGTTTTGATTAATCCATTATATTGATTTCTATTTATTAAATTATTAAATTGATTAATCAATGCATTAAATACAGACGTGTATTTCATTCTTAATTAATTAATTAATTAATTAATCAGCTTCTCATTTTATTCGATTTATCAAGTCACTAAGTAGATTGCATTATTATAGGAAAAGAAATAGGCTATCAACCTTACATATAGTTATGTTGATCAATTATTGATTTTTATTAATTCTTCCTAGTTATTTCATATATTACATAATGTATTCATTTTTTTAATAAAACGTCAATTAAAACAAAAGAATTTTTGACACTCATCATTATTCAATTAATTATGTAATAATTTATGTATTCATCAAACCATGCACCTGTCTAAAATTCCTTATTCTCTTTGCAGTTCCTTTAATTCTTAATTGATTAATTAACCAATTTATAAGCTTCTTGTTTATTAAATTGTGCAATTTATTCTCTGAAATAGGTCATCAACCTTTAATGTGACGATCTTTATCTGTATATTTCAATTCCAACGCCCTCGGCCACAATGTCAAGATTCTCCTCTGGGAAGTAATCTTATGTTCTCCCTCTGTCCGTCTGTCTGTCTGTCCCTGCCTCTGTGTATGTCTGTCTCTCTTTGTCTCTCTGTCTCTCTCCCCTCTCTCCATTTCATTTGCGTGTTTACAAGATAATATACAGCAGGTTTGATATACAGGCATACAATTCAAGTACATTTTAAAAATTATATGAAGAAAATAAACCCCATTGTTTGCTGTCATATATATTTGTTATTATCTTAATGATTATTATGATTATTTATAAATGAACTGTAAAATAGAGGTTGAATTTAGGTACAAAATGATAATTAATATCAATCTTCTGCATACCATAAATGTATTTTACACTTCGTAATTCTTATTCTATATACCTGCAGGCAGCATTGGTTAGGGAAATGTAGCGTTTACACATTATTCCCCAAAAAGTATATCACTTTATCTTTGCACCTCATGTTTTGGTCTTATGCACTGACAAATCTAATTACACAATTCCGGCAATTGAAGATTATTTCAAAGATTGAAAGAAAGTTATGCAAGATGTACTTTATACTTACTACCGTATCTTTCATTATCTTTGAAATAGATGTGATATCTTCTGCAATGTAAGGATGTTTAGGATTAAACTCTGGTTCCATAATTTTAAACAGGAAATGAAGAAGGTAATGGATTGGAAAAAATCCCTATGAATTAAATTGAAATTAATTATGTATTCGGTTAACGATTTTATTGGTGCCTTTATCCAAAGCGAACCAAAAAAATTGGATGGAAAATTATTTGTCCCTTTTTAGCAAAAAGTATTTTGGGTTCATGACAAAACTTCTATTAAAAAA
>CALNVZ010001721.1:29077264-29130557 GCA_940671915.1 Paracentrotus lividus | reverse complement strand
AACATCATCAACATCGTCACCATCGTCAACATCGTCACCATCATCACCATCGTCACCACCGTCAACATCGCCAACATCATCAACATTATCAACATCGTCAACATCGTCAACATCGTCAACATCATCACTATCGTCACCACCGTCAACATCGTCAATAACATCAGCATCGTCAACATCGTCAACATCGTCAAACATCGTTCACCATCATCACTATCGTCAACATCGTCACCATCGTCACCATCGTCAACATCGTTACCATCATCACCATCGTCAACATCGTCAACATCATCACCACCGTCAACATCGTCAATAACATCAGCATTGTCAACATCGTCACCATCGTCAACATTGTCAACATCATCATTATCGTCACCACCGTCAACATCGTCAATAACATCAGCATCATCACAATCGTCAACATCGTCAACATCGTCAACATCATCACTATCGTCAACATCGTCAACATCGTCACCACCGTCATTATCGTCAATAACATTAGCATCGTCAACATCGTCAACATCGTCAACATCGTCAACATCATCAACATCGTCAACATCATCAACATCGTCAACACCGTCAACATTGTCAACATCATCAACGTAGTCACCATCGTCAACATCGGCAATATCGTCACCATCGTCATAATTGACGTTCCATCATCTTTAACTACATCATCATCGACATGAAAAACCTTTTCATTGCCAGGGATGTTGATATAATCCAAATCATCAACAACAGCATACAGGAAAGAAAGCAAAAAAGTATATTATCATGTATTATTTAGTTTTAGCAGTTTCAAACGGATGATCGATTGATATAATCCTATGTTGGTAAATGATTTTAGATTGATTGATAATGTACATAAGGTTATACACAAGCTATAGAAATAGAGGAAAAAAAATAAACAGAATATGGTGCAGACGATAATGCTGTCGTATAAATGAAAACTATCAAATTCAGACAAAGACTCTCATATTGGATAATAACCTGTGCTTAACATATACCACATACTTTCAGCCTCCTATTTGTCATATCATTTCACTCTTCTTTCTTTTCGTTTGTTTACTATCTTCTTCTTCTTGTTAATATCCACATCCTGCTTGAACTGGGGATGTACAATATGGGCCAAGTTTTCTAATAAATTCTCCGAGGTTATAGTTTGAAAACCCAACTGGTTTCTTCCGGTCGTCCAACAAACATTGGTGTCCGAGATCTATCTGTCTGAAGAATGATAACATGGTAGATAGTGATGACGTTAATTGTTTGATTCTTTTGGGAAAGGATAAATGATACTGTAAATCATGATATCAATTTGCCTTAAAATGATTCAAGAGGCGGTACTTGAGACCAGGCCTCCGGAGTAAGCTTCTTCTTTTTCTTTTTTTTGGTATTATTTAATGCATTTGTGTTTTAATGTATTGGGTAGCTTATTTCTGGTACATGTACCATTTCAGTAATGTAAACATATCATCATTCTGTTCACAATTATTAATTAAAGAGATGGTTTCCTCTGATTCTGGTCGTGTATTTTGCGAATACCTAATTGGCCCATTAATGATATCATGGAGTTATATATGATATCAAAACACAATAGGATTCCAATGATCACTATGATTATAGTTTCAAAGACTAAAACATTGTTTTTCTTCGACATACCATGATAGTTCAGTCACTTGAGTTTGAGAGGCCTAGTTCTCATCTAAATACGCAATCATCTTACCCACATGCGCATGCGCAAGTGCACATGCGCCTTTTGTCCATTTTTGCAGACTGTGCGTCCATAATTTCCAAATTAGGGCTAAAATTAATCTCTTCCTCCTCGTTCCTTGTACAAATACATCTTTATCTTCGTTTAATGGAAGCGACATATGAAATCAGGTGATGAAAATTTGTTTTCCTTCATACAATTTAAGTAATTGACCAAAATGGTCAATTCGGCCCATTTAATCAAATGGGCTAGTTTGATCCTCGGACATGAGTCCCCGACCGGATCGAGAAATGAAAACCCAAATTACATATCAAACGAAAGCTAATAATTTTTCATAATACAACAATTCCCAATTTAAGCATTTTTATTGGCCATCTAGAAAGTATTTCATTAAGAAGGTGATCGAACCTCAACAAGGCCATCCCTCCCTATATAATACTAAAAAAAGTACCCCTATTTTAATGGCGCGGCTGATGACGTCAAAAGATGTTAACTGAAAGCTACATGCTAAATGCTGAATGAATTTGCCTTTTCATTTTATAACAATAGAATTCTAGCACACATGGGGTCTATTGTTCTGACATAGCAATAAAAATGTGTTTTCTAAAGGCGAAACCCAATCATGCCTGACCGTAGCATTCCCTTAACATTCTTTAACGTCGTCAACCGCGCCATTAAAATAGTGGTAACTTTTTGAAAATTTGGGAGGGATAGCCTGATTGAGGTTCGATCACCTTTTATGAATACTGTTATGAAAATTGAATTATTTTGGGGGTATTTATGTTATACGCCTACTTAACTTTTTCAATCGATGTAAGGTTGTATTTACTCCGTCCATGGTCTTTAAGCCTAGCTTAAATCTGTGGTTTAACTCTGGCCTGCTAAAAGGGAATCAATCTGTCTATGTTGATGTTGCATGTTCCTGTCACCTTCACGGAATTCTGGAATTGTGTTTTAATTATTGTAAGGGAAACTTTTGTACTTATCATTCCAAAGCAGTTTTTAATAGTTTCACTACCAAAAATTATGATGATGACTTCAACATCTACTTTTCGGGGTTGAGTCCCTTTTAGCAGGCCATAGTTAAACCCCAGATTTAAGTCAGGCTTAAAGTTAGGCGGATTCTGAGAATACGGGCCAAGGTTTATAATTAAAAACGAGTCTGATTGGTGATCAGCATAAGCTCTTATTTTAGCTTCAGAGTTAAGTTGCAAATACGAACCTATTTTCTCTTTACTTTCTTTTTTTTAGCCATGCCAAAAATGAAAACCCTCAAAAATTTATGAACTAAAATGTGCAACAACAAAGGAGTGCATCTCCCCCTCCACTCTAGCGTGACTACGGACTTGAAGTACATGATATTGTAATGATCTCCACTCTCTGTTCATTCAAATAACATTTTACTTGTTTCAAAATGATTTTTTATTTTTAAATCAAAATTTACTTCTACGCGAAATTTGTGCACGATCTCATGAAACAAAAATGTCTTCAAACCACCTAAAATATGTAAAACAAAACAAAACAAAACACGCGATACCGTATTGTTGTTTATCGTGACAGGCTCTTGCACAAAAAGAAAAACAAAATGACCAAAATTTTCAGTGGCGTAGGTTGTCAGATAATAATATTAAAAAAAAACTAACATCTAGAATCACTGGCATATTAGCTTGCTTATAGTACTTATGCGACACAAGTTACAACGTAAATAATTTCAAATAATATTGATAAAGCGCAAAGTTAGTACTACCATGGAATGTCGTTTTCTTGATCTCTACAGAATGACCCTCACCTATATTCTTACATTTCCCAAATCTGGAAAATAAACTTTGGATTTGGGTAATTCCTTAAAAGTTTCACCCCGCCTTCCCGCGCAATTGGGTATTTTAAGCTGAAAATCACGACCCTGGGAGCAACGTCTGCAAAGAGGATTTGGCGCGAAATTTAGTTCATCACACCGAGGGCAATTTCTTATAGCGGGAAAAGTAACCTGATGCATCTACGTCTAAGGAGCGCAAATCCCTCTTTCTACAAACACTGCGTTAAATTTCTAGAAAAAAAATATCTACATGACATTTTTGTATGCAATAATAATCTTTTAAACTTTTTGTTGAGGTGAGATCATTTCAAGGAGGTCTTTAGGCCTACTAGGCCTACTATGACGAACGCTGATCACGTGATTTTTAGTCAACCCAACACTCATCGCAGTAGATGGGACCGGGTATTTTAGTAGATCTACGAATTTCTTCAGAAAATCATGAATTTGATGATTTTATTCTTTTATTGAAATGTTAAAAGTTGTATCCATCATTACTTCTTCGGTTCCTTTTCTCCAAGCATCGTTAGGAGAATTTCTAGCGCTTATGAATCCTGCAAATTTGGAATAGGCCTATCTAGGAGTTGAGTTATTACGATCTCCCCAAAATATTCATGATATTTATATAAATCAACCATCCTTGATCTTATCATGCTTATACTTTTAATTTGGATGATGATGATTGAAGAACAAACTGATCAGTACATAATAAACTTAATTATGTCATGATGAGAATTTCAATAGCGTTGTACTAAAAAGAAGTTTCGATGCCTTCAAACAATTGACCCATTTTTGTGATTATCAAATGAGGCAGAAATCCCGGGTAAATAACCCCGATCAAGCTGATAATTAACAATGAAATACAAAATGACCTTAAATTTTAAGATCATAAACGTTCTTTATCTACGTTGATTTGATAATGAAAAATAAAAAGTTGTATTACTCTAACTTATATAGCATTGTATCTTTGAAAAAAAAGAAGCAAAATTTGCTGTTGTTGTTCTTCTTTTAATGGAAGGGTTGAAGTGGGGATTAATAAATGATTTGGAGTTTAACGCAAGGGGTAGAACATCGACTGCACAATATCAAATCAAGGCATTTTTGTAAATAATGTGTGAATGAGCATCTGTGGGCACATGGTGGTAGATGCGTACCCACTTGGGTAGATTTTTGATGAGAGTAGTTGTCGGGGGGGGGGGGGTAATATTGTCCAGGGGTAACTGTCCTAGAACCGGGTAGATGGTAGGCCTATATTGATGTATTATATACATTTTTTTTTTAAAGCTTTATTTACCCTTAGAAATAGTTTGAAACACGTTTTGATGACGTCAGTGCAGGATTTAAGAGCGACCAGATTTCTGCAATGTCGTAATCGTGGATCGGATGGCATCAACACTTTCTTTCCAATTGTGGTTTGCCAAAATCAGAGTTGATCGATGCCATGACATTTACTCCCACGACAAATTTATACACAAATCGAACTTCAGCCATGGACTTAAAGGGATGCAGTAACATTGAATGATATTCAAATCACATTTTATCCGATTTAGCTTATTTTGCCAACATAATTATAAACACTTAGGTCAGTCTTGTATCTCTTCAAAATTGCAAGCTAATTGCTTGCTTTACCTTCGAGATATCAATGATTTCATACTCAAATGTTATAAACCATCCCCGAATGGTTTATAAAACCATGTGCTTTTCCACATAGCACAACATACACCCATTTCCTGTTGTATAGTCCCCGTCCCTAGCGGCCTGCTGAGCTAGCAACAGAAAATACTGGTGTTCGGCTGTATGCTTGACATTGTTTGTTACACTGTTTTAAGGTAGTAAATGACTTCCATTTGATCTGAAACTTTCAGTAGTTTGTTTTTACTGTTAGAACAATATAATTTTATTAATCTTGATCTAATTGCTCTTGTTTTTGAAAGTTACTCAATCCCTTTAACACTATATACCATTAAAAAAAAACCTATTCGGAATCCTAAACCTAATAGGAAACCCAATCGCAACCTTAATCCTAACACTAACATTTTTTATGAGTTGCCCTGCAGGGCAACCAAATATCTGATTTTCCTCTGAATGGTTGCCCGAATGAAAAATCTAGTTGCCCTGCCAAATAAATAGAAACAATAACGAAATTGAAGATTTGATTTTTATGTCAAAAACATGGCAAAAAATGTGATTTACAATAAATGATAATGTAACCTAGTTTAAAGGGCAGGATACAGGAAAAGTCCAATACATTTAGTTTGTCAAGTCGGGCAACCACTTTGATCATTTCTTCCAAATTTGGTTGCCCGAGGGTCAAATCTGGTTGCCCCGGGCAACTGGGCACATGCTAATGTTGAGCGTTGCCTTACATCTTGGAGGAAATAAAGCTCGGAGTAATAATGTCGCCAGAGAAACTATCGTGTGACCGACTTGATCGATGGTGAGCTGCAGGGAAGCATACGTAATCGAGCAAAATGTGTCACAATTTGACCGTGCAAAATACATATTTATCCAGGTGACACTTTAACCCTGACCCAATAATTTGCAGCCAGAGTCTATCAACATTGTTCTGAACTTTTAACAGACCTGACATGGAATTAACATTCTGGTGATTATTAATGAGGAGACAGAATGGTAAGGCTCCCCGAAATTTGATCCTGGGCGGTGCCCCCTTCTCGAAGCGACCTGACCCCCTTCGCGAGTTCACATGGTTCAAAGAGTGGTGTAGTCACGGGTGGGGGATTTGGCATACCTTAATCACATAATTTAGCTGTGTGAGTCACTCGAATAATTAGCAACCATCTCATACTTTTTTACTGTGACTTGTCCTTGGTGTGTGTGTGTAACCTATTGGTGTAACCTCTTCTTTAAACGTAATTTGGGCAAATCTACAATTTTTTTAAAAGATAATTTTTTAAAGGCGTTTGTGTAATTTCAGGGCTGTTTTTTTTGTGTGTGAATAAATCCTTAATGTATATCTAATATGAACCCTGTTTTATTATGCAAATTAGAGAATGGTTTAGAATTGCAATTGAAATGTTTGTTTGTTTTGTTTTGTTTGTTTGTTTGTTTGTTTGTTTTTTGTATATGCTAATCAGGGGCGGATCTAGGTTTTTTCCAAAGGGGGGGTTGAGGGGATGAAAAAAAAAATCTTGCGAGCGGAGCGAGCAAACGAGCGCGGAGCGCGAGTTTTAGACAATCCCCGATTTATAGGCCTATACTGACCTAAACGAGGAATTATTTAAACAATTTTAAAGTTGGAGTTATTTGTGCATTATGATAGGCAGCGAGCGCGAAGCGCGAGCCGAAAATTTTGGGTTATAAAAGATATATGGAATAAATAAAGGGGCACTTTTTTAGTATTAATTAATTTTTCAAAAGATAATTGTGTATTGTAGACCCTATTAAGTATCTGCGAGCGCGAAGCGCGAGCCGAAAAATTTTGAGCTCAAAATTTGAGTTATTTGTGCATTATAATTTAGTATCCGCGAGCGCGAAGCGCGAGCCGAAAATATTGGGTTTTAAAAGATATATGGAATTAATAAACAGGCATTTTCTAGTACTTTCTATTTGTTCGCCCACCCTCTCTCTCCTCCCCCCCAAAAAAGAAAATAATAATAATAATGATGATATATGATAAATAAATAAATACATAATAATATAAATAAAAATTACAAGTTAAAAAAAAAGATATGATTTAAAAAAAAAAAAATGGTCCCGGATTTTTTTTTTTTTTTTTTTTTGGGGGGGGTATTGATTACTGCACTACTCGGTAATCCTGTGAACGCCTATGAGTTAAGATTGCTGCATCAACTAGACTAGATGAGGAACATGATTAGGAATGACACTGGAGGGGGGTGTGACCATATATGATATTGTCCAATGCTGTGCTGAGACAGGATGCTTCTTTAGGGACATATATGTGAGTCTGGACATATTATGGCATTTTCTCATGCACATAATTTTTTTACTAGGCAGCCCGCCCCAAGGGGGGGGGGTGACCCCCCCCATAGATCCACCACTGCCTTCTCTTTCTTTCTTTTTCTTCCTTTCTCTCCTCTTGCTTCTCTCTCCCTCTTCCTTCTTCTCCCTTTCTCCTCCTTTTTTTTTTTTTTTTTTTTTTTTTGCATCCCAAGGGGGGGGGTTTGAAACCCACCAACCCCCCCCGTAGATCCGCCACTGCTATTCCCTGCAGTTGTTGCATTAATTTAAAGAAAGTAACTCAGAGACAACTTTGGCACAAACATTGATCAGCGTCTGGGAGATTATTAACATTGTTTTTCTCCCATTTTCGTGAGCCTCTTTTTTCTTCCCTCATCCCTTCTACAATAAAACAAGTTATTGTAGTAAGCATTGGGCGATCCCGGGGGGGGGGGACGGGGGATGTCCCCTTCGATTTTTTTTTCAGGGGCGATCGTCCCCCCCCCCCTCCAATTTTAAAAGCTTAACATAATTTTTATGTAGTGATTAGCTTGTGAAGCTAATAAAGAAGTAAAATGTATGTCAAATACAATGCTAAACGTTATTATAAGGCAAAATTTTCGGCTCGCGCTTTGCGCTCGCAAACATTTTCATTAGTTTCTGCATAATTTGCGGAGTATGCGAATTTTGAGTGTATTATTTTTTCACTTTCTGGTGTTTCCGTCCCCCCAGTCGTGACATGAAATCGCCGCGCTTGGTAGTAAGACATTTTTATTTTGTAAGATATCATTTCATCGGCTGAGACCCAGAAGGGCGCTATTACTAGGGTTGGGCAAATAATTACTTTTTTCTGAGAAGTTATTTCAAACAAGTTGTTTCTATAGTCAAATTTGATGTAGAATCCAAAAATGACAATTGTTTTTGTGTAGGATGATGTCTGACGTCGCTAAAGTGCAAAAAACCGAAATAGTGTATTTTGCCCATTCATCACACACTTTATAGGTATAAACTGGTTTTATTTTGTTTCTTTATGGATTTTGATGGTCTAGAAGTTCAAATCTGACAATTTTATCATGACCTAATGTACCTAGTATGTGTTACAGGTGTTATTTAGTGATTTTGATATGAGGTGATTTTTGCTCGATATTGACTGAAACTAACTACCAAGCTACACTAACAGTCAACTTAGGTAGGGTTAATCATGTTGGATTAATCATGTTTGGTTCCCTGACGCCCAAAATCCATATAAAAACGTAATAAAAGTGGTTTATACCTATTAAAAGTGTGATAAAAGTGTGAAATACGCCATTTCAGCGGCCATTTTGGTTTTTTGCACTTTAGCAACGTAAGACGTCATCGTTAGCAAAAATAAATGTCCTTTTCAGTTTCTACATCGAATTTTACTATAGAAACAACTTGTTTGAAAAAAAAAGTTGAGATTCGCCCAACCCTACTATTACAGATGAAAGATGTTCCGTTGAGAACCAAAAGGGCGCTATTAGCGCCATGAACTTTGAACAGCAATAGAGCCCTTTTGGTTCTCAACGGAACATCTTTAAGATGCAATAACGCCCTTCTGGACGGCTCTCAACAGACGATATATACGGTACAAATAATTCTCACGCACCCTAATTTCCCCTTCTTTTTTCCTTTTTTTAAAATTATTATTATTATTATTTTTTTTTTTTGACGGGGAGGGTACTGAGCTCTTTTTATTTTTATCTTTTTTGTATAACGAGTATGCGAAAAGAAAGTTCTCGCTTTCAAACATGAGGAAAGGAAGCAGTGATGGTGTAATTATGCTGGTGACCGGAACAAATATAGGTCATGCATGCTCAATTTGTTTAGAAAACCTATTTTTCAGTATCCTCGTTTAAATCATGATCACATACTGTAAAAGTTACCCAACCACCCGCCCAATTTACTCTCTCATTAAAAAATCCTAGATTATCATTATCTTCTTCAGTTTTGATATTCTTTATACGAGCAATAAAAGTTCAGATTGATAATAGCCAATCAGGATCTTCGTTGTATGCACTTCGTGCATAAGAGTCTCATTGTGAACCAATCAAAATAGTTGTTTCAACTTTCCAATAAATCGTAATTATCTATGTTACAGTCATTGGTTCCCTATACTCTATATAGAAGATGATGCAATAATAATAAATCAACCCGAGAACCACATTCCACACTCTAAAATAGGAAAGGTCCAAATGACCCCAAACAAGGTCTATTATGTTTATATACCATGTATACCAGGATAAATCATCGCCATATCTAGATCTGTAGATAGCCCCATTTAAATGAATGGCGAGTAATTCATGATCCTGAATAGGGTCATCTTAACCCTTTAGAGTGCAAGTCCACTTATTGTATTGTTATTTGCTGCAGTGTAGTCTTTTCGTCGGTCTGGTGTCGGTTAGAGGTCGTCTCACCAGTGCGATATGGACTGAAATAGATCAGGGCTACAATAATGTGATCAAGGGTGAACCCCTCCAAACCAGGAACGCTTTCAAGTTTGGCCTTCTTTGAAAGGTCTATATCCACTATGCCAATATACCGTCTGCATCGATTACTATGTTACTCTGAAATCGAAAATGATGGATTTGGGAACCAAAGAACCAAAGATATTCAAAGAACGAACCTCTCGCGTATCCAAAGGGCAATCAGCCCCATTATTGCGAAAAAAGGTCTTCCAAAAGGGGGACCCAAAGAGAGGACGGGGCGCCTATCCCCATACAATGCTATAAGAAACTGGATCTGTTCTTGACCTGAAACACTTTTCCCCCTGCAACATTGTCCTCATGATTGCACATGACTGTTGAAGGTGTCCTGAGGGATTATATGCTAGGATTGTTTCTAAGAAAATGGGGTAATGTGAAGTGGAATGACCTCTTCGTAGTTGGCAACTCGGCCTTTTCAAACTAGTGGAGGGGGGGGGGGGAGGGGGTGTATGAAATCGCCCATATGGATGATGGATGGGTCGCAATATGAGGTACGGAGTTCAAACCCTAGCTGCCATGGCCATGATGGAACAAACGTTCTGCATTAATCTGTTTGTGTCGCTCTCGACACAGGTGAAGTCTACACTTGGATATACTAGTAGGTACCCGATGGGAACAAAACCTTGGATTTATTCATGGTAAGTCTCATTTGAATGAGTTCGGGGTCACAATAGTGTTTTGTTGCCCTCGAAACTCTTTGGTAAAACAAAATTGACAGCAAGATATGCATTGAAAATAAATAACAAAATGTTAGTTTTTTCCCTTTTGTAAAAAAAAAAGTAAGATTAAGAATAATGTAATGAAGATGACGTATACTATTCCAGGCAAGCGAAATGCACAAATATGAAAAATATTGGAGTGCTTGATTCATAATATAAAATAATAAATACCATTATAACCACCCTTTCTTGACTAATTAAATTTTACATTATCTATCCAAGTTATTTTATATCAGCCTAAAGTTAAAAACCTTTTGATACAGCAGGGCGTGTTATAATTTAACAAAACCAACGGTATATGCAATTCTTTTGTTACCATAACCCGTCCCTGACCCTTAAGGTGTATCCATCCAGCTCTTTTTTTAATTTTCTAACCTTACACTTGGCTAATACAATTCATATTTCATAATTTCCTCTCTCGCGATCCACTCCGTCATCGGGTATCGACATGGCATTAGCTCCGCGAATCCTTCGGGGATTAAACGCGCGCGTCCGTGATATTGTTTTGGTCTGTTTATTATAAACGAAAATGAAAATTGGGGACACGTGGGTGAGCGCGCGAAGAAAAAAACTTAGGTGTGCATAAAAAATTATAATCAATGTTACTCTGGGTCAGTCGTCTGTCTTGAAAATTAAGCAAGTAGACACGCACGCGAACAGTGATCTACTTCCTCGTAAATGTACCAGTGGTCGCGTGCTGAATTGGTGTCGAATTTCAATTATTTTCTTTCGACTGGACGCTTAATTTTTTTCTTGAGCTTTTCTGGACTACTTATGTTTTTTGTATTTTCTTTTCTAAAATTAAAGTGACGAATGGTCTCCTTTTTTATAACGAAATTCAACATGTTTCATCTTTCATTACTTCCATCTTGTGAACTTTATATCAATATAGAAACACCAAGGTGGATATATGTATTAAGCGCTATATAAATGTAACTATTATTATTATTAATGATGATGATTCGATTAATTGGAATGAAAAGATCACATATTCCGGCTCAATAATCTATTTTGAAGTGGTAATTAGATAGCAATGTAACTTTAGAACCCCCCCTTTTTTTTAAAATAATAATAATTGAAAGAAAGAATTAAATTTAAGAGAAAATATTTTCCAAAGGTAGAATAGAACATTTGTTTTTTATTCATAAGTGAATTAGAATATAAATTGTTTCCATTTATTACAGCAAGAGAGCCCACAACACCTCCATTTACCCCCACTTGAACCAAAAGATTTGATCCCTGAAAGTTGTCTAGACCAATACCCTGGCACATGCAGTGGGCGTCAGCCTGGTCTCTGCCTTCGGGTGTGGCCCCCAGGGGCCCTTAAATATACCATTCTGGGTTAATTATAGCCTGTCTGATATCATAGTTGACCCCGATTCACTCGAATTGGCGTATATACTTAGACCCGGAGAACATGGAGAACATCGTTGTCGAGGAGAATATGAAATAAAAGATGACATTTATTTTCATTTGTTTTCTATTATTTCTATTTTTAAAATTTGTTATTTGGCATCCCTCCCAGGTGGCTTCCAAAAGAGTCGACCCCTCTTTCGTATCCCAACCAGCCTCTCCTTTTCTCTTGTTGAACGCTGAAGAAGGAAAACTGATGGTTTCATCTTGTTTTAAAGCTTAATCTCAAGGTGGATTAGTGTCATGTCGGATCAAGGGAAGGGATTAGTTCAGGCGCGTGCATACGGAATGGTTGCAACGTGCCTATAACCATGCTGATCCTTTAGCTATACCATGGGCGTATTGCAATCCGCCCCTCTCTTCATGCTCTTCTCAGCGGTGATGGTAGGCACTTCTAGCCAAAAAATAACAGTGGCGGATCCAGCAGTGACCTATATGACCTATATCTTATTTGCATTATTAAATCAATTAAAATCATGCATTGGCCGAAGATGAACTGCAACGCCCGAAATGAGGCGATGCTGCCGAAAGATCACGAATACAGAGAGCTGAGAACTCAAGGGCATAGGGGCGGCATCCAATATCATAACACGCCTTTAGCTAGGAATGCGTTTATTCCGGGTATCATAATTATATGCGTGACCCTTGACATGAATGAAGAACTAGACATGAGAGACAAGACAAAATACAATGAAAAATTATCATTCTGGTACCCGCTGGCCTCGCCGCCACCGAACCCATCTCCCGCCCTTTCTGGAGGTTGAACGGAAATAGTCCTAACCTGGGGGGTCTTCCTCCTTTTATTCTGTGTATAATTACAGCTTATGGTATCCGACGCCCTAGATATTGACTCGCATTTCCTGTGGCTCCCCCATCCTTGGTTTCTTCGCTTGGCCCAATGTTGTTTGAAATATGATGTTTGTCTTACATTTATTTTCTATAAGCAGATAAAATTTGCTGTCTTTCATTTCTGTGTACATGTATGGGTTACTTGAAAATGATGTATGGCAGTGGCGGGTTTAGAGGACCGGGGGGGGGGGGTGCGCCCTATTTTGTTTCTAATCTAATTTCAATAGCTTCCAGATAATACAGCAACTAAATATAAATAACAATTTCAGCAATCGGAAGAGTAGGAAAACCTCTACTTTATGTTACATTCATG
This sequence comes from Paracentrotus lividus, assembly GCA_940671915.1. NCBI lineage: Eukaryota > Metazoa > Echinodermata > Echinoidea > Camarodonta > Echinidae > Paracentrotus > Paracentrotus lividus. The sequence continues at coordinate 29,117,320 of CALNVZ010001721.1, read as the reverse complement.
ATCAGCCGAATCCGATTTAAAAGTCGATAGGTTAGCTGTATCATTAATTACACGTGTTTGTATATATTACATTTATAAATTATTCTGATTAATATCTTATATTTACAATTAGGCCTCTTCAAAATTTAATTGCCAATACTTATTAAGCATATTTCCCGTGTTAATTGTCACTAATCCTTAGATAAAGCTAAACTATTTAAATACTGGGGCTCTAAAGACCCCGGCCCAAGTCGTGCACTGGCACGTGAAACATGAATATATAAAAAAACAAAAATTAAAAAAGGCCGTTGAATATTCATATAAAAACCCATTGATATCATACACGATAATAATAATTTTTTTTTTTTTGAGGGGGGGGGGGGACAAGTTTAGTGTTTGTTTCATTAACCCAGAACAGCTCATAATAAATTGATTTCATTGGCCTCAACAAGCATCATTCGTTTCTGCTATAAATCAATTGTTTGCTACTTTCCTATTGATAAACTAAATCTTTATAATTCACTTTTTTAATTATAATTCTTTTATTTGTTAGATTGACAGAGAAACGTTCGGTTGTTTGTTTGTTGTTGCTGTTGCTGCTGCTGCACTTGTTGTTGTTTGTTTGTTTGGTTGGGTTGGTTGGTTGGGGAGGTTAATTCTTTTTATTTATCTCGTTGGTGACGATCGTTAGTGACGATTTGATTGTAACAAATTGTATGTTTATGCGTCCAGGGCCGTTGTGAAAATCACTTCTGACAATGCTACCCTTTATAAATCAAACTACTAATTAATGATTAAATAATATATAGATAAACGGTCGATGTGGTGTTATTTGTGAGGATGTGACCAGACCTGTGCCCTGTAACTTAAATAATTACGATCGACAAAAAAGTGACGATTGATTTTTTATTTTATTTTTTATCTCGGTATACAGCCTCATTTGGAGTGGAGGTACAGTCATGGATTAGGATTAGGATATGATTAAGCTTAGGGTTAGGGCCAGGATTAGGATTAAGTTCATCAATTTTGGGGCACCCTGTCCATGATGAGGCCTGAGATGAAATCGATCGTAACTTTTTATCCATCGTAAGTCATTATGTTTCAGGGCACTGTTGTCGTCTATCCCGAATGTCGAAACCACTTCCTGGTTTGGAGAAGGGGGGGGGGGGGGGGGTGACGTCACAATTTATGATGAAAACCAGACTCTTCAATTAACAACTTAATCTCCGTCTGCACACAAACGATACCATTCACTGTTTACGTTCGTTAGTAAACAAAACGACAACTACTCGCTTCCTTCTTCCGTGTGCTTTACGAATTAATCCAGAAAGGGTCGCAAAACAATTATATTTCTCATCAATTTCACAGAAATAAAAATACTGTTGGCATTTCAGCCGATGTATGTATCGTTGTTTAGTTCTTTCAATTAAATGTTTTCGTTGTTTTAAACTTTTTACTTCTTTTTCTAAGAAGTACCGTCCCTTTCATCTTTTCTCCCTTTCTCTTGTCGGCTTCCTCTCGTCCTCCTTATCTCTTTGCGCTGTATACAATACAACCTGTACAACACAATTTACAGTCAACGTTCCTTATATAACATCTAACAACAGATGGCGCTATTGCTAGTTGGATTGCAGCGCAAATTGACGGCTTGATGTTTCGGATTGCAATATTTATAGAAAGTTAGTTTTCACGAATAGACGATGGATGATAGATTCCTCTTCATTTTAAACACACTCTCATTTTCTTTGTCAAAAACTAACCAAAAACTCGAGGGAAGTAGTCAATTTATAATACATTATCATTGATTATATTGCATTATCACACGGTTTTGTAAGAAAGTAGTTTATTTCACAGTTTTGTCATGCATAGTGTTTACGGTCAAACTTGGTCTACCATATGATTATGAATAAAATGTCTTATTATTACTCCAATATCAGTTGTTAAGGGGTTCTCAAGCGGTATACAGTCTGTATCAAATACAATGGTAAAGTGAGAAAATGTCTTTGTAGTATAAAGATTAGTGACAAACCTGGTAATTCTTGGTATTTCAAAAAAAGCAGAGAAAATAGGCTATCTTCTGCAATTTTCTTTTCATATCATTTATTTCAGTAAATCTTGAAATTATTAGTTTTATACAATCGATAAAAATGCATTTTGCGCAAGCAGGTCCATGCCTCTATGTAGGTCACGGACACAAATTGCCAGAATTACCGACAAAGAACAATGGGTTTGGGTAAATTTAATTCTCTCATCGCCAAACAAACAATAGCATAACCTTTGTTCAACTTAAGCAAATTATTTGAAACAAATATTGTATCAACAAGAAATATATTTTGGCTTTTATTTGATACCATACATTGTAATATTTGAAGAAATTTCATACCTATTTTTTTTTCTTGATTGTACCATATACAGACTGTATAGTCACTGATAGTATATCTAAATTGACAACAGATATATCCAATGAGCAATATGCTCGAACCGATAGATGCCTGCTATTTCAATAAACTATTTAGCTCATTATTTGACGCTTAGAAGGAATCAATATCACAGCATAGGAGTAGCGTTAATAAACTCGAGTTTAATTAGATCGACAAATAGTATCAATAAGATGTAATTAAAACGCATTATATTAGACATTGAATACGTCACTCTAATTATGACAGACTCAAGAGGCATGGGGAAGATTAGGGGTGACATAAAATGACCACCATTTGACCACTTAAACTAATGGTGATATTTCACGGTTTAGAAACAGTTTTGAGACTGTTTTGAAACTTGTCGCGGGGACGTCTCAGAGACGTATCCTGAGTCCGGTTTTGAGATTCCCGGACTCAGGAGAAGTCTCCACGACAAGTTTCAAAACAATCTCAAAACTGTTTCAAAACCGTCTCAAAGTAGTTTCCGCAAAGTGAGATACCATCATAATAGAGACATGTTCTCTCTAAACAGATTAAAGATTGTCTGACGCTGGTAAAACTGTTTTGACTCGGAAACATAAAAACGAAACAAAACAAAAATAATAACAAAATGTGTCGAACTGTTGTTCAGCAGATCGTCACTAAATTCGTTTTTAGTTCTGTTTGAAACTGTTTACCGAAACAAAATTCGATCAATTTCAGCAGTTTATCAGTAAAGGAACATTTACTATATATAATTTAATTTCTGCGGTGAATATGTTTTTAATAACTACTCAACTCTCCATATACTGTCAATATATCAATACTCACCTTTTGTTTTTTACTCTTGTTTTTTTTAAACAAATATATTTAAAGAAACATTTCAGCTACACTGACTCTACCGATTTCTTGAATCAAAGGTTTCTTAAATCAAACAGTTTCATATAATATTATAACTCATTTTCGTTTCAGTATAAATCTGAAGCAATACATTTCGTTTTCTCTTTACTTCAAAAAGGAAAGGATGGATACAATGGAATTTGAAATGCAGTGTTGAAACTAACCGAATTACCGAATAATACGTTTAGCAATAGCAATATTATAAACATTGAAAAGCATAAAGTTCTGCTTTAAAATCAGTCAGATATCTACCGAAGAATAAATTGCATCTCTTGTTTCACTTCTTCTTACATCAAATATTATCTAGGCCTAACGTTTTGCATATCATTGCTTGTCTCCAACTCCAGGTGGCGCAAAACTACCCTTTCTTCTCCTGAAAGCATTCATCATCATTCTCCCCGCCGAACTGTCTTCCGAACTCACGGAAGATGCCGAGTCTTCTAAAGGCCTTCCGCGATCACGAGCTCTGAGATCACCAGCCTTCGACTTGCGCCCCGCGTTCAGGTCTAAGCTGCTACTACTACTCGACAACCGACTGCTTGAATTCATGTTCAAACGCGACTGCTGTCGAGTGAGTTTGTTGGACGTGTTTGTTTGACGCGGTGTCAGGTGTTCGATGACGGGCGGGACCTCAGGGACTTTGAGGTGTTCGGGAGTTTTCGCGCATTGTCGGAACGAGTCGGACGATTGAATCTCGTAGCGTTGGAAGATCTGCTTGAAATGACTATGGTGGTAGTCGACAGAAGATTCGGATTGTCTGTTGCGATAGTTCTTTCCGCGTTGTCGGGAGAGACTGAGAGTGGAAGAACTGTTTGGTGATGAGTGCAATTGAAGATTGTCTGATGATGCAGGAGCTGGCGCGAAGACAGCCGTTATGACCTGTCCTTTTGTCAGATCTTGAACCCAATTTTTGAAGAGCATTCGACGCTTTGTTGACGTCGAAGGTAACTTCTTTTCTCTTTGCATAGAATTTCTCGGGGACTCGATTGTTAGGGCGTCTTCGCTTTTCGTCCGGGAAACCACAATGGCTGGAGGTAAGAAAACATCGTCATCTACATCGCTGCGATAGCTCGATCTCGAGTTCGAGATGGACGGCAAACCGTCGCTTCCATTCTGCGTTGTCCCAAGGCTTACGGTGCGTTTCCGCGTTAGTCCGTCCTTATTCCGAAGCCATGGTTTATCGTACGAACGACGCCGCGGCGCTTCTTCGATAACCCTTTGTTCATGATCGCGTCTCCACTCCGCGGGTCCCCAATGAAGGATGGCATCTTTCACCTCTAAGGATGCTCCGTGATCCTCAAGAATCTGTGTCACTCTCTGATGACCTTGTCGACAAGCCTCAAGAAGAGGTGTCATCCCCCATTTGTTTGCCTTATCTATCGACAGTTTGAAATGCAACAGGGACTTTATAACCGCCTCCACGACCTCCTCGTTTCCATTCGACGCGGCGTAGAACAGTGCGGTATTGCTGTAGCGGTCACGTTGATTGGGGTCATAATCCACAGCCCTGAGGAACACCTTGACCAGTTCGGCGCGTCCATAGACGCAAGCGGTCATAAGCGCGTTCTGACCGCGTCGATCTGCGTAACCGACCATTGCTCCGTTAGCCAGTAGAAGCCGTGCAATCCCAACTCCCCAGTCTTCCTGTTCAATCATAGCGCATAACATGAGCGGTGTCCGGTGTTCTGCTGGGTCCTGGATGTTGACATCCTCTCCTATGGACACCATGTAACGGATGTCCTGGAACTGTCCTTTGCGGATTGCCTGATGAAGGTCAGGAATGTCCTGAATGCTGGTCTTAGACATCTTGAATCTGTATTTAAAATATATATATATACAATGCATTATAATGATTCACAATATTGAAAAAAAAAAAAAAAAAAACGATAGTAGAGATAAAAATTTGGACAATACTTTTGTGTCTCTCTTGTTTCATTACAGAATAATGAGATACAATTAAAAGTTGAAAAGGGGGCTGCCGAGGTCAAGATTTTCATAAGACTTTTGTATCTCTAGATTCTAGAAGATGACTCGACCTGGTCGTTTCTAATAAGGGGGTAAGACAAGAACAAAGAAATAATAATGAAAAAAAAATAAAGAAAAAAAACCTTCGTGAACGAAATCGTAAAACTTTCTTAATTTCTCAAAAAAAGGTATACAGGTTTCGTATAATGTTCGCATTTATAATATTAATATCAAAGTGTCAAGACAAGGGCAGAGCAAAACGACAACACCCTGTGAAGATAGATGTGTCTGTGCTGTTGTCGAGGTAATTTAGTTCTCTATTATTCCCTGATATACATTATAAAAATTGTAATCAGTTTCTTCTGGTGAGTATATTGTAATTTACTGCCATAAGTCAGTTTTCATAATTTCATATATTTTGTTGGATGATCCAGACCTCCTATTTTGGCGCGCATCCTCCTGAGCAATGACAAAGTCATGAAGAAAGATATCTTTTCGGAATGGTGCCTTTTTTGTGCCATTGTTGTGTGCCCTTGTCTTAGCATATTGTGGTCATTATGAGAAAAGTGTATGCGAACCCTGGAAACAGTTTGGGGAAATATATAATTTTTTAAAAATACTATTTCTTTGTTTTTTTGTGTTCCCCTTTGTTTTAGAAATGATGAATAAGTTAAGTTTGAAATCGATTTTAGATGAAACACGGCCAAGGGTCTGGTGTTGTTCTTCTCTCCTGGGTGAGAAGGGACATGGTTGTATAATTATATAATTGTTGAGAATAGAACATGCGTTTAACAATAATGGCTTAGAAAGTCAAAGAGGCATGTAATAAAGCTATCAAAATCATAATGGTAATGATGGAGAATTTATGACCTGGGATTGCTTGTTAAATCTATCCAGACGTAATAGTCCACGTCAGAGAGAATTGGTCATTATCTCATTATGGAAAATATCTTAAAAGCCATTCACACCGAGCTCTTTTAAATTCTACTTTTATTTTGTATTATACCCCTGGAAGGTAACGAGGGGTGGATGAAAGAAAAGAAAACGATATCCATTTGCAGTTTTAATGTGTACCCATTATCGTTATAAAAAATTCTAAAGTCGTGTGGTGTTTTAATATATATACAAGAATATCAAGAATGCGAAAAAATAGTGATATTCGTTCCTTTAGTTTATTATTTCGACGTGCATTCTTTGCCAACAATTGATTTGATAAATTTGTGAGGATACGATTTGGAATCGAAAACATGAATTTTATTGTATCGGTATAAGTTTGATTTTAACCCGGTCACACAGGTGTAACCACGATATCATATTCCAAAAGAAATAAATTAAGTTCAAGTAAACACACGATTCAATTTCAATTATTCGTTGAGGACATGATTAACATGACAAAAGCTAAACTTATCAAATTCCCCTATAGAGTTCAATGTACATACAAATCTTCCATTTGAAGACACTGTGCAAGGGTCGAGTAAATATATCGTTTTCTGACCAAAGTTCACTAAATACCTTCGATAAAGTTATCACAAAATTGATTTTGTATAGCCATGATAGCCACCATATTTGTTTGCTGTGCACAAGGAATTAAGCATGCTAAGGGCATGATGTCATATGTAATCTATTTTGTCAACTAAAGGAAATACTAAACTGAGATTTCAAAGTTTTTTAAGAACAAAACAATTTCACCAATGTGCAGTGAATACCTAAATACAATTAGTTGACGGCTCCAGAAATTATTTTTTAGTGTATATTATAAAGTTTGTTGGGAATATGACAAAGTCAAAGTAATTAAATACATTGATAGTTTTCATTTTTTAAGGAACAAAACAATGTCTTGCCCAATGCATAGACTTCTCCATATTCATTATATACATTTTCGTGAGGAAAATATACCTAAGGTTTGTTCGTCATGTTACAAAGTTACAATGATCATATAAAAGAAAACCCAAAACGAAAAAAGAAGTAGGACAAATATGATATACTTATTATATATTTGATGAATCTGAACCTCCCTCAAAAATATGTTTATCAGCGCTTAAAGTAAACATTGGGGAATGTGAAATATCGTTATCTCGAAAACCAAGGTATGGCAACCAGTAAATATAGTCAGTTGGAAAAAGCATGGCAGTGCACTTTTTGCATGTAATCCAGTTGTTATACATGAGCATACTAATAAAGGCTCATCCCTTTTAAAGTTCTTAAATCTTTTTTTTTTTGTTGTTGTTGTTGTTGTAATCCTATGGGGTTGTTTTACACACAATTTAATGAAATATATTTCATTTATTTAAACAAACATAATTATGATATGTGTCTGTTGCAATAAACTTATCACATTTTCATAAACAAACATAGTCATACATATTTAAAAAAAAATAAAATTAAATTAAAATACACGACAGGTGTAAGTTACTAAACTTCAACATACCTTAATAGTTCACGAAGTTATACTTTTGAACATTGTTGTCGAGAGCATTCGAAGACGTGTGTCTGCATGACACAATAAATATTCTTTAATTTTAACACTTTGAAGGTTTCACTCTTCCTCGATCCTTAAAACTCAGGTGCCACCAAGTTTCCTGGAGAGCTGTTAACAGTTAATAATGGAATACGAATATCACAGAGTTGCAAGAAGTTTGCGATTGTCCAACAAAAAGTAGAAAACAACAATAAGATCATATGGGCATTAGCCTCAAGTATAATCCTTCAAAAAATTCCCAAGTTGAAGGTTCCGCTTAATTTTTACAGTCATCCAATTCCAAAAGTCTTTGAAACATAGATGAAAACAAAGCAACAAACAACTTCGGTTCCTATGAGATGACTTGTATGCATGGGTTTTAAAAAAGCAGGTATCTGGTGGCCACTTTAGTTTTTTATGACAGCTATATGCTAATAAAGCTGACTGCTCTAGGGCTTCAAAGCTCACATGCTAAGATACGGAGCTAGACTTTGGGTACAGTCATTAAAGGATAAATCAAGGAATCAGCCTAAAGAATGACGACGATGATACCATACAATGTACATGTACATGGGGAATTCAACGAAATTAAGGCCATATTGGCCTACTATGACATTTAAGGTTAAAATTATCTTCTTGATAGTCAGAATACGGCAATTTTTAGGCCCGTTTGAAGTGCCTTTATAATATAAGCAAAAAACAAACAAACAAAAAACACCAAACATTAAATTTTATTTGCGCTGTTTCAGTTAATTGAATAAAAAAAAAAAAAAAAAAAAAAAAAAAAAAAAAAAAGAGAGAGAAGAAAACCAGAAAGTTTTTCCATTGTCCTCGTTGTCCTTCTTGTATTGATTTTGTCAATTTTGTAATAAAAAAACCCCAGATAAATAAATAAGAGTATACATACAATTTCCTATAGTTCCCTGGTAAGCAAACTGTTGCTGAACAAAAAGAGTGTCAATAATTTGCAAAAAAAAACAAAACAAAACTAAAAACAACAAAAAACAACCGAGTCCCAATTGCTTTTTCAGACACAGACATGATCCTAGCGAACCCACCACTTTTTATGTACATTATATTTTCCTATAATTATTGTGATCACTTCAGGGGTATGGACAATTATTTTCAAAACGACTGATATTACCTCTACGCACTGCAGCCAACCATAACTGTCAATACAACTGGTATCTTTGCTCAGTGGATAAATTGCTACGCAACGGTACACAATCACCACCAAGTAAAATTGGAAATCCTACGGGAACTTTGTCAACACGGCTCGGAGGGGGTGTCTCAAGGGCTTTATTTGCAAAGTTATGTAACCAGTCAACCTTTTTGCTCATAATATTTTGGAGTATAAGCGATGAAAATACTTCAGAAAGGGGTCAAATCACCACGCCATATTTATCAAAACACGACTAGCAGAGGTAAAACATATTTGCAGAGAGTCACTTAAAGTAAGAAAAAACAAAACAAAACAATAATGATTAAAACGAAACCGAAAACAAAGCAAATATTAAACTAATAAAAACCCCTAAAACTCCAGATTGGTCCAACAATGTTATATATATATATGTATATATATATATATATATATATATATATATATATATATATATATATATATAAACATGTATATATATATAATTATTATCAAGAGATTGTTTAAGATTCTTCCTGGAACATAAATGATTTCTAAAACTAACTTAGCATCATGAATGACTGCTTTTCATTTATTTCATTTTAGATATTTGCATTGGAGGACAGAGTAAATTCCGAAGGTATATATTATTTATTTATTATCATTTTAAATCAGTTTTACATTTGTCAATCCTAACTTTGATATCTAGCTCTTCGTTATAATTCCTTGTCTTTATCCTTGTTTCAGCAATAACTATCAACAATGACTCACTACCTTTTGTCTTTTCCACCTTTTATTGCTAGTTTCTATCATTTCATTTTCTTGTTCCTAGTATTTTCTCTTTCATTTCACCATTGAAGGATTTTTATAGCCTGTTTCTGCTCGATCGGTCTCCTTTTTATAGATGGCAATTACACAAAGGTGTGAGCTACTGTTCTTTATTAGCAACCCAAAGGCCTTGGGCTGGGCGAACAGAAGCCATAATAGACAATAAATGGGAATCAAATAGTATCAAGCAAATACTAATTACTCAACAATAGCAAGGATACAATGTCTCCTTGAGGTTATAAATGGAGAAAAGGCAGAAGGAGGAGAGTCATTACTTCCCTTTTTATTGTTGAGTAATTAGTATTTGCTTGACACATTTTGATCTCTTACATATTATCACACAAATTACTACCGTTTGCTCGGCCAGTCCAGGGGCAGCGGGATTCAGGACTCAAAATAGGGGGGGGGGGGGGAGAATGCAAATTTGAACAATAGGCGCAGTCTGTTGCACTCACTGCCGGATCAAGGATCATAGAATAGGGCGCCGGGCCCGATGGGGGTGGGGGGGCCCTAAATTTCCGATTTTTAACATGTAGAGTCAATTTTTCAAATTATAGGGGCACGTCCCCTGCGCCCCAACTGGATACGCCACTGTCCACTGCAGGGTTTTTTATAGATCATTTACCATAACAAAGTATATTTTCAGACAAAACAAATGTAAGCAGTCATTCACATTATTACCTTGATTTTTGAAGTGCTTTAAACAATCTTTATAGACTTGTAAAGAGTTTTACAATATTAAAAACTATAGGGCCTATCGCAATGACTCAATTAGAGATTTAACTGCGGTCAAAGCAATTCACACCAATGAGGACATTTTTTTTTTGTGTGTTTTTTTAAAATCACAAATCATGCTTAGTGCTGTAAAATCCGTTATGAATTTTAGAAGTTATTAAAATACAAAATAACCCCCCGCCCCCTCAAAAAAAAAAAAAAAAAAAAAAAAAAGAGAGAGAGAGAGAGAGAGAACGAGAAGGAGAGAGAGAGAGGAGAAAAGAAAAGAGAGGAAGTATCTTTCTGTAGTCCAAATGAAACACCAAACCAAAGTAAAATATCTAATTTACAGATACTAGATATTATATCCTTATATTTGTGCAAATATATATATATTTTTTGTCAAAAGGATAAATATGCCTTGCAGTATCAAAAGATCTATTATAATAGAGTGTGTGGGTATGTATTTGTTTGAAATGATACGAATAATTGCGGCCTCTCTTATATAACCATTTCTCTCTTTATCTGCCTTTAAGTTTATTTCTTCCTTGCGTGTTTTTGTACTGGGGGTTATGATGTTGGATCTTCACTTTTCAAGATTGAAACGTAGCCTCTACAAACACTTCAGACCTGACAGTAAGCACCTTAATTGAGTTTCTAGTGTTTGTGTAGTGACTCTGGTATTCACCCCTTCTTCAGACTCCAGAACAAATTGCAGCTGTGTTTTAAGATTTGATTCCGTTACATTCAGGTTAAAAAATAGGGACCAGAAAATCGACAACTGGGTCCTCTACACATAGTAAAAAGAAAAGAAAATAAAATAAATCAAAAGCAAGTCCCAAATACGCGAAACTGATCAGTCGAAAATTGAATAATCACACCTCCTCATATTTTAATAAATAATAATAATAATAATAATAATAATAATAATGAGACTTATACCGCGCCAAATCAACTCTGTAGAGTGCTCAAGGCGCTTAATAAAGGCTCTTGGATCTGTAAATGAGGAGTTTAAAGGTAAACTATTCGGTTATGAGTTTTACCCGTATAAATATAACCTTTTTCCCTGCAAATTTGGACCCCTCAGGAATCCTCTGATCCTCCGAGGGTTGGGAGGGTTATATCTCGGAATAAACAATTAACAACCACTAGCATAGAAACCTCGAGAAATAATTGTCGAGTGGCACAAATAATCGTTAGGATCAATTTTCAGCTATATCACAATGTGAAGAGCGCCATCCTAAACTCAAACATGTCAACCACCCAATTGCAAGTTAGGGTGGTATCTCACTTCTCAGAAACTACTTTGATACTACTGTGAGACGGTTTTGAAACTACTTGGAGAAGGTTTTGAAACTACTTGGAGAAGGTTTTGAGACTTATCGCGGAGACGTCTCCGAGACGTCGTCAGTCCCCGCGACGTTTCAGTCGCAGAAACTACTTTGAGACGGTTCTTTGAAACTGCTTTGAGACAGTTTTTGAAAATTGTCGCTGAGACGTCTCGGAGACGTCTCCGCAACAATTTTCAAAAGGTGAATAGAGTATCAGAAATGTCTAATATGTTTTATGAATCCATCGTGGAGACGTCTTCGCGAAGTGAGATACCACCCTTTAGGGCTCCTTTTAGTGCCCATCATGTCCATGATGGGTGGGTAGCAGGGGGGGGGGGGGGGGGGGGGGGGGGGGAGTCCGAGGGGGTAAACACATCAACATTTCATGTTCTCTTTTTCAGTGCCTCATCATATTATTGCATGTAACGTGCTGGGGATGAGGGAAACAAATTGAGACAATAATCTTAAAACCCATAATAGCCCACTATAAAACGTACCTATATGGCTGATATTTCAGCTTCATGACGGCCGACGGCCGAATGCCAAATATTTTTTTATTTCACTGTGTACAGTCAATAAGTAGTTTCATAATAATAGCAATAATATTTAAAATTTATACCACGACATGACTGTCAGCATTGACACGCGGCCTGGCACATGTGAGAATTATTGGGAGTGGCATATAAAAACACATTGTCACTTATTTATTTTTTTTATATAATTACATTGAGCTTTATATAAAATGATTATGATTAAACATGATTTACATTTTAAGTTAAGAATTCATCATTGACTTAAGAGTTTTATGTTCTATCAAATTATTATAGGTTTTCTCGGCAATTTTCATGCTCTATTCACTCAATTACATGAGCTCAGCATTCAATTTAGCTCATTTTTTGGGCCTGTGCATGCTTAAAGTAGCGTTTCCATTTCGCACTTAAAGCAGTTAACTTAATGTGTATTACAAACAAAAAGGTACTTTAGTAAATAGAATTAATACATACTCCGCCAATTCCACAATATTAATATTCAATTTCACAGCTAAATAAACAACTGTGAAATTGAATATAGCTATAGGGTACATGCAGGTAATATGGGCCAGCAGGTAATATGGAACACCTGAAGCAAATCATGCCGTGACCGTCGACCGGTGACCGGTGATCGGTGTGAGCACCATAATGTTGTTCATATGAACTGTATACGCAAATATATCGTCGTGATAGCATCTGATGCCGAAATTTCTCTGAGAAAACTGCTAAAAACCAACAAGGTAGGTAAAACTTACGGCATTTTTTTACCCTGATGTAAAATTTGATATTTCACAGAATGTGATGGTGAAAGAGTGTTTGAGGGGGTAACCTTAATTGTTTTGTATATTTATTAAGCTTATAGTTTCATTTTGATCATACTAGCGTGTACTGGTCAATTTGTTTTAGTGAAGGGGTGCAATGTGGCATTGAATGCTTGCCTGACACAACATAAGTGCAGGTAATATGGGACATCCAAAATGGCGGAAGTGATTCTGGTATTTAGTAGTGGGATGAGGCATCAATCTCTTTTGCTACGATTTTTGGTATATTCACAGTATATGATTAATATAAATAACTTATTGTAGGCCTATATTACTTGTATAATGAAAATAATATTTAAAGAATATCAAAAAAGGAAATAATATACAAAATACATAACAATGAAATATATAGTCAAAGGATTTACTGGAGGGTATTATAATTTCAAATTATATCTTAAAGTTAATGATTTTCAACATTTTAAGCAAATTCCAGACATGGTAGAGTCATTGTAGTTTTAAAACATACATTAAATAATGTGCCCATATTACCTGCACATGCAGGTAATACGGGCACTTTTGGTAATGACGTCAACATTTGAATATGCAGACAGGGGGTTGGTGATAATTGTTTTCTTCACAATAAAAGTTTGTAGCAGATAGTTATTATTCATATAAACAAAGATTAGACTGTGTGTCATTCCGTAATTTTATGCAAAATTACAAATTGAGCTTAGGGGGCCCATATTACCTGCATGTACCCTAGTGAAATTGGCGAGGTATGTATTAATTCGATTAAATAAAGTACTTTTTCGTTTGTAATACACTTTAAGGTAAATGCCTAAAGTGCGAAATTGAAATGCTAGTTTAAGCACATGCCCCAAAAAATGAGCTAAATTGAATGCTGAGCTCACGTAATTGAGTGAATGCAGCATGAAAATGGCCGGGAAAACCTATTTTACTAATAACATTCTTAATATCAAAGGTACATCATAATTACATTATAGTATTTTTTTATTTTTTATTTATTTATTTATTTATTTATTTTTTTCGGGGGGGGGGGGGGGGGGTAAATGTTATTATTTGATTGAACTTCGTATTTTGATGATGGTTAAATGAAGAAATGAATTAAACAAAAATTAATTGAATTTGAATTATAGCATGATTATAATTAACATGGTTTACATTATATTAAGTTAAAAATTCATCAATGATTTGTGTTCTATCAAAATGATTATTGTTACACTGTTAGAACGCGGTTTAAAAATTTCGCTGTTTAAAAAAGTGTTGTTAAACATTGTTGTTTAAAACCGGAAAAGCGAGGTTTTTAAGCCTAAAAAAAGACATGTTTAAAGATAAGAGTTTAGATATTAAACAGTTTTGTTTAAAGAGGCCGAGGCAAATGTCACGTGATAGTCATGAGCTAATGGCATCACTCGTTACATGGAAGGTAAATCGACGCAACATTTCAATCATGGCGAAGGACTTAAGCCTCACACATTAATCTCGTATAATTATGTACATATGTGTTGGCTCAGTGGATAGAGCGTCTGCCTTGTAATCGAAAGGACGTGAGTTCGATACCCGGCGGCGTTAACCAAACGTTAAAGCGTTTTTATTTTTGGAGAGAAGCGTTAAACAATACTATATGATATTTTAAACATCCATTAAACAACAGGTCGTTTAAACTTTTAAACAACAAGAGTGTTAAAGTTTTAAACAGCTACAGGTTGTTTAATTTCTAAACAACGCTGTGCGATTCACCTGTTAACACGCAGTTGTTTAAGATTTTAAACAACTTGTTTAATTTCTTAATTAAACATTATTATAATTAAACACGATTTACATTTTCAAGTTAGGACTTTGAAAGAGTTTTATGTCCTTTCAAACATACCATTATATTTTTATGTTATAGTTAACATGAATCATGTAATATAACCGTTTCCGTAATCGGTTTATTTAAAAAAGAAAAAAAAAAGAAAGTAAAACGCATTATGTAATATACAATTCAGTAGACAACAACAAGTGCAGAATTTACAAATATACAAATAGGATGAGAGGGGGGGGAGGGGGGAAGGAGCGTATCCAGTCTCAGCTCAAACAAAAGATTGCATGGACACATGCCCAAACATAATAGAGCCGTTTTTGTCCCCTGACAGTTGAGCCTGCACTATCTTTTTTGAGAACGAATGCTGGATACGGCCCATTCGCCTCCGCATGGATACGCCACTCAGTGCAGGCATACGGTGATTGCTCCTAACAAAATGGACGTGCTCAAAAACAAACAATGACTTGCATAATAATTGTTTCGAGAGCAAAGGGCGATTCACAGCAGACACAACTTATGCACTCACGATACTATAATACAGCAACAATTGTGTCTATTTTGTCTATAGGGTCGGGAGCACTGCAGAAAGTTTGAAAAGGAAATATTGATTGCACTTTACCCGGGCAGCCCACGGTACGGAAATCTGTAGTCTAATATCAGGAACACAAAGACAATCATGTATGTTTTTAAACATGATTAAAACACGCACATTCCAAAAGCGTCAAATGTTGTTTCGATCGAGCATAGAATAAGATTATATTATTGCATTGTGAAGTATCGTTTGCCTTTTTGCGTGGAGGTTCGCTGCCTGGAATCGTACAACCACTGCTTGATTTGAAGTTATCATGCGCGCCACGCATGCAGCTGCAAATAGTGCAAGCACGGAACTTTGGCAGTATACTCGCGCAGTACTAGCATTATTTTTATCTGATCGACGTGACTGTGTGGATTTTGTATACAAACTCACTTTACATGTAGGCCTATATGAAACTTGGAACACCGCTTGAAACTGAACATTTTGAAAACGTAATTCAATTTCTGAATTTTAAATTGACCTCTTTAGTGACCGAGGCAGCCTGGAATTGGAACCCACTGTTTGCTTTGATCTGATCACGTGCGTGACGTATGCAGTAAGCACGGAACTTTGGCCGTAATTGCGCCTGTGATCGCGCACAACCCCTTAAATCGCCTTGTCGAAATACAAAACGCCTTCTAGCTTTTATGTGTAATCTAGTCTCGGATTTTACACTAATCTTGCTTGAAAAATTGCTTGAAACTGAACATTTTTGTGCACTAAGCGCAATTTGATTTTAGCTCGAAAAGTAACTTATATACTGTTATAAACATGGATATAATAGCGCTGAAATGCCTTGGTATTGGCGTGCTATTTGTGCTAGCGTTTGTAGGAGGTCTAATCCCGCTTTGCTTTATCAGGTCTCATTCGTCAGGGGTAGCGGGCAGCGCAATCACTAGACGTATCATAAGTCTTCTGAACTCGGCTGCAGCCGGAGTATTTCTGGGCCTTGCCCTCGTCCATCTTCTTCCAGAAGTGAGGATAATCTTCGAAACTTCGCTGAACATCACAAGTCATGATCATCATCACGATCATGATCATGGTGGCGATGACGGCCATACGGATTCCCATTTCGACTGGGCTGGATTTACAGCTGGTGTTGGCTTCCTACTCGTCGTCTTCGTCGAACAGATGATGATGTGGTGTCTGGAGAGGTCGGATAAAACTACGGACTCTGCGTCTGATAAGGCCAATCTGGTGAAGTCGACCGCAGAAAGCGCGGAAATAGTCCGAGACGTCAATGATGATTACGGGACTCTGCGAGAACGATCGCATTCGCAATGTCAAAGCGAAGTTTCTGATGCTGATTCGATCATCGTGCGAGGCCTGGAAGATGACCTCCAACCAATCACCTCCTTCCGAGCCATCGTCCTCCTCGTGTCCCTGTCCCTCCACAGTACCTTCGAAGGACTAGCCCTTGGTCTTCAGCTAGAAGCGGAAGACACCATTGACCTCCTGATTGCTATCTCTATCCATAAAGCCATCGAGAGTTTCACGGTACTTCTGCGTTTCGCTCAGATACCAGGCAAGAATGTTCTCAAGTGGAGTAGCCTCATCATCTTCTCTCTCACCTCACCCTTAGGTATCGCCATTGGTATCCCTCTGGCTGATCCCTCAGTGGATGCCGATGCCTTGCTCGTCAATGGTGTCCTTCAGGGTCTTGCGACGGGTACGTTTATGTTCGTGACGTTTGTCGAACTTCTACCAACGGAACTGGCGGGAAAACACGATCGGCTGCTCAAATATTTCTGTCTAGTAGCGGGATTTGGACTAATGTGCGGATTGACGCAGCTGCATTCACATTAGGGCACAATTGGATTTTTTTTTTTGTTCACAATTTAGCAACATCACCCTAACAAAATTAATATGCACCCATAAAGGTGCAAGAACTTTTACATTTATTTTTCCTCCATGTAGGGTGCACACCTGCACCTTTAAGGTTATGAGTAGACATTATTGTAATAACGTATATGGTTGAAATATTTGACTTGACATGCATATTATGTTTCCGTATAATAAAAATGTGATAACAATGGAAATCAAAGAATTACAATTGTCATGTTACATAGAATATTCAATTTTACACACAAACTGAAAGTAGGCCTATAAGTTAGGAATACAGCGTATGCAAAGCTTGATTGGCTCGCAGCTCTATTTGAATATACATAATCAACTGTACATAATTATATTCATATATAAGAAATAATTATAATATCATATAGAAAGGAGTTTGACTTGCGTATTTGGATAGTAAGTATTAGTGGGAGAGAGATGGACAGTTTACTGATTTCCAATGGGTGCTGCTTTTAGGGTGACATTTGGGGAGCAAAGGTGCACCCTAATTTCGAAATACAATCCATTTATGCATTTATTTATGTTATGCAATATGTAATATTTTTTTGAAAATGAGTATGTCCCTTTTCTTCGAATCTCAAACGTAATATTAACACAAATTTTGTGCCAAACCTTTTATATGTAATATGATTTTTAAATCTACATAATTTTGTGATTAAACAACATGCTCACATTAGTCTTTAAAACAACTTTTTATTTATGAACTTGTTATATTTTATAATGGATATATTATAACACTGTCAAGAAAAACAAAATAGATAGTTTAAGCAGTACTAATGGAAAACGAAATAATGATTAATGACAGGGGCAGCGGAGCGTTTTTGAAAGTGGAGGGGGCCGAGTCGAAAGTGGTGGGGGGGGGGGGGCGGGGCTGAACAGACTAAAAGTCACAAATTTATGGTCATTTTTCAGTTTTTGTGCACGTTTGCTGAAAAAAGTGGTGGGAGCCCCCCGCCCCCCCCTGCTCTGCGGCCCCATGATGATAAAACAATATTCTGGATAAAAATTTGTTTCAAACTGTCGTGTATGATGCTTAATATTACGTTATTCCTTTATACTTAATTTCCCGTACTCACAACAAAGATTACAATAATCTGATACTATTTATAACTGTTCTGTAAAAACAAAATATAGCCTAGATGTAACTTTTTGAGAATCAAAGCCATACACAAGGAACAAAACAACAATATTCTGCATTTCACGTGTTTTCCAGAACCTTTTGGTACCATTGGATTAGATATGAGACGTAACAATTGATTTAGAATATAGGCCTATCAATCTAACTCATAAATACACTTATCTGTGAATAAGTAGAAAATTGGGTGAAGAAATATGATATGCTTCAAACAAGTTTTTATACGTTTAATTTTACAATGTGCAAAGAGAAGTTATGGACTGATTAATCCCATTAAAGATTAAAAAATGTTTTGAACACCAAGAAGTATGTTGTTACAATCGTTGTAATTTTCCTGAGTCATCTTTGCTTTCGTAAATACACAACACAACTTGCAGTGCCAGCGCGGGCGGGTATATTATGTCACGTGGTTTGAGCAGACGAACCAATCATATTCGTCATTTTGAGGCTCTGTTACATCGGAAGCAGAAAAAAGAAAAAATAGGAGGGAAGGAGGGCGGGGGGGGGGAGAGAGAGAGAGAGAGAGAGAGAGAGAGAGAGAGAGAGAGGAGAGAATCCTATATAATATAACTCTCAACTTTCTTAACACTCAGCTTTATATGAGAAAATCACGTTGACCGAAATACAACGCAATTGTAAAAGCTTATCATTTGGAAAATAACCTCTTTGGTGTCGTTTACCAGTTTACTAAACATTCTGTCTGCAATCGACCTTTATAATTATAAATAATTCAGAACACGGGCCAATTAAATGGAATGGGGTTAAAGCTAGTTTCTGTTAAAGGGATGCAGTAACATTGAATGATATTCAAATCACATTTTATTCAATTTAGCTTTTTTTGCCAACATGATTATAAACACTTAGGTCAGTCTGGTATCTCTTCGAAATTGCAAGCTAATTGCTTGCTTTACCTTCGAGATATCAATGATTTCATACTCAAATTTTATAAACCAACCCCGGATGGTTTATAAAACCATGTGCTTCTCCACATAGCATGCACAACATACACCCATTTTCTGTTGTATAGTCCCCGTCCCTAGCGGCCTGCTGAGCTAGCAGCAGAGGTTACTGGTGTTCGGCTGTATGCTTGGCATCGTTTGTTACACTGTTTTAAGGTAGTAAATGAATTCCATTTGATGTTGGAACAATATAATTTTATTAATCTAATGATCTAATTGCTCTCGTTTTTGAAAGTTACCCAATCTTGCTCTCCTTCATTCCATCTCTGCCATTCTAAAAATCCAAATCCTTTCGTTCCTATTTGTTTTTCTTCCTCCTTCCTGGTCCGTATGTCTTTCTCAGTCTGTCCCTTCTCATTTAAAAATCTATACTTCATCCCCCCTTTTTTAAAACCCCCATTAAAATTCCATAATTCTTTTATATACCCCCCCCCCACTCTCTCTCTCTCTCTCTCTCTCTCTCTCCGGCGTGTTTCTGTCAAACTTTGTCCACGCGTATTCGGCTTTATTCATTCATTCTTCTTCCTCAAAACTTAATGTAATTTGTCTCCTGTCTGAAGGCTACAGACCTTCTCATGTAACACAAGATTAACACACGGGGCAACAATAATATAGGCAAGCAAATATACACTATATGATTCATTAGCTCCTGACAAAAGGAAATATTGTGTATATTTTATGATTTTTCTTCAATTGTACAGATATCATCGATTAACAATACATTTGACATTTTCATCTGAAATCGCAAATTGACGCGAGTATTGCAACATTGTTAGTAATTAAAGGGGAAGTTCACCCTGGAATTTTATTGGTTTTAAAAAATGCAGAAAAATAAAAGAAAAATATGAGTGAAGGTTTGGAGAAAATCGACCAAAAAATAAGGAAGTTATGAATATTCAAAGTTTTGATTCTGTGACGTCTCGTGCGAGCAGCTCTCCCATGTGTTGTGTATGTAAATTCCACAAATTTGTCTTTTTTCATGGTTCTTGATAAAGGAATGTGTCCATTTGATAGAGGCATGTATATGAACATATGTTTGACGATATATCGACCGCACAGATGACATAATTAATTTTCTTTTGAAAAAAATGACACTTTATGGAATTTACATTACATAACACATAGGAGACCTGCTCGCACGTGACGTCACAGAATCAAAACTTTGAATATATTATTAATAACTTCCTTATTTTTTGGTCGATTTTCTCCAAACCTTCACTCATATTTTTCTTTTATTTTTCTGCATTTTCCAAAACCAATAAAATTCCAGGGTGAACTTCCCCTTTAATCGATGTAAAAGAAGACGAGAAAATAAAGAGAAAAAGCTATCATGTCGAAATTCTAAAAATCAATGTGCATAAGTGTCAAATGAGATATAAACATGAACAAAAATACATGAAGTAAAGTATCTGATAAGTTACAGCCAATAAAAGTGGAAATCACTCTAACAAACTATAACCAATTTCCCATAATGTATCATTCAGTATTGCATAATGCTTGGTATGGCTGTATGCAATATGTTTTATGAGAGTTAACGAAAACAGTGGGCTTTCATAGCATTTACAATTTATTTAAATTCAATTTGGTGCTTGAGCAACCTTCAGTAAAATGTTATCATTTTAATGGACCATAATATACATGTAATGCGCTAGCACACGCGTGAATTTGCACAATCATCACAATATCGTTTGTACAAAATATATCTGATTTTGATTTAATTCACAAATACAAAATATAATTATCTTCAACACAACAGATGCATACCTTTCGGTAAATTTGTGCAAAACCTTCTAAAGCTTGCATAAACAGATTATTTTTTTTTAAATGCAATATATATAATATTTATCATTTGTTTCACATGCGGCCTTTTGCTGCAAGTTTGCGACCTGGATGATGCTATTCAATTTGGTGAATTGTCACTTGATTTAAACCCACTTTGATTGATGCCCATTTTGTGTCATCCCACACGGTCTAATTTCATTTCGTCTACTACCAATTAGTCTGATAGCCCTTTGGTCTAATTGTCACTTCCTCTATATAATATTTTGTATAATTCCCATTTGGTATAATGCCCATTTGGTGTAATGTTCACATGGTCTAACACCATTAGTCAATTCCTGTAATAAACTGGTAATAGATCAAATATTCATTTTGGAATTAAACAATATGGTTATTTGACGAATTGGTTATTAGAGGAAATTCAATTTTACCAAGTGCGTCATATAGACCAATATAGATTAGACGCGAAGTCAATTATACCCAAATTATTGAGACCAAATGGTTTAGGCTAGCCCACGCAGCTATTAGACAATCAGAAAATTGTATCAACTGCTGTTAGACAAGTGGGTATAAACTTTCAAATATGCTTGATTCCCTTATATCGCAAACTGCACACTTGAAAACCTTTAACATGAATATGTTGTTTGGAGTACAAATTCCTGACATGTTACACAAAAAATTATACAACATTAAGAGTGTCAGAATAGAATAATAATAAACATTTGATTCGATGAAAAAAAAAAAAATTATCTAAAAAAAAAAAATTCAGGCATGGAATATATTCATAGTACATTCAGCCAAAATACTATATACAGAGTGTATTGGGGGGACACTATTAAAAAGTTACCTCAAAAATTTTATTATTACCGTATTCGAGGGATTTTTGTGTTAAATTTCAGTGAGGATCCATCTATAGATATGCTAAATATTAATGTAAATATTACCACTTGGCTGAAAGACAACTAATATTACGTGCTTCGTGTTTGTACACTGCATGGACCACGTAATATAATGTTCATGCTATTGCCTGAGCTTTGTCTGTTTTTTCACACCAGCGCCACGCTGGTCATATCCGTACTATGCAGCAGTCAAGTGTTCATAACACTAATATACTCTCGAATGATTTTTTTTTTTTCCTTGAAATATAGTCATAATTGGCTTGATCACATGCGATATCAGCTATGAAAGTCTTGCAAGTAGACCCTGCAATCGGTCAATATTTCAAATATCAATCTGTGGGAGCCATAAGGGCGTTATTGCATCTTATAGATGTTCCGTTGAGAGCCAGAAGGGCGCTATTACTGTACAAAGTCAATGGTAAAAGCGCCTTCTGGCTCCAAACGGAACATTCCTTGATCTGCAATAGCGCCCTTCTGGCTCCAAACCGGACGATATAGCCTTATTACTTCCCTTATATCCTAGATGAGATCCTAAATGAAAATCTTCGAGAATAAGGATAACAAAATTTGTAATGCAACTTGTTGAAAATGTGCACGTTTTCATATGCTCTGGAAAAAAGAATTGGAAAGTACGACCATTATCGAAATGAAATGGTTCAAATTGCAGATTCAACTAACCTCAAACCGAATCTTGCAGCATGGGTTGATCGAGTCATATATCTCCTAAAAAATTATAAACCAGAAAAATAATTTTTTAAAGGATCGGGGTACAAGAGTGTTGCCCTTGCACATTATTTTGCCTAATTTTTAAACAAATTTTTTTATACACAACCCCTACCCCCCCCCCACAAAAAAAAAAAAAAAGAAAAGAAAAATAAGCTGGAATGAAAAGATACATCAAAAAGTATCAATAAGATTGGGATATATACAAGCTAAAAACATCAGTCTCCTCTGAGGAAGGTTCCAACAGGTTTTACAACAAGAATGACATATAGAGCAAGCTTATATAATGCAGTAGTGAGATGTTGAAAACACATTTGCCAAGTAATACAAAGTGCATGTATACAATCATTACCCCAAACCTTGCCTATTTCCCATGAGGAACTCAAGCATTTCCCACACCTGGGTTGAGTGTGACAGAGGTAGATCAATGCCTTGCCAAAGGATGTTGGTGCAATGGCAGGGATTTAAACCTTGTACCTTGTGATACACATTCCAGAGACTCTTTATGTGCCAAACGATATAATAAACACATATACTATAAAACCGGAAACATTCGAGACATGAAACTTTAGAGAATTGCCGACCATCAACCTTACTTGTACAGTGTAAAGTATTGTACATATACTAGCATTCATTGTATTGTCTAGACATACACTTTCGCTGGCATTTTCCTTTCGCGAATCTTGCTTCCAAGCGAAATTCGCAAAAGTATCATGCACATAAATAAAGAAATCTAGTTTTACAGTATGTGGAGAATATTCAGAATGGAATCTATTCAATATGACACTTTTATAGTGATTCAAATACAGTTCACTCCCATTAGAAGCAAAGTGCTCTAGACGAAATCAATTTTCCTGTTTGACTTTATAATAAATTCTCATTATCCTGAACAAATAGGTACATATACACACATGCACATGTTTTGAAATCTGGACCAAGAGAGTCTTGTCATAATAACAAAATTTTGTATCCATGCTCATTGTAATGGGAGTAGACTGTACTGTTCTTTCTTTATCCAGCTTATAACCACGACTTAGCCTAAATCTTGGTAATTTGACATGATACAAAACTGAAATGGGGAAAAAAGGAATTGGGTAAAAAGTGCAAAAAACGAAAAAACAAAACGAAGAAGATAGTACAATATACAATAATCTAACATTATAATTATCAAACCATATGGAGTCAAAATTAGTATAAATTTGAAAATGCAAATATAATTAAATCTAATTGAAAAATAAAATATTATTCAATTTACTTCATTTTCTCCAAAATCACGACACAGAAATCAAGACAAACTTATAATATACACATATGTACTGTACTGTTTAAAAAAAAAAACAATCATGTCGCCTCTAAATGCTTTCTATTCTCTACATATTTTCAATAAAATGAAATTTACATGTTAGACTCTTTAAAAAGAAAGAGTGTCATCTATTTACAAATAAGCTGCTACAGACATCTATCAAGTCAAGTCCAATAAAGAGGATCTACAGGGTGTGTAAAAAAAAAGACGTAACCCATATGTAACAATTGAATGTGGATGATATGAATACTGGCAATGATATCAATATCTAGATAGTTAGTTCTTTGTCAGATCACTGTGTATTGTATTTAAAAAAAAAAAGAAAAAAGAAAAGGTAAGAAGAAAAAAAAAAGGAGTGATAAGCAAAATTTCAAATACCTACACTCTACTAAAATACCATAGCTACGACTGGTTGCACATGTTTTTGCAAATGCATACATGTATGTCTCAAAGACGGCTGCTAACTCATGATTTTCCTTCCATTTCTACATGACTGTAGTGTAGCAAGAATAAATGTTCAGCCATATTGCTGCTGTGGGCATGGACAAACAAGCAACTCTCTGCATCTGATTTTGATTTTCTGCCAAACAGACACAGAAAAAAGCATGACCGACAATAACAAGTTGTGAATATGAAGGAAAATGGCACAGGCATTGAAGGAGAGCAAGTTATCATTGCTTCAGCAGTGTACAAAAACAATGTCTTCTGATATAAAGATTACTTATAAATAGTAGCTTCCCTCTCACTGAAATGCAGTGTCCATTGGTTACATGTACATGTACTTGCTCTTTAATACATAATAATCCAGATATGAATACATATTTCTTACTTTGTAAGGAATCTATCAGATATGTTAAATATTAAACCCATAAAATATGAGATTCTTAACTTTTCCATTGCATTCAATTGGTATGGCTAAGTTCTTCAAGATATTCTTTTCAGTTCAAGAAAATATGTGTATGCATTATATATATCTTCTCCTCTTCCAATTTTCTCATTGCATCAGCATAATATCAAATCTATGATTTGAATTTAATTTTATTCACATAATTCCAATCAAATACAAAGACACCTCTTTGAATATGCCAACTGCTGCGATTCCTGTGTTGTAACAAAAGTATGACAACCTTGCTCATGCGCTAATGAAAAAATGGCCTCCCTGCTCCTTATGTTGGGATTTTCTGCAAAATCCGATGCAGGCCAGAGGTGCAGGACCAGTTGCACTCATAATACAATTAACCACACTCATCATCATGTTATATAATAGAGATACCATAGAGGTATAACTGAACAATTTCCTATTACTTCAAAATTTTTAATATATAGATTTAATGGCATGATAATACTGGAAACATTAAAGCATTCATAATCTCATACCCTGTCGGAAAAGGGCAATATGCTATATCAAAATAGAAATATCATACAATAAATAGCACTCTCCTTAATTAAGTTTTCTACTATGTACAGTTTGGTCATCGAAGGGGTACCAACGAGAGTCAAGACGCTCCAGAAATACTGGGGAGAAAAACAAAAATGAAACTGCCAAAAAAAAGGGGTTTTCTCTTTCACTGTTATCCAATGGTGTTACTTGATACTTTTCTCTTCTATATCACTTCGTTGAATGCAAACCTCATATATTTTACACAAAGCGCATAGCTGCCCTTGGTCATTTCTCCCCCCAAAACAAGATTGGTCAATAATTTAATTATGTTGGGTTCACTACATAAAATACTCTGCTTTTCATTAAAATCCTTTTATCTTACAACTAAAATATCAACAGTACAATGTACAGGACATCTATTTCGAAAATAGTACTGACATCAGGACGCAAAAAAAGAGTGTCAAGGGGGAATAAAGTTATGAAACTCAATGGAAGGGATAGTATAAACCCATTTCCCAAGTAATCAATTAAGTAGATTCTGCAATAGATGATTAGCTTAATATATGTATGAAATTGGGATGTTTCAATTCAAACACAGATCTCTTTCATAAACTGGGATATTGAAATTACATCGGGCTGTACATAAATGCAGAAGTTGTTCAAGATTCTATTGATAAGTAACCCATTTTAAAGAGGTGGCAAATGAAAAAAATATCATCATGGGGTGGAATAACAGAGAACCGAAAAGTTGAACAAAATGATATCCAAATATTCAGTAGAAGAAGCCTGAAACCTAGCATGAATGACACAATCTGCACAAAATATAAGAAAGGAGTCCCAAGTAATATTGCTGATTTAAATACAATTTTTTTTTTCTGGAGAAATTTAGCTTAAAGGAATATTTTATTTTTGCGAGTGTCTGTAAATATATTTGTTTCATTGTTAAATCTTTGCCAACCCCAAACATAATCCCGTGCCACATCTACCTTGCTAACCCAGAATAGACTTCCTGCAATTTGTCATATAAATTCTCTATTTATAGGAAATTCTCAATGTAATCAATGTTGGTGAATACAATGCGATGAAATTGAGAAGTGAACAATACCCAATACACTCATTGCTATTGTTTGTATGCGCGAACAGCAGATTAATGTGCACTCCATTAGTATTGTGAATGCATTTTTACTTGAGTCAAACTTGGCAGTTCGCTGAATGTGCTGAAAATTGGATGAAGCGGGTAAAGAGTTAACATGAATTCGGACTGCTTAAATTATAAGACTTTGATCTGGAGTTAAAAACTTTCCTCTGCGGGTTCGGGTCCAAATGCAGAAAATGGGTTATATTTCTTCTTATAAATTTGGGGTATACTTCCTCCTTCAATCTGGAAGATTGTGGCAGTATTGCACAGAAGACTGACATGTGCAATGCATCGCTTGAACAACCTTTTATACGTGCAATTTATATGCTAGGCTTCAGGCAACCTCTCAAAGAGCTTAAACATCAAATATTCTGGCTTCATTCTTGCGCGAGACTCTCATGGTAGGGTTGATCCCCCTTCTCAGTTGGCGTCATACATCATGATAGGGCTTGGCGTGACCGTTGGCCTTCTCGTGCTCTGTGAGAACATGCCCGTCTACCAGGTCCGAGGTCACCATGGGCAGGACGTTCTTGGACTTTGTTTGGTCATACTTTGCCTGAAAGTTAAATAAAAATAATAATTTTATGACGCTTATATTGTATACCCTAGCCTCTCCTCTGTGTCAAGGCATTTTGACATTGCAATGCATTTTGAACTTGTACCTTTTTGTTTTGGGCCTACACTACCTAAATCTAAATATCTTGCATCTAACAGGATTAAAGTGTCACACCTTAAAACATGTCACAATTTTATCCTTACAAAAATATCCATTTTCTAAAAGGACATTTTCTGAAGATTCTCAAAATTTCAAACAAAATAAGGAAGAGTAAAGTGGTAAAATCTTAAAAGGGAACATTTTATATTTTTGGGGCCCAAATTTTGGAGCCCCCTATCTTTCTTCTCTTTGCTCTGAACCAAATTTCTTACCATATTTTATTTGTCCACATGAAATTTCCTTTCAGAAAATGTAATGTTGTAGGGGTTTCATAATTTCATTAAAAAAATCTCCAGTGTACAACAATGGCATCGCTCTCATAGACTATCAACCACAATAGGAATTTTCCATTCTATCATGTGCACTAACCCAATTTCCAGTGCTAAATATCTCATATTCACAGGAATGATAGAGCTCATATTCAGCTGTTAAATGACTCCAATTTCATGACAAGACTCCATTTATTTGAGATAACATAATGTTAAACAGAATAAAATTTGAAAAAATGCAACCAAAACCATACTTTTTTGCGTGGCAAGTTTATAACACATGGATAAAACATGGCCGAACATCAAGATGGGCCTTAGCCAAGCTATTTGTACCATACTATCTACACAGATGACATTTGCTCTGGATCACTAACTGAATGGCTAACTTCTATCCTCAACCAAACACCATACCTAACAGTAACCTTAACCAAAACCTAATATAAAATCCTATCACAACATCAATCCTTTCCCTACATCTATGATGAAACACAGGCAGGAGCAATTTGCTGGAGCTTTTTTCGGTTCAGCCTCTATAAAACTTACCAGATTGTAACAGGTGACACCGAGCAGCGCTGTCGTCATGCCGATGACATTGAGGGGCGTGACTGGATTCCTGAGCATGATGAGGGACATGAGCACCACGAAGATTCTCTTGGAAGCATTGGCTATGGAGTAGCTGAGAGGCGTCACAAGGTTCAGGACGCTGAACGCAAAAATGTTCTGGGAGAAGTTGAGGAGGCCGCTGAAGAACAGGAGGGTCAGGTTGTACGACCAGCTGATTTTCGTTAGCTACATTTAGGTGGCAAAATGAGAGAAGGGGTGATAATTAGCTTTTATTGATCACTTTTGGAGTAGCTGAGAGGCATCACCAGGTTCAAGACGCTAAATGCAAAGATGTTCTGGGAGAAGTTCAGGAGGCGGCTGAAGAACTGGAGGGTTAGGTTGTACGACCAGCTGATTGTCGTTAGCTACATTTTGTTGGCGAAATGAGAGAGGTGTGATAATTAAATTTTCTTATTCGCTTTCATTATAGCGCGTAATATGAAACGGTGTCATCACTAGGTGCTTTACAATTACAATATCATTACCCCAGTCATCGAATGCTTGTAGGTCAAAACCCAAAGAGATAACTTTAGTATCATGGTAGCCTGTAAGGTGCAATCATTCCACTCCTACTGGGTATCCAGTTTCACCTGGGTGGGTAGAAGCAATGCAGATAAAATGCTTTGCCCGAGGACATAATTGCTGCGCATAAATCAAAGCCACAACTTTGTACCCCTACGATAGGGATTAGACCACTTGATAAATATGTCTACAATACAATATTATGATTCATAGAGTGCTTAATCTGCTGATTACTAAATTTTCTCATTCCCGTGGATTTGTACACCTCATTTATAAAGTTATGGATGATTTTATGACCTACTAGAACATGTTCTTAGGTGCTATACTAATAAAAGCATTAACGCAAGAACTGATGAACAGTCCTTCATAGAGTCATTTGTATCTAACAAACGACTTGATAAAACACAACCCAGATTCCGGTTGTTGATTGTTTCTACGGCTCAAGATTTTCCTTTTTTTTATAATACAGTTAAAGGTTTACTAAATTAGAAAAACAAATTGTGCTTATTTAGTGGATAATGAGGTTCTGAAAACGAAAGTGAAAATTGTTTTTCATAATAAAGTCTCAGTTTGACGAAAAATGTGGAAAACTATAGGTTTGGGTAACATTCCTGAAACCCTGTGTGCTGATTGGTTTATTAACAGAGTGACGTATTATGAGTATGACCCCCAAACAAACGGCGGCTGTATGTACACAAAACGCAATGTTGAACTCCTTTGTGCAAGAGACAACTAACGAAAATTGACAAATAATGAATGTAGATTTAGTATTTGAAAGTCTTATTCACACAGCATCAGTGAACAGTTTTGCCCAAAATATTTAAATCTTGTGTGATTTTGTCATTCTTCTACCAACATATTCTCGTCTCTATTGATGTCGACTGCTGCGCTTTGCATTATTGTAAACGCATTAACAGTCGTTTTATGTGTCCTTGCACATTAATAATGTGGGATATTCGATGTACAAAAACAATGCAATATAACTTGCAAGGACACATAAAACGACTGTATGGACGGTAACTTTGTGTCTGCAGTGTGTGTATTCGCTGTGCATGCAATGCGGGGTGCATGCGAGACAGCTATGGGGCTAGTTGATGCATAAAAATCCCGACACAGTTTGGTTGTGCATGTCTTGTGCATGTGTGTGTACTATAGTAATCGAGCCTCATCTCGCGCTCGTCGCGTGTAAGATACTTGCACTACTATCCTGTTTACTCTGCCTTCGCTCTCTGTCGTGTATACTACTATACATGTACTTCCCACTGTATTATCTTCAAAATTAACTTCTAGTTCATAAACTGTAAGTAGGTGATATGTATATTAACTGTCAGTAGACCTAACGTTAAAACCTACATAAATGATATTCTCATTTTCTTCGTATCGAATAAAGAATATTTCAAAGTCAACTTCGGCGAAATCGCTGCAACTACTTCATGTATAATCCACTTTTGACCCGTAGCCACTCTGCCGAAGTATGAACTTTATTTTTCCAAACTTCCAAAGCTTTCAAGCTTTCAAAACAATGCACCAATTTAATAGGCCCCTATGGGACCTTCAATGGTCTTATTGCAACCCCTATCTATACACAAATTTGACATTAATTGATGAATTCGTGTCCAAAATCAACATTCTAGTGACCAATCGAATGTGTGAAAGAACAGTATAGTCGTCGTGCAAACGGGAGCATGGAGTATTCCAGCCCGCTAGCCCAGGCGGTACCCTGCCAGTCCAATGCATACACACCGTACGTCCGTGCAGCCAGCTGATCAATTGACTCACAATACGTCACAGTCACGTGACTACGATGTCGCTTCGAGGAAGCTTTTTAGGGGCGGGGCTTATAGCAGCGGGAATGGGCAATTATGGGCTTTTAAAATGATTATCATTAATTACCAAAAGCGTTAAAAAAAGATAAGTGATAAATTGTGACTTCTGATGATTTATTCTAACGAAAAATGGACAATTATTTTTCTAATTTAGTAAACCTTTAACCTTGACCAAGTAGACTCTGCTGGGACTGAATATATAGTTTTGAATTAAATGAAGATGACTTGAAAAGGCCCTTCGACTTAGGCCATTATTTGACTAAAATTAGAATTTGACTTTAACAGGCAAGGTTGATCATATTTGTAGCCAATGGCGAGCTCACCAAGTCACCTCTCATGAGAGAGGTCAGTGTGTACTTACCACCTGGCGGTCCACAATGATTCTTCTGAAGTCTAGGAAACACCAGATAGGAAGAAGCATGAGGGAACCAATCTGACCTAGCATCAGGAGCAGTCTTAGGTGATGGATGTTTAGGTCTCTTAATGCCTGAGAGAAATATAAAGAAAGTTCATTTTACAGTCCACTTCTATTGAAATGACCACAAAATATAAGCTGATTAAAAAAAAAAAAACAGCATCTGCTGCATTATGCATGTATCGTTTTTTTTTGTACACCTGACATTTTTGGCATAAATGTATGTTACTATGGCCATTTTTGTGTGGTTTTAAATTTGGGTTTGCAATCTGACTTTAAAAATGTGCAAAAACAAATCCCTTGCAAGAATACCATTAATATGCTAAATTAACAAGACTATTTTTTATAACCAGGCAAATTTCCTAGTCCCGATTTCAAATAATGGTACCTTACAATGTATGAGCAGAGCTACAAATTCAGTTACAATATTTCTTTATAACAGGGTAATCGACAAGGTCCTCAATACCTCATTATTCAAAGGGTACACTGTATTTCTTTTCCAATAGTATGACTTGGAGAAAAGGCTTTCATAATTTTGCTCTATCATTACAATACAGCCAATCACAATTTTCAATTCCACATATATGCTGCTCATTATAACCAAAATGTCATACTGTAATCGTGGTACATTAAT
This sequence comes from Paracentrotus lividus, assembly GCA_940671915.1. Lineage (NCBI taxonomy): Eukaryota > Metazoa > Echinodermata > Echinoidea > Camarodonta > Echinidae > Paracentrotus > Paracentrotus lividus. Next base: position 29,085,763 of record CALNVZ010001721.1, on the reverse strand, counting down.
TTTCGCAGATTTCGCACAAAGATCGTAAGGCGCGAATTTAAAAACATTCAAATATATGAGCATGCTTTTTTATGCATGCTTTGAATGGGTTCAACTGCGTTCGTACATAAATGCAGCAGGAATTTAAGAACCCGCATTTATGTTTTGAGGCCTCTAAACCAAAAAAAAAATTAATTGCGCAAAAATGACAGCAAATACAGTACATTTCAGTAAGGTGTACACTAATGTCTTTCCAAAAGACAGTTGGTGTAAATGGAGTTGGTTTAAAATACATGTAAAGTGTACTATACATGTACATTGCAATCTTGAACATGAAGTAGTCATTGTAACAAAAACTGAGATTGTTGTGTGAACATAATATGGGTGCAATTTACCTCAATACATGTGTTATTTGCAAAACTGCACCAGATGTTTAAAAAAGAAACCCCCATCTACTTTGAGTAGTGTCCAATTCATATCTATAAATCCAACAATGCGACAGGCATACTCCAATTTTAATTGATTTAATGGTCTCATAACAGCTGCTGCTAGTTAACATTACATAGAAATTCAATACCTGATAAATGTAAATCTGATTACTTATTAATATTCACAAATATGATTTATGTAGATCAATACATTACATACATGTACCATGAGAGCAGGGGCAGAAATTACATTTAATATTAAATAAAATGTACCTTCTCTGAAAGGCAGCTGCAGTATAGGACAGATTCATCCCCCTCCCCAATATAAACCAACTCACCTTTTTGGAGTATACATTCTGTAGGGCAAAGGTCACGGTGGAGGTCAGAGCGGCGCAGAGACCGAAGGCATCAAAAGAGAGTTCCGTCAATGTCGCAATCATCACACCACAGATGATAGGGATTAATGCTAAATATACCTGATTGAAAGAAAAAAAAAAAAATATGTAGTGTGTTGACATTTTTAGTTTCAGATTAGAATTATTTGCATTACAGAAAAATAAATGACATTATATTTAAAACAGTATACAAACAAGGTATGCATAAATTATTCTAATGTCTATAATGAATGGTTGATAGATGAGATTATAAAGTTAAAAGTGAAAATAGTAGGAATATTAAAACAAAGTTCTACAAGTACATTTTAGGCCAAAATGCATAGATTATTATTTTTTTATGTATAATATTATTATTACTTTTTTTTTTTAAATAAAGGGACCATCTAAATGAATAACTTAGAATACTGTTACTTGATACACTATTTGATGTGTTATTGTAGTGTTAATCCAAGGGAAGTCCATGTGATAAATATTTGAGCCATTTTACTGGCATTTCAATAAAGAGAAGCAATATTTCCAGTATTCAATCACTTGACTTTTAACAAGAGTTTTTTTTTTTAAAGTTAGAAATGCTGGTGTCATATCCAGCCAAAGGCATCAACTACATACATAATATCACAACCACCTCCTTCATCAAGCACAATAGAAATCTGCTGGTCCTTGACAAAATCGAAAACAATATAACAAAAAAAAAGTCTCCAAACCTATTAATACTATCCCAACATTCATTTAGAAGAGGTATCCATAATTAACAAATTTCCAATATTCATTCACTTGAATATTTTCAAGAAGTTTTTTTGTTTTTGTTAGTATGTTTGCAGGTGTTACATCTTGCCAACAATATTGACTATATGGTTTATCATTTATCATAGGTAACCGGTACTCGAGATACTTTATCAAGCACAAAGTAAATCTGCTGGTCTTTTACAGAATTCCAAACAGTATAAATCAGGGGCCATGGACCCGGGGAGGGGGGGGGGCAATTTTTTCCTCTTGATGTGTACAAAAAATTAAAAATTAATATCTTGATTTTGTTTGCATCTATTCATGGTATATACAAAATGAGTACCAGTAATCTATTTCTATATTTTCCCATTTGGCCCCATAATAATATTCTTCTCTTTCCACAGGCCAAATAATCCATGGTTTTTGTAGATCTAGCTAAATATGGAAAAGTCAAGTGTGGTGTAGAGTGGCACACAGCATGTAGTAGCAGATAATTTACTTATCTATTGCGTGACTGTAATTCTGCTGGGTGAAAAAAATCAACATGATACTGGCGCTTATCTTCAACTCACATAATTATAAAGTAAATGTACTGGTTATCTGATATGTGTACTCATTATAATTTCCAAACAGATTTACCCACGATCACCTTTGAACATGATATTTTGTAATGTTCACTGCACACTACATGTAGGTGCATTTTATTCATTTACTTCATCAATGAAGCATTTTACTCCAGAGATCTGTCATCTAGAATGATTTTAATTCATTCAAACTTTATAGTGCTCAACTTGTGCTTGATTAATGTTTATTCTGATCAATGTCAGGGCTTTATAAAATAGTGCCCTACAATCCGCTTAAATCTGGCCCCTTTACGAACGAAGTTTCTGTCTTGAAAGTAGATACATGTACATTGTATCTACCTGAAACAACCACTTTTTGTAATTATCTTTGTAATACCAGCCTTTACTGGCAGCATGACAGTGATTGTCCGATGAAGCTTGCTACCAGAACGTGAAAGCCTTTCAAGCCCTATTAAAAAAATTGATTGTGCAATGAGGAATCCTACTTCCCATCTAAATTATACCATAGGGTTTATGAATCTCTAAAATTACAAAGTCATTCTTAAAGTTACGAACGACTTTACGGACAACTGGAACACGTTCTTAAGTGCTATACTAATCACATGCTTTATAATTTAGCACAAGTACCGACCACCAGTTGTTCGTAAAGTAATTTTTAACTTACGAACGACCTGGGGAAACTTGACTATGGCGTAAGATACTGCCACATCATCTTACCTTTGTTGTTTGTTTTTCTCCTAGGACCAGCCTTGATAATACAACTGTGAATATTGGCATCGTTGCTTTCACTGCAAACCAATCAAATAAAAACACATGTGAATGCAAAATAATGTTACAGAGACTTTTATATGTTGTACCCATTATGTTACGCTGCTTATCTTTGTTGACAATTTCTGTGTAAGATACAACAAGACCTACATGTCTACACCAATCCAGGGAAGTACGGAATAAGTCTTTATAGACAGCATGTCCTCTTGTGTTTTAAGAAACGGACAATGTCACTACATTTTTCATTGTATACAAGAAAACCAACATACAGGCAATAGCCTGTAATACACACAGCAAAGAATAATAGTATCATTAAACCAATTTTGTATCAGACAGGTATTTTTGCATTAGACTGGTTTAAAGCAGCATGGTTTCATTTAACCCATTGAGGACTGAGCATGAATATATTCGGGCTGAGGTCTATGGGAAATACGTCTTATAGCCAAATCACATCGTCTCCAACAGGTTAAAACACAATTCATACAAATACCAAGTCAGTGCTGCATCCGGTAGGACCAATACCTAACAATCTAAACATACTGGGTTATTGGTTATGATTTAATATTTTAGTGTAGAACTACATGTATCTTATAATATCAAAAGCGTCACCTTTTCTCATTTACTTAAAATTTTCTTTCTCTTCCTCATGTAATCAGACCTGTCATCAAAATATCCATGTAATTGACAAGCAGTTGCCTTTCAGAACATCCTGTTCAACCATACAGGTACAATTGAATGAATAGGCTTAACTGCTTGCCTAGATCAATTTAAATCTATTTTCACAAAGTAGGTTAATTACTTAAGCCTCATCTTGGCAAAGGGATTAACCTGTATTGTAGTCTGCACTGTCCCTCACTCTCTACAAAAAGTTACTGCTCTTGCCAAAGAAAGCCTTGTATCGCTGTATGATGCAGTAAAACTGTTGGCCTACACTAGGAGGGCCTACATGTACATGACATGCAAAATGTCTCATTTACATTGTACCAAGAAAAAAAGGTGATTGCAAAGTCTGGTGGCCATACTGGAAAAAAAATCCATCATTTATAAATCAGATGGAAATTTAACTGGAGGCAAAAAGTAGAAGACCCTTTTAAATTTTAGCCAAAACATCATATTTTCTGAAAACAAAACACACAATCATATTTATGACAAATCAATGAGATACCTGCAATATTTCATATTCACAGAAGTTTTCAATTATAACCCATGTCAAGGGCTTAAATGAATTTATTCCTTGTGCATGTTGTCTAAATTAAATGCGAACTTCGGCCTCACAAAGAACTTGAACAATGAACAATAAAAGAAACAAGACCAGAAACAATTTATTGTTGATTTCTACATTTCAGATTCAGATTTGTTCTGATGAATTTCAAAATGAAAAGACAAAACATAAACTACTTAAAGTCTTTAAGATATTTGTACAATGTGAGAAATTATAAAATAAAATGATTTAGAAATATCATTTTCATCATCAAACCTAAACCGACCAGCCCCCGTCGCGAAGCGACGGGAACTGACGAACCAGTTCACATATTTGGTGAAGGTTTGAAAATATCTATACATGACCACAAATTTTGTGGTAAAAAATACCTTATTTGAATTCATACTCACATTAAATCAAATCTTTGAAGTTTTTTCTCGAATTGGTGACATCTGCAAATGTTTCACATGAAGTAATCAACTAATAATTAACAAAAATACAGGAAAATTGAGTCCATCCACGTATATATTTCTCCGTGCGTGCGCTGTCTTCGCCACAGAGTTAAATACGTCTTCGCACCGTAAAATGACGTCATAGAAAATGGCAGCGATGGCACCAACACTTGAGAAGAGACAAGGCCAACAAAAAATTCATTTTGGTAAGTTAAAAAGCTCTTATATAATTCAGTTTTAAAACGGCCGTATCTTGAAATATTATACATGCCGTTAAATTACATTTTAACATTAGATTCATCATATTAACCAGTATAATCACCTGATCGCTCATCATCGCTAGAAATTTCGCTGTAAATGGGGGTGGTGGAAGTACAGCCCCGTCGCCTTCGGCAACGGGGCTGTGTATAGTTACATCAAACCCACAACCACAACAACGTCACGTCACCAGCAATCTGCATCATCACATATTTATCAACACTCACTCACTGACTCACTTAACTATAGACAGCGCTGGCGCCGAAGGCGACAGCGCTGTAGAAGGGATTTCTTCATTTACGTTGAATATTGATGGGTGACCTTTTTGAAGGGTCGACCCGGAAGTAGAAAAAAATCGCTGTGCTTTTGAACAGCAGCGCATACGGCCCGCTAGAGCCGCCTGCTCTAGCCGCCTGGCTAGCTTGCTAGCAGACGGCGCTCGCGACCGGGGGTCTATATCGCCATGTACCGTTCCTGCGATATGAACACAAGTTACGTGTTTGGAACTGATTTTCGCCTTCAAATATCAATCACTCATTGTTATGACAACATAAATATGTGGAAGAACCTATCTGCTCTTGTATTCTTGGAAGTTACATAAATTCAATGTGAGTATCATTTTTTTTTAAATATATTACTTGTGAGAGATTCGGGGTATACCAGCCCCACAACTAATCATCCGTCAGTTCCCGTCGCTTCGCGACGGGGACTGGTCAGTTTATGACTCACTCAGCTCAGGCTCAGCTCACTTGGGAAGTCTCTTGAAAAAGGGAATAAACAAGTGAAATAACAAACAAAATTTCATTTACCAGTATGTGCAAAAGATACTGAAACTTTAAGAATACTAAATTCTGCTGAAACTGATGAAAAGAATTTTCCAAATGCAAGAGGTAACACCAAAATTAAGAAATGTCTTCTGTTAATAACTTCCGGTGCTGGGACATTCCAGAGTCTCAAAACCGGCTCCAAAAAGATTGCAACTGCCAGCATATGACACATTGAAACAGTCGTTGGATACGGGAAATCCTTGAATAAATGTTTATTGATGACATTTTGTCCCAAGCTGCTGAAGTACCACATAAAACATAGAAACGCTAGCCGAGTGGCCTCGCGGTATGCATCTTTTCCTGTCGACATGTTTGTTGGGTTCAAGAGCCACGGTGTTATAACGGAACGTTGCAGAGTTGTTCGCCCGGAGTTCCGGCGTAAGGAAGCTGTATAGCTACGTAGGCATTTTTGTAGACATCTCTTTCATTGCGGTACGTGGCATCACATTCACAACACAACCGGCTTGGAGCAAATGTGACGGCGTCTACACAATTCGTCCACAGACCAGACACATTCAGCCAACAATATTCGACTCGCTCGACACGTACACAGTCATTCCGCGGAGTTGGGTAGGGGGGGGGGGGGGGTGGTGGAATGGGGATAAGAGGTTGGTAAGTTTTGGAAATAAAGACAACACAAAAAGTAAGTTCCCCCTATAATTTAGGATTTTTACCAAGAAGGAGTTGAACAATTAAATATGTCGTGTCTATGCTACGGTCTATTTAACTTCCGTGCCATGGTGGAAGGTAATTTAATATCAGCTACGTGAGATCTACTGTGTTAGCTATTTTTAGGAGAAATCATCATGTCATGCTTCAGTAAGCAACGGTCAAAGGCCTACTTTGACTTATGTACTTTTTCTTTTTTTTAAAGCTACCCCTCCCCCCCTTTTTAATCCATGTTAAATATTTCTATAAATGAGGGGGATGGTGCAGGAAATATCATTATCCGCTTTTGACATGCCGGGGGAGGGGGGGGCGGGGGGATGCCTGTTGCACCACGCCTGGTTCCACTACGGCCATATACCCACGATCCCCCGAATGATATACACTCTATAGATCAGTCAGTGTTCCCCATTCCCCTTTCCATAAATGACTCTTTCAATGGTAAGTAAACTTTAGATGAGTATCAAAAATTTGTCATAAATCGAACATCTAGGGGAAGATGGGGGTAATCCCGAACGCGGGGGTAATCCCGAACGTGGCTGTTGTATAGCTAACCCGATATGGGTGGCGCTATGACACTACCCTGCGGTAAAAGCTACTACAAAGAAACCTCCAAATAATACACATACAGGCCCGTAACTAGGATTTTTACGGGGGGTTCGAAATCTGAAAAAGTGGACCTTTTTCAAGGTTTTTTTTCGAGCGCGAAGCGCGAGCAGAAAATTTTGAGTTAAACTTGGAGTATTATATGCATTATCATGATTATAGACTCTATTTATTAGCTAAAAACTGGGTTTAATTGTGCATTATAGTCCTTACTTATAGTATCCGCGAGCGCGAAGCGCGAGCTGAAAATTTTAAGAATCTTAAATTAATTGGTTTTTATTTTTTATTGTTTATTTAGTGATGAATATATAGGAATGCGAGCGCGAAGCGGGAGCTCAAAATTTTGAGAACAAAATTGCAGTTAATTGTGCAATATAGGCTACAGCCTATTTAGTATCCCCGAGCTGAAAGTTTTGAGCTAAAAATTCTGCCTTATAGACTCTCTTTAGGATCCATGTTGAAGATACATAATAATCTTGGCTCATTAATAATCTTTGCTATAAATATTTTGTGGGCTGCAGGCACCTAGGCCTCCCCCAATCCAGCCCAAACACAATTACAACAATTCTTTTGACAAGGTTTGTCTCCAGCAGAGAGCACTGGGTCCAACCTTTTTTTTTAAAATACTTATTAGTTGTTAATTTTACAGATCGAGGTCGCATAGTGACCGATCAGGAAAATTGGGGGTTTTAAAAGACATAATGAAGTAAAGAAAGGAGCACTTTTTAGTATTGTAAGTGATACTTTTTAAGAAATATTATTTTCCATGGGACTTTTAAAGAGTATGATAGGCTTCTTTTTAGTATAAAAAGGGCATTTTTAGCTAAGAAAAGAGGCACTTTTAGAGTGCATGAAAAAATGGGGGCACTGTGCCCCCTGCCCCCCGGTTCCACCGCCTCTGTTAGACCCCAATATCTTCAAGCGCGAAGCGCGAGTAGAAAACTTTGAGCTCAAAATTGTAGTTTATTGTGCATGATGGACCCTATTTAGTATCCGCGAGCGCGAAGCGCGAGCCGAAAATTAGGGGTTTTTAAAGACATATGGAGTAACAAGGGGCCCTTTTTAGTATTAAAAGTGCCCCTTTTTTAAACACAAATTATCCACGGGACTTTTCAAAACTCTGAAAGGCTTCTTGTTAGTATTAAGATGACACTTTTTTTAGCTTAGAAAAGGGACACTTTTTGGTCATGAATAAGGGCACTTTTAGGGTGGATGAAAAAGTGGGGGTCACTGTGCCCCTGCCCACTCCCCCCGGTGCCATCGCCTCTGCCACTAGGCCTTATTTCTGTTATATCATTTCCTAACATTGAAGATAACATCATTTAAAAATATAAAAATAAAACACAAATGGAACCGAAAACATTCCTGCGAAATTGTTTAAGTGTAATTCCTGCGTAATTTGTTCTGAAAAACATGATTATCATCCAAAAAATAAAAAGCTGCGAGCGCGAACCGCGAGCGAAATATTTTACATGTAGGGGGACTGAAAGCAAAGTGTTTTAATCTTCCTTTTTTGGATTTCTATTCAAGTATCTGCTGCATTTCTGCCAAAAAGTGGGGGTTTTATTATTATTATTTTTTTTTGTGGGTCAAGCGGACCCTGCTCGCC
>CALNVZ010001721.1:29009617-29076168 GCA_940671915.1 Paracentrotus lividus | reverse complement strand
TAATCCCATGGTTAAAATTCTAAATGAGGGGGATGGCAGGAAATCATATCCGCTTGACATGCCGGGTGAGGCGGGAGGCGGGGGTGCCTGATCTGCACCACGCCTGGTTCACTACGGCATATACCCACGATCCCCGAATGATATACACTCTATAGATCATGTCAGTGTTCCCTCATTCCCCTTTCATAAATGACTCTTTCAATGGTTAAGTAAACTTTAGATGAGTAATCAAAAATTTGTCATAAATCGAACAATCTAGGGAAAGCATGGGGGTAATCCCGAACGCGGGGGTGAATCCGAACGTGGTGTTGTATGCGAACCCGATATGGGTGGCGCTCGTCATAGAGCACTACGCCTGCACGGTAAAGAGTCACGTTACAATATAGAAACTACCAATACATCGACTTACAACAGGCCCGCTAACTAGATTTTACGGGGGGGTTCGAATCTGAAAATGGACTTTTCAGGTTTTTTTCGAGCGCGAAGCTGCAGCAGAAATTTTGAGTTAAAAACTTGGAGTATTATATGCATTATCATGATTATAGACCTCTATTATTAGCTAAAAACTGGGTTTAATTGTGCATTATAAGTCCTACTTAAAGTATCCCGCGAGCGCGAAGCGCCAGAGCTGAAATTATTAAGAATTCTTAAATTTAATTGGTTTTTACTTTTATGTTTATTTTTAGTGAAATGATGAATATAAGGAATGACGAGCGCGAGGGAGCTCAAAATTTTGAGAACAAAATTGCAGTTAATTTGCAATATAGGCTACAAGGCCTGTATTAGTATCCCGAGCTCGAAGTTTTGAGCTTTTAAAAATTCTGCCTTATAGACTCTCTTTAGGATCCATGTGAGAGGATACATAATATCTTGCTTCATTAATAATCTTTGCTATAAATGATTTTGTGGGCTGCAGGCACCTAGGCCTCCCCCCAAATCCAGCACCAACACAATTACAACAATTCTTTTGACAGGTTTGTCTCCAGCAGAGAGCACTGGTCCCAACCTTTTTTTTAAAATACTTATTAGTTGTTATTTTACAGATCAGGTCGCATAAGTGACCGATCAGGAAAATTGCGGGGTTTTAAAGACTAATGAAGTAAAGAAAGGAGCACTTTAGTATTGTAAAGTGATACTTTTTAAGAAATATTATTTTCCATGGACTTTTTAAAGACGTAATCGATAGGCTTCTTTAGTATAAAAAAGGGCATTTTTAGCTAAGAAAAGAGGCACTTTTAGAGTGCATGAAAAAATGGGGGCATTGTGCCCCCTGCCCCCCGGTTCCACCGCCTCATGTTGACCCCAATATCTTCAGCGCGAGCGCGAGTAGAAAACTTTGGATCAAAATTGTAGTTTATTGTGCATATGACCCTATAGTATCCGCCGAGCGCGTAAGCGCAGCCGAAAATTAGGGGTTTTTTAAAGACATATGGAGTTAACAGGCCTTTAGTATATAAAGTGCCCCCTTTTTTAAAACACAAATAATCACGGGACTTTTCAAAACTCTGAAGGCTTCTTGTTAGTATAAGATGAACACTTTTTAGCTTAGAAAAGGGAACTTTTTGGTCATGAATAAGGGCACTTTTAGGTGGTTGGATGAAAAAGTGGGGTCACTGATGCCCTTGCCCACTCCCCCCGGTTTGCCATCGCCTCTGCCACTAGGCCTATTTCTGTTATTCATTTCCTTAACATTGAAGATAAATCATTTTAAAATATAAAAATAAAACACAAATGGAACCCGAAACATCTGCGAAAGTTTAAGTGTAATTCACTGCGTATTATGTTCTGAAACATGATTATCATCCAAAAATAAAGCTGCGAGCGCGTAACCGCAGCGAAATATTTACATGTGGGGGACTGAAAGCAAAGTGTTTTAACTTTCCTTTTTGGATTTCATTCAAGTATCCTGCCTGCATTTCTACGCCCAAAAAGTGGGGCGTTTTATTATTATTATTTTTTTTGTGGGTACAAGCGGGACCCTGGCTCGCCTGCGGGGGGGGGGGGGGGGGTTCGTTCGACCCCCCGAACCCCCCTGGTTACGGCCTGCACATATTAAGGGTCAGAAGGCATGGGCTGTCTTCTTACAAAGTATAGTGAAAACGAAATTATACACTAAAATGATTTGTCGTAATGTTGACATTTAAGCATAAAAAATATGAAGTGGTGATCAGGACGAGTTGTACAATAAGGCATGAGGACGATTTCTTCAAAGGAAATGACTTGATCAGTGGTTGTCAACATAAGTAGTAATCAGTACAAGTAGAAAAAGAAAAACATGAGGACTGTGGAGGTAATCCCGAACGGCCAGAAAAAAAAAACAATGAACACTGGTGTGTGTGTGTGGGGGGGGGGGAGGGGAATCGCGAACGGCCGCCGTTGACTGTATGTTGTTATTGCACTAATGAGGCTTCTGTGGCATGAGATGATATGAAATATAGTCAAGGTTACTGTGGAGGTTCTTTAACAAGTTTATGTTTTTGAACACACCAAATTGCTTAATTCAATGAAATTTCACAATGCCGTTCGGGTTACCCCGAGACGGACGCCCATGTTTTGTTTTGAGTTCGTATTCCCATCAGTGAAGGTCTCTCAATAACACACACTTGATATTCTTATGGTTAATTTCATTCTTAGTGAGGGCCATAATTGTGTGTTCAATGATACCCCACCTCCCCTACTGCTCCGGAATTGTGTCACATTTTGCTCCCCTATAGTTTAAGCCAGGGGTTAGGATTACATTAATTTGGGACAGTGCACCTTTGTGCACAGGCGGCGAACAAATTTGGAAAGTGGGGTCACAGTGGAAAAGGGGGCACTGTTCTGACAAAAGGGGCACTTGAGTAACAGTGGCATAAACTGAGAAAAAACCTTTCGGGGATAGGGAGGGTGCCGAGAAAATTTTGCATTTTTATTCGTACTACCGTGCCGTTCCTAAGCACCCTAATCCAGCAGAGGTATTGGACATATTTGTTCACGTGTGTGACCGAATTATGCAAATATCTTGTAGTAATTGGCTATAACTCTAACATTTTTAATAAATCTGATTAAGTTTATATCATGCTAATATATTTTGATATTTACAATATGCATGTTCAAGAGTCAGAGGTCAAAAGAAGTGGGTCACTGTGTGACTTACAGAACAGCATATTTTTGAAAGTTCATTCATTTTTTGAAATTCCTGTGAGTTTTTAAATGATGAAATGGTTCTTATTGCGTGAGACATGCATATGGACCTGTTAACCAAAAATCCACTGGAAAGGAGATATCTCTGAATTTCTTTTTTTTTATTCTATTATTTTATATCGTGATGTCGGTCACGTGTGTGACAATTTAGTGGGTCACGTGTGTGACCTGATGGCAATTGTACAGAAAAATGAAATATTAGTATTATGCAATAATGTACATTTGAGCAATTACTATATCCGCTGTGGTAAAATTTTATAGAACTCAACCCTAGTCAGTCAATGGGTGTTTTGGTAGCTGTCAAGAATGGGGGGGGCGGGTAAGGGAGGGGGCCATATCCCCTATAAGATCTTGGCTGTTGATCGCGCGACGCGCCGAAAATTTGCACGATTGGTAGTGTGTGATATAACTACAAGAAGGCGTTGTTAATTTTTCCCATAATAAATAATTTATTTTATATAAATTAATTATGCTAATTTACGCATTGCATGAAATCATAATTTTGTTCTAATTGAACAACTACTGCTTCTGGAATGCTAATTTTTGTTTGCATAATCTTTTAGGATTCCTAACCATTGTACTTGGAAAAAAATTGATATCGAACTAAATTCCTTGTGTATTTCATTGTTTTATGAATTTTTATGATTCCTTGTTTTTTCGACCTTTTGTTTGTTTGTTTGTTGTTCTTTTTGTTGTTGTTTTTTTCGCAAAAGTTATTGCACAAACCATTTTGGAGCATAATAATGCTAAATTAATTATTTTCAGCCAATGAAAGTGAAAATAATCAGAATTTATGACCGCCCCCCCCCCACCCAGCGGGTCACGTGTGTGACCAACTTGTTTGCTAATTAATAATCAAATTAAAACTTGTCATGGATTCATATTTAGTGAGATGCAAGGTACATTAATCTAGCTTGAGAAATAATTATGATAATACCAGAGCCATGGTTAAGACGGGGCATAAACTTTTTGTGTTTTCTGGTACTTGTGTGTGGCATTTGAGGGCAATTCATTTCCAGGGTTGATTATCTTAATATATACAATTTAACGACATTATTTTTGGGTTAGATTAAAAGGAATAGAGATAATAATAATATAATGACAGCAATCCAAGTAGGAAGTCACATATCCATTCCAGTCAGGGTTAAAAAAATGATATTTTTTTACCGTTTTTCCATTTTTATCCTTTATGTTAATTTATGCAAATGAGCAGAACAATTGCCAAAATCACGAAAAAACATCAGTTCATGAAACTTCAGACATTTCTCTATTTGAATGTGCCAGCTTAAATCAAAAAGCAAAATTATTTGTCCCCAAAAGGTTCACTTTTCAAGAATGGCGCCGAATAGCCTGGTCCCTTTTTTTTAAGGCATGACCATAGTTGGTCACACACGTGACCCGTGGTCACGTGTGTGACCAATTCAAAGTTAATTAATAACTAAATTAAAAGCTATCATGGCTTATCATATTTGGTGAGATGCAAGGCACATTATATCTAGCTTTGGAGAAAAATGTAATAAAAATGGAACCATGGTTTTCGGGGGGCGTTAACTTTTCGTGTTTTTGGGTCACGTGTGTGACATTTGATGGCAAGTTGATTTCTTATTTAATTATCTTAAAACAATCAATTCAACACCATATTTTTTTCATTTAAATTATAAGGAATGAAGTAAAAAAAGGACAATGACAATAATCAAAGAGGGAGAGACCAGCATATACAATCAAGTCAGGGTCAAACAAATGATATTTTACGTACCATTTTTCTATTCAAAATTTTTGCATGTTAATTTATGCAATTGAGCATGAAAAATTTGTAAAATTAAGACAAAAAATGCATTTTATGAAACTTCAGACAATGATCTATATGAATGTGCAGATTAAAAACAAAAAGGACAAACTTTATTTTTTCCCAAAAAGGTTCACTTTTCAAAGAATCGCCCTATTGGGTATAGGCCCTATTTACCATGGTTAGTGCGAGGTCGTTTAAAGACAATAATTTATGGGCCATTCTTTGAAAAGTGAACCTTTTTGGGAAAAAAGTTTGTGCTTTTTTATTTTAAGCCGCATATTCAAAATGTCTGAAGTTTCATGAACTAATGTTTTTCATGATTTTTGCAATTGTTCATGCTCATTTGCATAAATTATAAACATAAATGATAACAAGATGGAAAAACGGTATATAAAATATCATTTTTTTAAACCCTGGCTGGAATGTATATGCTGACTTCCTTACTTGGATTACTGTCATTATGTTATTATTTACCTCTATTCGTTTTAATCTAACCCCAAAAAATAATGTTGTTAAATTTATTGATTGTATTAAGATAATCAACCCTGAAAAAATTAATTGCCCTCAAATTTCACACACGTGACCAGAAAACACAAAAAGTTTATGCCCCGCCTTAACCATGGCTCTGGTATTATTATTATTTTTTCTCCAAAGCTAGAATTAATGTACCTTGCATCTCACCAAATGTGAATCTATGACAAGTTTTAATTTGATTATTAATTAGCAAACAAATTGGTCACACACGTGACCCGCTATATAGGTGGGGGCGGTCATAAATGTCTGATTATTTTCACTTTCATTGGCTGAAATTAATCTATTTTAGCATTTTTATGCTCCAAAATGGTTCTGCAATAACTTTTGCGAAAAAACCAAGAAAAAAAAAAGGTAATGAAATACATAAGGAATTTATTTCGATACCAATTTTTTTCCAAATACAATTGTTAGGAATCTTATAAGGATTATGCAAAAAAAAAAAAAAAGCATTCCAGAAGCTTTAATTTGTCAATTAGAACAAAAATTATGACTTGATGCAATGCATAAAATTATCATACTAGTAATTAATTCATATAAAATAAATCCATATTATTTCGGGAAAATTAACAATGCTTTCGTGTAGTTTACATCGCACACTACATCGTGCAAATTTTCAGCGCGGTCGCCGCGCGATCAACAGCCGAGATCTTATATAGGGGCATCATGGCCCCCTCCCTCCCCGCCCCACCCCCAGTCTTGACAGCTACCAAAACACTCCAGTGACTGATTAGGGTTGAGTTCATAAAAGTTTTACCACAGCGGATATAGTAATTGCTCAAAATATATTAATTTTTTTGTACAATTTGCCATCATGTCACACACGTGACCCACTAAAATGTCACACACGTGACCCGACATCACGATATAAAATAATAGATAAAAAAAGAAGAAATCGCAGAGTTAACTCCTATCCAGTGGTATTTTTTGGTTAGCAGGTCCATCACAGCAATAAAAACATTTCATCATTTTAAAACTCACAGGAATTTCAAAATTCACACACGTGACCTACTTCTTTTGACCTCTGACCTTGAACATGCATATTGTAAATATCAAAAAATATTTATAAGGAGTTTTAAGCGGCACTTTTTAGTATCTATTATAGTGCCCCCTTTAGAAGTGAAGTTTAAATATTATTGTAGGCCTAATGCAGGCCGACATTCATGTCATACAGCGTCCCCAAAAATTATTTGTACACTATGAAAAAATTGAATTAAATAAATCGATGTTGGTTTGAAATTTTAATAACTATTTATATGAAATGGTAGGTAATGTAATTATTACCTAAACACTAAATCTCAAATGTTCCGTCAATTTTGGAAGTTCTAAGCGGCCATTTGCAATTTCCATGGCCCAAAAATTATTTGTACACTTCAGAAGATTGGTTTTTAAAGGAGTGTTTAACATTTTTGGGGGGTCTTTTTTGGCTTCTAGAGCAGTCATCAACCTTCTTGGCATACTGTCAACCAATTTAGCGGTCATTTCACGGCCAATACCATTCCAAGTTCGCTGGAGCGTGTCCTGGAGCTGCTGGAGGTTTGATGGTCAGTCTAGAGGGCGCTGTCGCTTCAGATCACCTCTCATGTGCTAAATGAGGAATAAATCTGGGCTGTGAGGTGCCCTTTCTAGCAGCTTAACATGTTTCTGTTGCAATATTGCTTTAATATGGTTTGCTGTGTACTTGGAGTCATTTTTATGTTGGACTGTAAATATACGACCATTCAGACTTGAAGCAGATGGGAGCATCTGAGCCATTCTGAGGGGCAAGAATATCCTCATGGCTTCAGCATTCATGATGCCATGTTACGAAATTTATCTCTCCAACTCTACTGGCTGCCATACAACTCCGAATCATGAAACATCATCCGCTGTGCTTCACTGTTGGCTCCAAGCATCACTGACTGAAAGCTTCCTACAAGACACACATGGTCCCGTGCATCATATCCAATCACTTTTGCACTAATTAGGTCTTAGGACAGAGTGCTAGAACTCCGCGGGCTTGTTCACATGTTGTTTTGCAAAAGCATGACGCTCCTATGTTACTGTCCCTTACATTTGGCTTCTTTCTTGCCAATTATTCCACTTATAGTCATGTAGCCATTCAGCCTGTTGCAGCCACTCTTGAGGGCACCCGGTCATTCCTCAGCCTCTGTGGCCTTGGATGCAATTTTCTTTGGTTGCAATTTGCAATATTTCATTGCTTACTCTCTTTCTATCACTATCATCATGACAACTGATGACCATGAGACTTATTTTGCCTCTTAGAGGCTCCCACTTGCGTAAAGGCTGATTGGTCTCCAAGTTGTGTTCCAACATGACAGGGGCCCCAAGCATGCAGCGAAGCATTTTAAAGCATTATTTAAGAAGAAACTTGTTAAGAAGCTAGAAAAGGCACCTCAGATCCCAAATTTAATCCCCATTTAGCACAAGAGAAGTGATCTGAATCGACAGCGCCCTCAAGACTGACCATCGAACCTCCAGCAGGTCCAGTACACGCTCCAGCGAACTTGGAATAGTATTGGCCGTGAAATGAGTGCTAAATTGGTCGACAGGATGCCAAGGAGGTTGATGACTGCCCTTGAAGCCAAAGAAGGCCCCCTGAAATTTTAAACACTCCTTAAAAAACCCATCTTCTGAAGTGTACAAATAATTTTTGGGCCATGGAAATTGCAAATGGCCGCCTAGAACTTCCGAGACTGACGGAACATTTGAGATTTAGGATTCAGGTGATGGTGACGTTACCTACCATCTGATATAAATAGTAATTGAAATTTCAAACCAATATCGATTGGTTTAATTTCATTTTTTCAAAGTGTACAAATAATTTTTGGGGACACTGTACGTATTAAATCATTTTTATTTTATAAGCATTAGATAGTAGGCCCTACATTATAAATAATTAAGTTAATAACATTAATAAGGGGCTGGTAGCTCCTGTAGCCAAAGTCTCACTCCGTCCCCCACGAACCACAGGCCACTTGGGCAATTTTCACTATACTCTTTTCTTCGGCAGCAGCCTGGTTCCAATGAATTTTATTATTTTTTTTTTTTTTTTAATATATTTATTTATTTATTTTTTAAATGCGAGGTAACATGGCGCCCGAGCGAAAAATTTTCAGTTGGAAAATACGAAATGAAAACAAAAATGGGCATTATACACTGTTGCTCATAAAGGTTGGATATTGTTTTGTGTGATCCAGCGACATCTATTTGCTCCGGCTTAGATTTCTTGAAATTGTTTGTCCCTACTTTCACTTTTATGGACCCTGGCTATACCTTGGACACCCCCAAACTATTCCCGGGGAATGAAAATAAAACAAAAGTTTGGCAACCCCCAGAACGCCCATTTTTGTCATTTTTTCCTCATTCAGGGGCCCCTTTTTGTTTACCCTGCTGACTAAGGCCCCCATAATCCCACCCTCACCAAACGCGTCTGATGTAAAGGGTTGTTATTGTTCTTTGAGTTAAATCCAAGTTTGTGATCACAGACTTAGATTTATTGTCTAGGGGAAGGGAAAAAGTTTACTTTGATTCGGGTTGAAAATTAAATTAATTCATTTTTACAACATAGAAATTTCTATCTTCTCAAAAATGTATTGTATAATCTCAGCCAAACATAAATCATAATTAAAAATAGACAATAGTTACCGTTTACAACCTTGTCATTAAGGCTGAAACAAGATTTTGGGGAAAATGACAATAATTAAGGGTTCATAGTTGTTTTTCATTTCCTTTGTTTTGACCATAAAGGTTGGAAAGAATATTTCCATTTTTACCGATTTCACTTTTTCCTTTAACCCCTCCCCTAATACACTAACGCCTGTAATCTTAAAACTTGATTTATCATAAAGAACGATAACAACTCTATATTTCAGACGCTTTTCGAGGGGGTATGACGGAAGGGGCATTGGTCAGCCGGGTAAAAAGGGGCCCCAAAATGAAACAAAAATGGCAACTGGGCGTTCTGGGGGTTGACCAACTCTTTTTTATTTTCATTCCCCGGGAATAGGCCTGGAGAGCGTTCAAGGTATACCAGAAAAGTGATAGGAGGGACAAACAATTTCAAGAAATTTAAGCCGGAGCAAAAAGATGTGGCTGGACTGACACAAAAAATATCCAACCTTTATGAGCAACAGTGTACAATTAGCCTAGGGCCTACCGAGAGTGTTTCCTTTTCAAAAAATAATTTGACCATCGCATGGACCTAGCTTTCAAGCAGTCTGAAAGGCTTTTTTTTTGTACAAAAGGAGCCTTTTTTAAAGACTTTTTTTTTTTTTAGCTAGGTGAAGGGGCATTAATTTTTAAAGGGGCACTTTTAGGGTGCATGATTTTTTATTTATTTATTTATTATTATTATTATTATTATTATTTTTTTATTTATTATTTATTTTTTTTGGGGGGGGGGGGCACTGTACCCCCTACCCATCCCCGGTTCCGCCACCTCTGCCTTTGTAAAAACGGGCCTTTCTCTCTATAAACAGGGAGAGAAATGGAGAAATGAGCTCCATTTGCATGCAGCTAGCTAGCTATCAAACGAAATTTTGTGGCATAAACTGTTGCCGGTGTATATACCGGTACGTGAAAGTGAAGATTTATGTGAAGTCTGCATGACACTGAAAGTTACAAACATAGCAAATCGATTTCTTCCTTGAGATTTATAAAAAAAATTAGTAAAATATAAAAAAATAATTGAATATTTATTTGAATATTCTGCAAAACTATTTTATGTTAAAAATATACCTTAATCTTTAATTAAAAATATTGATGATGATGAAAAATAAAATGGCAGCGCCCATCTTCCTTTTTAACGTCCTAGGATTGGGAGAGAAATCGGGAAAGATAAGCTATATTTCTGATTTTTAACATGACCTGAGTGAATTTGATATAATGTAAGTAACTTATTGGTTGTTTTAAAGGAAATTAGTATAATTTGTTGTCACCTTAAGCCCTTAATCTGCCGTTATTTTTCTATACTAGTATTGACAATAAACAGTTGGGACCTGTCGGGCGCGGGCCGGGCGTCTTGCCTCCTGCACTGCTGCGCGGGCACGGTCGGGCTAGCGATAGCTCGGCGCCCGCCACATACAGAATTACAGCTGCAAACGAACAATAGACTAGGGCTCGGCTATATGATGGCGGTGCCCAAGTCTGCACACCTAAAATTCAATCTCGATTTTATTACAAAGTAAAATATTATTTTGAGAATCATCAATGTTATTTCGTTCTTCATATTCTAATGATCAATGAAACAAAAAATTGCAAAGAAATTATTCACAAGAACAAATGTTTTTTTACGATTTTCAGACGGCTTGTCATTTTGTGTAGCAAAACTGAATAGTGCCCACTCATATGTACGAGATCAATATAACAGAAGTATATTGACCTCGTATTGAATAAGGTACTTTTCGTTGTAGGAAAAAATGTAGACCCAGATAATTAGGTTATAGCTAAGAAAATTTAGAGCGATGGTGCATTAATTTGTATAACTTATATTCAGACTAGGAGTAAATACTCTAGTGGGGAATTTATCCTATATGAAAGATAGAAAAATAAAGAGAAACTCACCGCTGGTCCTGGTGCAATGTCACGTACGTAGTAAAACGCCTTTTAATGGTGTACTGTGTGCAGCTATGCACTATTGTTAAGAGTCGTCGCAAATCAACTTCACCCTGAGAAAATCGGATTTTTTAAAAACAAACTCGGACCACACCGTAATTACTTTATGTCGTGTGCGCGACCCACATGATGTAATCGTACTTACTGAATCCATCACTGGGTAGAAAAACTGAAAGACTAGTAATTGTTGACATTGTTCTAGTTGAAACAAGAACAGTATAAGGGAATTTTCTTGGAAATACATCTATGACGTCTGTTTGAACTGTCAGTCTCTTTTTTAAGTCCTCATTTCTTGTCCTAAATTTTTCTTTTTCCTCTTTCGTATCTTTTCCTTGTCGTTTCCCATAGTCATCTTCTTTTTATTGTTGTTGTTCTTTTCGTCTTTTCATTTTATTTATTTATTCTTTTATTTATATGATTATTTTGTTTTGCGCCCCCCTAAAATGCCGCCCGGGGGCACACGCCCTTCACCCTCCTCATATGTTAGATAGTCACTCCTGGGCAGAGCGTTGCAGCTCTTCAGAATATCATTATATTATTATATATCATTATATATCAAAAATACAAATACTTAATTGAATAAGGGGGAAAAAAAGGGAAGATCATGTAAAGAACGACTTGAGCCTACCCCTATAGCTGTTATGTATCTTCTTGAGGCGCGAAGGCGGATTTTTTTTTTTTTTACACCCCCCCCCCGCCCCCACTTATCACGTGGCCATATTAAACGTGGAAAAAAAATCTGTATGTACTTTTTTGATCGCCATGCAGGCGTGATGTCAAAAAAATTATGTACCTTTTTGTCCACTTTTGCAGATTTTCGAACCCACCGTAAAAATCCTACTTAGGGGCCTGCTTAACTATACACAGCCCCGTTGCCGAAGGCGACGGGGCTGTACTTCCACCACCTCCATTTTACAGCGAAATAATCAGCGATTGATGAGCGCTCAGGTGATTATACTGGTCAATTAATCAATCTAATGTTTAAATGTTGTTGTAGGTTTCTATGATGTTTCAGCGTAACAACGACTAAAAATGAAGTATATAAGAGCTTCTTGACTTACCAAATTGAATTTCCGTTTGGCCGTTGCTCTTCTCATAGTGTTGGTGCCATCGCTGCCATTTTTCTATGACGTCATTTTACTGTGCGAAGACGTATAGCGAAGACAACGCACGCACGGAGAAATATACGTTGATGGACTCAATTTTCCTGTATTTTTCTACATTATTAGTGTGATTACTTCATGTTGAAACATTCGCAGATGTCACCAATTCGAGGAAAAACTTCAAAGATTTGATTCAATGTGAGTATGAATCCAAATAAGGTATTTTTTGACCACGAAATTTGTGGTCTTGTATAGATATTTCAAAACTTCGCCAAATATGTTCTACTGGTTCGTCAGTTCCCGTCGCTTCGCGACGGGGCTGGTCGGTTTAGGGCCTGCTATGTGCAAAACATTAACATGGTTATTACAAAAAAAAATTAAATATAAATCTCTTAGCTTGGAGAAAAACTAAGTCAAGCTCAATGAGTTTTTAATGGATCTGTATGAGCTGGCCTATCACCGGAAGTAATCTTACTCTGACTTACTCCACGAATTAATACCCCAAGGCCTTGTTGTATTGATAATAGGGCCTTGAATTACACCGCCACAGCGCCCTCATAAGACGTAAGTTATATAAGTGCATTGCATGCAGTACTTTGCATTCGTCGCTACAGAAAACCGGAATTTATTTTGGATCTATCCAACTTTAAACCTTTCTGATGACATCGAGTGGAGACAGACCCCCAAAAAAGGTTATAGGCAACAAGGAAGGAAATAATTGGTTGACGTAAAAATGTACATTTGTTGTGAAAATATTTATTGAAAAATGTAGTTATGCACGGTAAAACAGTCACTGTATTTGATAGTAGTCCCACCTAGTGGTGCTGCTAGCGTGATAGTGCCCATGTCTGCGCACTCATTCATTTTGCACGCAATTCAAGCGCAGTGAAGTTTCGGACTTTTCTTTTTTGACAATGATTGAAATTTTCAGGGTAGCAAATGAAACTTGCTGAAATTCATTTTTAATCATTTATTTTCGCATTTTTGGGTTTCGAAATGGATTGTTGAGGTTAAGATCACACAAGCAACTGAACCATCTGGGACTAATGACAAGACTCAGTAAGAAAACTTTCAGAAAACAAACCTAATTTTTCACTTTTTAAAATAACATTTTCACTTATCTTTCTTCAATAACTGAGTGTTTGGATGTTCCTTTCACTGTCCCTGATGTTTTAAGTTTTTTGTTTTTTCTTCTTGGATGAAAAATTATTTTTTAAAGTCCACTTTCTGAAAATTTCCCCGCACGTTTTTGGGCGGGAGAGGACAAAAAATTCAGTGATGTTTTAATTATTTTTTTCATGATTTTGATTTGACATTTTTCTTAAACCTATTCACTGTGTCTTATAATGACATAGACATATACTACTACTAATTTTGGAGCTGAAAGTTATTGCAAAAAGGAGAAAAACCTTAGATAAAACAACATTGACAAGGTTGCAAAATTTTTTCCCAAATATGGCAGTTTGGTCCACGAGGTCAATACTACAGTATTGACATCGTATCATGAGTGGTTAAGATTGAAAATTGGTGTCAGTTTGATGTTTTGTTCTATTAAAATCGCGCATTTACGTGGGTGCGCAGACATAGGCACTGCGCAGACTTGGGGCACCTTACCATACTAAAACTAAGTGGCTGTCTGTCGCCCTCTTGGTTGCTGAGGAAACTTCTCAATAATAATTAGTGAAACCAGCTTTAAAGGCGGTCCTGCACGAGTATCGCTAAGCTAAAACGAGGATTCAAGATGCACTCTGTATGGTCGCGGCCATATTGTGCACGAAGAGCTACCGAGGCATGACCCAATTTGCATACAGTTGTAGTGCTAACACAACCAGCCAATCGCGATCGCGCTGTGAGAGCATTCGAGATATGTACAAGCGTGTGTGTATGTTGATACGGTTTGTGTGTCGCGTGTACTGTACTCGCTTGCACTGTACAGGCACTGGCAGGCGGGGACAGCCCGTTTTCTCATCCGAGCAGGCGAATCATTGCCGATAAGAAATTGGATCATGACTTCGGCAATCGTTCGTGCATTCTAGCTTTCGGTTTTTGGACCACTGCGTAAGAGTCCCACATCGTTAGTATGAATGGGCAGCTTGCAAAGTGCGTTGCCGCGTACGTATTTTGAACTCCCTCTACACTATGAGGAACGTGCATCTTTAAACTTGCCTCAAAATAAAGTATTGACATCGTGCTATGCCTACTATGGCTATGGCATGCTATGGTGATTGTGAGTGGCTAACTTTAGATCTAACGTTAGATCTACTAGATCTACTAACTCTTTGCCTGCCAAATTCGACTATTAACTAGACCTAATTTATACAATCGTAATAGATCTAATTCATTTTCTCTGTAATGGCTGGGCTAAAAGATCTGAAAATCACTGATAATGCGAGGGCCGGGCCTGAGGCTGAGGCATAATTTCTCCTAGTTAATACTAAGCAAATATTGTTATACTATTTTTAATAATTAAAGAGAAAAGTCTTCTTTTTTGTGCTTAAAATTAATGTGGCGGGCAACTATTCTAACGTTAGATCTAGTCATGGAGACTCTGTATTACTATGTTGATAATATAATGTAACGATGTATTACAGAGTCATGGAGACTGTCCCATCCGTGAACAGATGAAAAAAAAGAAAGAAATAGAGTAAAGTGCCCGAAATTCGACCAGTTTCAGACAAATATGGAAAATAGAACCCCAAAACACACTCCAATCAACTCATATCACAACTTGGCACACATCGTCACTGAAGTCGAACAAAAAAAAAAGAATCACAAAAATATCATACTAAATAGGTCTAGATGTAGATCTACCTTAATTTTGCTCCTAGATCCTAAATCCCAGATTTTGCTTAAAATCTTGAAGACCCTGCACGCTTAGCGAAAAGTTCAGAAAAAAAAAAACGATCGGGAAAAATGCGCTTAAACTCCGAAAATTTGAGGTTTGATGACGCAGTTTTTTGCCACGTTCGAGCCCCGATCGTAACTATCCTAATGAAAAAAGAAACCCGGAAGTGACTCTACGGTGCTAGAGTTACAACACTGCAATCATGTGACTTGCAAGATTTTTTTCTCTGCCCTAGTTTCGACCTGGTATTCATGCCGCGGCGGCCCCGGTCTGTCGGCAGAGCGCGATGTGCTACCGGTGCTGCGAGTGAGCCAAGATTTCAGCGGTGCGCCGTGCGTATTGACTTTTCACGCCTGGTCGAATTTATGCAACGGTATGTCTAATCTCGGCAAGAAGGTAGTTGTTATAAAACATCTGAGTTTACTATCAAATAGTTTTTGATTTTTAAAAAAATTATAACAATTATTTAATTTATAATATGCTTCTATCTGTTGAAAATGAAAGATGATATGTTTTTCATTTTCAAACTAGAGCTGCAAAAAGCTTAAGTGGTCGAATTTTGGGCACTTTACTCTATAGAAAAGTATAAAAAAAATGTTGGTTTCTGAAATGATAGGCCTACATCGCGTAGGTACCCCCACAAACGCAAGATGGCGCTCTCCTGTACACATGCAAATTGGTACACAAAAATCGGTATCTCGAGAACAAAAGACACTTCCGATATTGCCTGGGAAATGCGAATGCTGCGCCAAGGATTTGGTTAATTTTTTTTGGATTTTGTAATTGCCCCAGAATTATTGATTATGTATCTGTTTATTAGTGTAACGAACGGGATAAAGTCATTATCAACCTCCTTAACCCAGAAATTTTCCCCTGAAAATGTTACGAAGTTCTAGTACTCATTTTGAGGCATTGTTATCGAAACGTACCTCGTTTTTTCCCCTATATTTTGAGTGGTAAGATGTGTCCTTAAATCAGAGTCTTTGGCATTTTATAGCTGTTTAGTTATGTGTCTATCCATATGTCCTTGATATATCGTCCCACAATAAACAAACAATTAGATTTTAGAGGCATAGAAATGGCTTGTCAAACGGTCCTCCTTTGATTTTTCCGTGAATTTCTTTCGTTTTCCTCGCGTGCGGGGGCATGTCAGAAGCCTGATCGTAACAGAGCTCACTATATTGCGTTCGCACATGATGTTCGTTTGACTATCGATAGCTCATGCAGTGACAGCTTTCTCATTGAAATTTTCAACACGGCAAGTGGGCTGTGTTAGCTGGTTTTTTGCGCTTTCCGAGATTTTAAAGTGAGTTTTATAGTGAGTTGGGTCATGACCTTTGTATGTGCCATATTACACAGTCAAATAATCTCATGCGCCATTTGTTTTATCACCTTTCAATATCGCATGAGATTATTTTAGCGCCATATGACTGTGTAATATTGCACATACGAAGGTCATGACCCAACAGGGTTTGTAGAGGCGCATGGGTAGCACTTTTTCCTTTTAGTGACCCTCCCCCCGGAGTCTCGTTTTGCATTTTCGAGGCATTTAAAGATGACCAGAGACATTTCTGATACCTGATTAATTCATACTTCAAAATAATATGAATAAATTTTTAATAAAAATTGAAACAATTAGATATATTCTAATTCTATTTCTATAAAAAAAAATTAAATAAATACTCCTTGGTCATCTAGAGCATCTGTCCAACTGTTGCACAGTTGTAAAAAGAGTCTGAAGTCTTCCGATATGGGCAGTCTTGGGGCTGCTGAACTTTAGAATCATGGAATTCAGCAGTTTGTGCTCTTTTTCCCCCTTTCATGTGTTTACAAATTTAACCTTAATTCCAATTTTCATTTCAGTGAAACATGGGTAGTGTTCAGTCTCAACTTCTTTTGGTCCTGCTGACTTTTGGTGCAATTTTTGTGGTGTTTCAAATTTATGTTCTGAGGTCAACCTGGATGAATTTGGAAGATGCGGACAAGGAAAGAAATAAAAAGGTGAGGAAAGAAAAGCACAATCTGAAATGCAAAATTGGCACCACCAAATACTGTTTGTGACAATAGGGTAGTTTCGGCGCCCGGTTGCGTAACCAAGAATTGACCATGGTTGGACAACGAACATGCGAGCAGACGACGCACTACACGTGTTTCCTATTGCAGTCACGAATTTGGCGCGACATTATGCTCTTATTTCTCTTTTATTTTCAAAATTTGTCATTTGACTACGTTTGTGAACACAGATCTACGTCCATATACCTATTGCCTTGCCATTCACAAAGCCTGTTGCTGAAAACCTGAAAAGTTTTTTCTGAAAAAGTCAAGTTTCAAGTACGGTTTCAAGCAATGACATGACTGATAAACGCAATTCTTGCACGTAGTGTATGATCGAACAAGAGTGTGCCGCATCTACCGGCAGCAAGTTTGCATGTGAGGTTAGAGCTCTGCAGGTTTCTTGCTACTCTGACTTTGAAAACGACATGGTGGATTGGACGGCATATTTCACATTACTGAAATGATGATATGATTTATTAACACAATAATTTCCAATAAGAAACTTACCATCACGGGAATATACAGAAAATAATGGATGGAGTTTTGAAACAATGTACGAATTACCGAAAATCAGAAAAAATATTTTGTAAGAGCAACAGCATGAAAAAATGGTCGATACTGTGCATGTACTGTCGATGTCTTGTACCATCACGCGGAGGTATTTTTATCCCCTTTCTAAAATAAAAGTCGTTGTTGACCACGATGACATTTTTTTCTCTTTGGTATAAATCGGAGTATTTATAATCTTATAATGTTTGCTTTAACTTATCATATAAAACTTGTAATTAAAATGTAGAAATATTACTAATTTGTATTTTGTTTACCCCCGTGAAAAAATGAAGTGACCCTATTATTCTCGAATGCCTTCACAGAAATAGATCGGACATTTTGGACAAAAACCATCAATAATAAGGTAAAAATGTACAGAATGATATAAATGAATAAAAACTTTGGAAAGGGAAGATATAGGCAGATCAGTGCATCTAATCAAATAATTATTACCTACCGTGATCTGTTTAGATTAGGCATTATTAGGCATTGTATAGCTCGGCATGGATGCGCACTGCACTCACTCTGAATGAGTCGTGTTGCGCATGAAGCGGCGAGGCTGAGTTAGGAAAATGACCAAATCAGCTTATAAATTCGTATTTTTAAGAGAAATTATATCATATTTTCAACATCAAGTTTATTTTAATAACAAGGCAATATATCCATAAAGGTAAACAGGGGTTTTAAAGGGGAATCCAACCCAAGGAGAGAATCAACCTTACAGGAAAGAGGAAAATGAGAGGAGCAATCTAAAAAAAGTTTCATCAAAATCGGTTATAAAATAAGAGAGTTATGGAAGTTTGAAAAGTCTAGTTGTTCCTTCTATGGGGATCCTCAAATTGGCATCATCGGCTTCAAAATGGCCGATCTTATGGACAACTCTCCATTCACTTTGTACACAAATTTTCAGATTTTCCCCATTTTCTTTCAAAATTTGTCTTCTTTACTTCTGAGCTCAAAATATGTCATGGGAAAATATATTTCACACAACATATGTTGAGCTCAGAAGGAGGTAAGATATATTTCGAAAGAAAATGGGGAAAATCTGAAAATTTGTGTACAAAATGAATGGAGAGTTGTCCATGAGATCGGCCATTTTGAAGCCGATGTTGCCAATTTGAGGATCCCCATAGACGGAACAACTAGACTTTTCAAACTTCCATAACTCTCTTATTTTATAACCTATTTTGATGAAACTTTTTTTAGATTGCTCCTCTCATTTTGCTCTTTCCTGTAAGGTTGATTCTCTCTTTGGGTTGGATTCCCCTTTAAATCATAATCATCAACAAACGTGGAAAATAAGGGTGAAATATGAACATGATGTCTTGCAAAATCATGACTTGTAATGGGAAATACGTACTGTTCGTCGTCTGCTAGCGCATGCTCGCACCATTGTTTGTCCAACCCTCAATGACGTCATGCATAAATGAATACATTACGAAACAACCCTATTGGTGGACATCATGCCATTGGTAGTATACAGTGCACACATGTGCAGTGGAAATTTTGCTATCTGATTAATCTAGAAAATATTGATGTTATATTAAAGTTTGGTTAAGCTAATTGAATTTTTGACTAATTAATTTTTAAAAATCTTTATTATGCTGAAATATTTCCCTCACACAAAACTTTAGCTAATTTTTAAATATTTTTTTTCTCTCGCTATGCCCTGTACAGTATAGATAAACGTCAAAGAATATTTCTTTCATTTTCTTTCTTTGTGTGTATGCAATTGCTTAGTGTTATCATTATATTTCTTTTTTTTTTCAACAGAAGAAAAGATCTGATGACTGGACTCGACCTCCAGACTATGTAAGTAAACAAATACGAACTATAGTACAAGTATATGGTTCATTTCCCCAGAGTGTCCCAGTGGAAACATTTTCTGTACATACATGTAGTTTGTATTTTGACGTCTCAATCCCCCTCCAAAAGAAAAACATCCATTGAAGCAGAATTTCACATTTCTCATGATGCTGAATCAATTTACTCAGAGATACAGGTATTTCAGGCCATTGCCAAATTTCAGACCCTGACAAATTCTTATTCAGGCTTTCTTTATTTGATTTATATTTTGCCCTCCTTTTTAGACCCAGTGAGTAAAACCATCTATGGTAAAACAATTTTTTTTTTGTGACCTAATGGTTAAAGCTTATTTCGTATGATCTAAGTTTGGTGGTTGTATTGTACATCAAGAATGTAGAAATATAGAAAGATTCGCAAGTATATACATGTTGCAGAACACCTGACATTGAAGCTCCTTCTATGACCCCCTATGAAATATAGAATACACACGTTAAACAGCGTTAGTAAAGACTAGGTTGTGTTTGTCTTGTTGGTCAGATCACAGTGGAAGCATTCACCGACATAGCACAGGATTATAATGTTCCAGTGTTCCTCATCCAACCAGACATCTTGGATTCAGTGTGGGCCCACAGGACAGGGACAAGGTCTTCCAAGGGGCGCTGCAGGTTCCTCTGCAGGGGTGCGGACTCCACTACCTTTGGTGTCATTTCAGACCGGTGGATAACACAGGTAGATAACTACAAAAAATTGTGCATGGATCCTTTATTCGTTTAAAGAAATGACTACATGATAATTTTACATTAATTTATTTGATTTGTTTATCTATTCCAACATATTCAACAGGATGTAAGATCAGATTTAATGATTTAAAGAGCTTCTTTCATGACACTTGGTCCTTAGCTAATTAATCAGGACAGCTACCCCTGGACAATTATCCCCGGGACAACTACCCCAGGAAATATCGTTAGGGTTAGGTAAAGAACTAAGGGGTGCATTTTTGGCAGGGGGGGGGGTTACTTGTCCAGGGGTAATTGTCTAGGGAGTAGTTATCCTAGAACCCAATTAATTTTATTATTGCTATCTAATTGAAATGTGTTTGGTCAAGATAACTGTATTATGTGGAGGGGAGGGGAGGATGGGGATTCCTAGGAGGAAAACACAAATATCAGCTCAAATACAATAGTTCATCTTTACCTTGATTTTATTTTTTTGTAAGCAAATAGTTGTCAAATAATCTCCATGATATCCTTGAAACTGATTTGTCTAGTTTGCAGACGCAAACCCATGGTGTTCTCATAGTAGGGTCTGAAGTAGAAGACTGTAATTTGTTAATTTGAGTCCGTGCTTCAGACTAAAAGACTTCTTGACTAAAAGCCTACATATTTTGTACAATGTAAAATGGTTCCTTCCATAACAGATTTGACCTTTTTATCATCATCAAATAGAATTTCCTTGATGGCTTAAGGAGGAGTGGTTTTAGGTCGTCCCTATCCAAGGGCAGTGACCCCAGGTTGCTGTCCGTCAATGAGCTGGTCCCGCCCAGTCTCGTCCCTCAGCACTACTTCTTCCAGTACCAGACACACCTCATCCATCTAGTGGTCCTGTATGAGAGGGCGGAGTCATACCTCTGGCATGGTGCCGCCTCCGAGGGGGAATGGGAGCCGGGTCACGATGGCCAGTATCTCTGGTTCCCGCTCAAGAACCTGCCTTTCGGCGGGGAGCATGTCGGCTCGTATAAAAAGTAAGTTTGGAAGAGATCTCCTTGTTTTCTTGATGGCCATTGGATCATCAAAGTATTGAACGGATAAATATAATTTTTCAGAGTGGAATTAACAAGTAAATAAAATGTAAGTGATGCACAGTTACATACTGTACTAAACATCATTTATATCTTTCACTTCTTGTTTAGAAGTTTAGAAAATTGATAACTTATTTTAGTGAAGATCAGTCAAAAAGTGGCAGTTTTTGTTTGGAAATATTTCTGATGTTTTTTAAAACACTAGAGTGGATATTACAAAAACAGCAACAAACACAAATTACAATGTGATAAAATATGTCCCTTATCTTCATCTGAAGCATTTCAATTCTTTACATATTTTCAAAGCAAATTTACATAAAGTTTAATACCCTTGGACAGAAAAAATAGAAAGAAAAGGAAAAAATAACAGATCCACATTAAAATTCCACCATTATCGCCTTTATATCTTTAACATTGTGACACAGTCATGCAGACCATTTACACGTTTAATATGATGTCTCTCATGCTTTAGAATGGAATTTGCTGACATCAAGATAGATGGTGTACTACTCACAGTCCCCAAACACCCTGTAAAGCTACTGCAGCAGGTGCCTAATTCTACCTTCATTGAGTGCAATTACCAGCAGGCTAGGGAGTACCTGAGAGAGAATGGAATGGATGATACCCCCAAAGCTACTGATTTTAGAGACAGGGCCAGGGCGATCCTGGTGAGGGCCATGACTGCTTTGGATGGAATAGGGGTTCCATTCTGGCTTAGCAGTGGAACATGCTTAGGTAAGTATTTGCATACATTTACTTGCCCCAAATAATGAAAATTAGCATTAATATTAGTTTTTAAAATCAAAATAAACATAAGAAACTTGGCCTTGGGGAGGGGGATGATAAAAAAAATAGAAACCTTGCAGAGGATTTTGAATTTTTTGTTGTAAAATAAAGCTGAGGTGGTTAAATAAACAGCTAGAAATCTAAAGGTATTTTTGAGGACTGTCTGCTAGATATATATGGCTAAATATCACCATTTATTTTGGGGTCAAATGTATTTTTTTTTCTAAATGTAAATGCCCCCCCCCCCCACCACTGACAGCATTTTTGGATTTTGACCCCAAAATATATGGGGGAGTTGCCTGGCTTGTCAATGGTTGCAAAGTGGAGGTGATAAAAAATAAATAAAAAAATTACATACAGCAAAATAAGAAGGGAGGTTGGGGCAAGCAGTACATTTTTCTAGGTCTATGGTTTTGGGGGGGGGGGGGGGGGTGGTCCTAGCTGTTGAACCCTGCATCTGCACCTGCAATATCCAACCAACTAAAGAAACCTTTTCTTTGTCTGTATCCTTTAGGTTGGTTTCGAGAGTGCAATATTATAGCCCATAGTGTGGATGTAGACATTGGAGTGCGTATCAGGGATTACAACGACAGGGTCATACCAGCTATGGAAGGCCAAGGGCTCCAGCTGCTACATCTGTTTGGAAAGGTACATCCTCATCCAGCTCTCCATAGTCACAATAGCATTTTGTTTTTGAACAATTCATTCATATTTTATAGGCCTTAAAGCTCCCTACCTGGTATGTTATTACCCTGGCTGCGTTTTGTATACTGTAAACGTGGAAATATTCGGGGTACATTTATTTTCGCGAATTTTGCGCAAAGATCGTACGGCGCGAATTTAAAAACACGCGAATATATGAGCATGATTTCTTATGCATGGTTTGAATGGTGCTAATTGCGTTCGTACATAAATTCAGCCGAATTTAAGAACCTGCAAATATGTTTTGCAGCCTCTAAGCGCGAAAAATTAATCGCGCGAAAATAACAGCGAATACAATAATAGGAAAGGTGTTTGTTCAATTTTTTTTTCTGTTTAATAGTGGCACTTTTGTGGACAAATGTTAAAATTTCCCTGTTACCATTTATAAACATTTTTTCCTCATATGAGCCTCCTCGGCCTTGGCTAGTAGGAGAAAAAGCGAATTTTCTTCACGGTAAAGGGAAAGTTCACCCTGGACTTTCATTGGTTTAAAAAAAATGCAGAAAAATAAAAGAAAAATATGAGTGAAGGTTTGAAGAAAATCGACCAATAAATAACGAGGTTATGAATATTTGAAGTTTTGATTCTGTGACGTCTCGTGCGAGCTGCTCCCCTATGTGTTATGTAATGTAAATTCCATAAAGTGTCATTTTTTCAGAAGAATGTTAATTATTTCGCATGTACGGTCGATATATTGTCAAACCTATGTTCATATACATGCCTCTATCAAAGTGACGCATTCCTTTATCAAGAACCATGAAAAAGGGACAAATTTATGAGTTTACATACACAACACATGGGAGAGCTGCTCGCATGTGACGTCACATAATAAAAAAATTAAATATTCATAACTTCGTTATTTTTTTGTTGATTTTCTTCAAGTTTTCACTCATATTTTTCTTTATTTTTCTGAATTTTCTAAGACCAATAAAGTTGCAGGGTGAACTTCCCTTTTAAGTCCATCTCATCAGCGCCAAAAGACGAAGTAGATTGCCGTGCCTGTATGGCATATACCAAATAGTGTTGAGCAAATACTGTATACTATGTGAACATCAGCCTTACAGAAAGAAAAGATGTTAGAGCATCAAACAAAAGTCATAACTCAATCAATCTGTCTTTAATTTTTCTTTTTTTTCCCACTTTGTTTCCTGGATGATAGGTAGAGGATAGTTTTGAGCTGTCCTTTGCAAGAGATAGCATCAAGTTGGATATATTTTTCTTCTATGAAGAAGACGGCTTTATATGGAATGGTGGAACAGATGCACACACTGGAGAAAAATATCAGTACGTTAAATTGAGTCAATTTGCTTCCTACATGTAGGATTTTATACAAAATGAACCTTTATAACAATATTTTCTTGACCCGTCTCACAGAATAAAACTTTATTATCACTATTATTCATCTTATCTGACCAATGTTTCTATAGAAAATTACTACATATATACTGAGTAAAATACATGGAATTCTGTAGAAACGTACATGTGTCTCAATTGGCGATTTTCTGTGCTTATGGTCTGCACAAATTTTTGCTATTTTGTCTTGACATAATTTAAATGTATTGTGGTTACATGATTTTTATCAATGGTGTGTGTACTCATGTTATAAAGAGGTGCTCAGAACCAAGTCTTGTAAAAAAAAATTGAGCGATATTCTGAAGACTTAGATGTGCAAAGACACTTGAATATAAATACACATTGTCACAATTGGGACTTGGAGAATTACTTGTTGATATATCAGGTAAACATTATTGTGGTCTGATCAGCACTGTGTGCACCTCATTCAATTGTGCCTGGCTGGAATACTCCTCAGGGAGTGGAGAATGTGCACACATTGTGTGTGGGCAAGCCTGAATCTAATGATTGGGGTAATAGTATATGTCGTTAAAGTACTTAGAGACGTAGGCACTGTATAAATCCAGGATATTATCATTATTATTATATCTGTGTTTGTTAAACGCGATCATGCTGTATTCAAATCTAGCTTTATTTCTTTTGATTTATTCAGGTATGTGTTTCATCTCTTTGAGCTCTGCTGGACGGAGCTGGTTGGCCTTCACGTCAGGATACCCTGCCCCACCCTGCCTTACATCGAGGCCAACTATGGCACGGAATGGGACCAGAAGGTCACTTCTTGGGACTGGAAGGAAAGCCCACCAAACGTAAGACCCAACGGAGCGTGGGACAAGGAGGAATGGCCTTATGTTATACAGACGTTCCCAGTCATGTGATCCAGTATTCAAGATCAAAGGTAGATTGTTCTCTTTTTACCCTTCCAGGAAGTATGTTTTCATCCAACGTAATATCCAACGGAGCGTGGGACAAGGAGGAATGGCCTTATGTTATACAGACGTTCCCAGTCATGTGATCCAGTATTCAAGATCAAAGGTAGATTGTTCTCTTTTTACCCTTCCAGGAAGTATGTTTTCATCCAACATGAGACCCAACGGAGTATGGGAGAAGGAAGAATGGCCTTATGTTATTCAGATGTTTCCAGTCATATGAGTAAGTTGGTTTCCTCATGACTCCCGAAGGGAATGTGGCAAGGCTCAAGTCCAGGAACAAAGATTATCCAACTGAAGAGTGTGGGAGAATGCGGAATGGCTTTGGTGATTTAGACGTTTCCAATCATGTGACGAAGATGGTTTCCTCAGACTTTGGAAGAGTATATTGCAAGTCAAGTCCAGGAAGTATGTTATCGTCCAATATAAGACCCAACAGAGTGTGGGAGAAGGAGGAATGGCCTCATGTGAGTCGGATATTACCAGTTATGTGATTGAGTTTGTTTACTCAAACTTCCGAAGAGAATGTTGCAAGCCAAGTCCTGGAATAATCTTGTCACTCAATGTGAGAGTCAGCAGAGTAAAGAGGAGGAATGTAATCATGTAATACAAGATTCGTTGTTCCCTTTTACCCAATATTAAACCTGAGCTGTATTGCAAAGAAGGTTTAGATCAGTAGTCAGTTGCAATACAAGTCCGAGAAGTACCCTTGTGGTATTCAGCTAGGTGATTGGGATTGGTGCTTTCAAAAGTTACTCAGACAGTTACTCAAACCGGTGACCATTAAAATGATCTATGTCTCCCGTACTACTTGTGATAAAGTTGAGATATGCTTGGATCGAAAGCACATTTGCAAGCCAAGAATTAAGTTTATGAGACATCTCCAATTCTTCAAGAAGTAAGCTATTGAAATGTTAAAATTCCTGAATTTTGATGAAACACAAGGATGTTAATTATATAGCAAAGTATAGTATAGTATTAAATATAGTATATTATAGCAGTACATATTTTATATTTTCAGGTACTCTGACAGCCTTTTAGCTTCCCAATTCTTGTTGGTGTTCTGGAGCTTGGTTTAGACTAGGTTGTATATTTTTTCTCGCAATTTAGATATTTCGAAGTATGTGATTAGATTTTGATGTCAGTACAACTCATTTTAGTGCCAAGTCAATAAATGATTTTTATCATTTCCAATTCATAGAACAGGGTAATGTTTCATTTTATTGTATCTTTAAATATGAAATTTTTTATCTCTGTTGAAGTAAGTAAATTTTAATATTATATTTAGATTCCTCACAAGATTTATATATTGTTTTGTCTTGAATCTATTTGTTTCTTAATTGATGTAAATACCTTGCTACAGTACAAATGAAAATGAAAGTGATTTTGAAATTGAAATATAAATGGTGCTATTTATTGACCTTGATAAAGGTTGCATTTATTCATTATTGTACAATATGATGTCCTTCAATACTAAACTCCCTTTTGCCTGGAGTACTGTATAAGCCAATATTTCCACGTACAGATATTTTCGCGATTTTTGACCAGTTGGGGAAATTCGCGGGAGCAAAATTTCGCGATTTTGGTGATGATTTCATTACCATAAATAGCCTTGTAATGAAGTGGAAATTTTCGCGATGACTGACTCGCGAAATTCGCGAAAATAAAGTCACCGCGAAAATAACCACTTATACAGTATCATACAGTATGTGTTTTAATATGGGTATACAGTACCGCCTGAGATCGACATGACAGCTGATTGCAAGCGATTGGGTGCAGTTGTACACAAAGTGAATGGGGATGATGTCATTTGATTGCAATCATCTGTGACGTTGATCTCAGGTGGTACTGTACATGAATGTTAGGGTTAGGTGTTATGGAGTCAGTATGATTTTCGCCTGACACACTTATTTGTAATGGTATCAGACACAACATACTGCATATATTGGTGCAAGCTACATGTACGTTCACAAGGGAGCTTGTCACATTGTAATACAGTCGACTCCCTTTATAATGAGTATTGATACAAAATAATTTTGCGAGGTAATTCTTCTAGTCTTAATTTCAAATCATAAAACATGCCATTGAGTAATTGGTATTTTTTAAGCAGAATTTTGTTAAAATGAGGTAATTGGCTAGGTCTGAAACACATCCTTATTTGACTGTACATGGTACTAGAGGTGTCTTGACCTAGTAGATAAATTACTTGACTCTAGATCACAAGTTGTGTGGTTCAAATCCCTGCCATACGTGTAGTATCAACATCCCTTAGCAAGATGTTTTATTATTCAAAGCTCAACTTTGTCAAAGTACATGGTTCTGCAATGGTACATGTAGTGTGAAATATCATAATTTAAAATTACACAAAATTTTTCATTCGGAAATGTTGAATATAGTTGTTTGTATTCCATTTATGACATTTCCGTCAACAAAAAGGACAATTATCAACATTTTGATCTGTATCATATACGTGTACATGTAGACTTCAGCTCCTCTTTACGAAAGGAAATGTTTTAATCAAACTCTTATTGTTGCTTTGTCACAGTATTATCTTTTGTCATTTTTAAGACATGTTCAGTCAGTATTATACAAGAGAAATGTGTAAATTTGGTTTAAAGTATATTTTTATTTACACTCAGGGTAATTTTTGCTTTGATTGTTACTTGAATAGATTCTGTTTGTTTTTTTGTTTTGTTTTTTGTTCCCATTTGTGTATTTTTTAGTTTTGGTTCATATCAACAACTGATCAGTTTGCTGAATTACAATTTACATTTAACACAAGTTTGTTGGGATTTCTTTTCAGGTTGTAAACTAATGATCAAACAACATGTATTTGAGCAGCTTGTGAATTTTTTTTTTTTTAATTTTCACATACAAGAAATTCAGTTGGTACAGCTTGAATCGCTTAAATGTGGAGTACAACATATTGTACAAAATATTGTATTTACTGAACAAAAAAAAAAAAAAAAAAAAAAAAAATGAATTAACTTACTAAATAGTAGGGGAGGCAGCCCAATAATTCTAATGATTTGTAATGAATCATGATACATTTAAATAAATAACAATGAAATTTGTAACAAATTATTTTGTTTTAAAAACGCAAGTTGTGAAATGTTTCTTCATGGCAATTTATACCATGTACATGTATGGTAGAATTTGTTTATGATTTATATTTAAAATTTATATTTAATTTTTTTTAAAGCATGACCATTTATTAATCGCACTAGAACATTGACAAGGAAGATCGGCTTAGGCATAAAATGCTTGTCAAATTTGAACACAGCTTCTTTTGGGACTCTAAATGCAAATCTGGCATTTATTGAAGTTTCCCCCCCCCGAATTATAAAAAAAAAAAAAAAAAAAATGATGAGTTTGATAATCTTTACATTGCAAAATTAATCATAGGGGTTAAAACCAAGTGTTGAGAATCATCGTGTAGAACTGATATTGATGTCTCTTTTATGTTTTTTGTCTTGTGTCTTTATAGTCTATAGATTACTCTAATTCTTCCATCCTATTTTTCCAACTTGACATTTTATTCATCCTACATGTTAATGCACATCTACCTTGAATGTCTTTGAATTTGATAGTGAATTATCTGAGCACTATGAACATTGAAAGTACTAGTACTACCTGTTGATATTTGTACCAGGGTGATGTACTGTGTAAAGTACATTTATACATTGTACAAGTGCATACTTATCTATAATTCAGTAAAATGTATCTAATTATTATACAGAGTGAGTCAATAAAAATGTCCCATCATTTTGAAGGTGTGTTGTGAAAAGTATGAACTTTTAATCATGGGTTTCATGATATGTCTTGGTAAAGTCATCCTCCTAGCATATGGTGACACCATTCTCATTTGGATCTTTGCACGCATGACTGAATAACAAACAATCTTCAGAATACGGTAAGATCATACTTGCGCCAAGTGGCTGGTTGAAGATTAAAAGCAAATGCTGACAGAATATGTGTAAACACTTACCAACACACCCTCCCACCACAAAAACACACCCAAACACACCCATCCTCCCTCACACACACGCACACCATCACACACGCACCCACACACACATTAAACAACTCACTATTAATTGTCCTATTTGACGTTCTGTTCAGCAAGACCATCACGGAATGTTTGGGACGTAGTAATTCCCTAACAATTGTTTATGAGTATGAGTGTAGGTGTGTGTGTATGTGTTTTTGTGTGTCGGTGTGTTTGTTGAGGGTGTGGGTGTGTATGTGTGTGTGGAAGGTGTATTCGGGAGTGTGTGGTGAGGGTGTGGGTTTGTTTGTGCTTTGTATGTGTAAATGAGGGTACGTGTGGGTGTGTTACATTGTGCTTGCACATAAGTAATAAATTCTTAATTTGTTTATTCTTCACCCAACCACTTGGCGCAAGTGAGATCTTACCGTCTTTTGAAGATTATCTGTTATTCAGTCATGCTTTCAAATATCCAAATGAAAATTGTACCAACATATGCTAGGAGGATGACTCTACCAAGACATATTATAAAACCCATGATTAAATATTCATACTTTTCACAAGACAGCTGCAAAATGATGGGACATTTTTATTGACTCACTCTGTATATATATATATATTGATCAGAGAAAAATTATATAGACCCATGTTAGATGTAGATTTATATATTTATAGCAAGATTATGTAAGTTGATTGAGAGGTAGAACTTTTCAAGATGATTCAAGTGCAAGATTATTGATGTGTCTATTCAAATTTGGAAAATCAACTGTAAGTAATATGATTTTTTAGAGAAATATTCTGCCAATAAAGAAGAATGAAGATTTTAGGTTGCTATAAAAACATGTATTAGAGCACTTTTTTTATTTCTTATTTCGTATGTAGTATTATGAATTGCTTTCCCACTCTTTATCTCTCTTGATCTTATATTTCATGTCCAACTCATCTGTTATATTTGTTATATCTCATACATTTATATCTTATTATTTACTGCTCATGTTATTGTACATGTACATGTATGTACATTTGTACATCTAGTATATTTCATGTGCTTGTAATTTCATATCCATGGTCTTTATACTTTTGCGCAAATGCTTCGCACAACATTTAGACAAACTTTTTCAACAAAAAGTAACAGCCTCTCAGTCAAGATCAGGGGGGCATTTCATCAAAGGACTTAATTGTCAGACATTTTATCCGACAGATTTGCTCTCAGCCAATCAGATGCAAGCATTTCAGTAGCTTATAACAGTTTGTTGGATAAAACGTCCGACAAGTCCTTTCATGAAACGCTCCCCAGGGGGGCATTTCATCAAAGGACTTGTCAGACGTTTTATCCAACAAACTGTTATAAGCTACTGAAATGCTTGCATGTGATTGGCTGAGAGCAAATTTGTCGGATAAAATGTCCGACAAGTCCTTTGATGAAATGCTCCCCAGGTATTGATTACAAGTACATCAACTACTTGGATATTTTTTGCATTATTAGTGAATTATTGGTTGAATAAATTATAATTGAAGTTATCACTGTGGCATTAGGCATTGCTTAAACAAACTTGCACTTGGGATCATTTAGTATGTGTCATCCATTGTAGGCCTATTGTATTCTAGAGTGTCCACTATTCATATTGTATATTTTGATTTAATATATTGTACACATGTAAAATATGTTCTATTATTAATGAATGATATTTGAATGTAATCTTGCGATTTTTGTTATTCATTGTTTGGTATTCAGAGTTTGGTATTCACATAATCTGTCGTTTTCATTGTAACTGGAAAATATTTATTCACATAACAGTACAGTATTGTTGATCATTAATGTACATTTTTCTGATGTCAGAATTTTTTTGTATTATCCCTCAATGTTAACATGATACATGTATGTACTTCTCTTATGAATAGTACCACACATATTATGTGTCCTCCAAAG
Source organism: Paracentrotus lividus (assembly GCA_940671915.1). NCBI lineage: Eukaryota > Metazoa > Echinodermata > Echinoidea > Camarodonta > Echinidae > Paracentrotus > Paracentrotus lividus. The sequence continues at coordinate 29,045,208 of CALNVZ010001721.1, read as the reverse complement.
AAGTCAATATGAATTTTTTCGATATACATTGTAAGACAAAAATTTTTGTCAGATATATTTTACTCCTACATCATGTACATGGAGATATAATTATTAAATTATTAGTACTACTTTATTTCCAAACCATGATAATTTGAAATATATGATCACTGCTTCCAGCTGTATGCTTGCCCAGATTTACTCATGAACAAAACTACACAATACTAATTATTTGATATTTTTAATATACAATGTTTAATTTTAAATTAATGTTATAACCTTGCAATGAAAGGAGAGATTTAGGCGGTCCTATAAAGGATGATTGTTTGTGACAGTGTACATATTGATTGGCTTGCTGCAATTGCTAAGACCCTAGAGATTATTTTGAAACTTTGAAAATGTGCTGAAATTTCAAATTTGTATTGCTACATTATGCAAAAGTTGTCATAAATACCAATAGAGGACATCATTTGAATATAAAGTGAATATCTACATGTATCTATAAGACTCTAGAAATCATTTTAAAATGTGTCAAAATTTGTTAGTACCACTATTTTTGTGTAATGGCTATTATAAATGTTTATGTAAAGAGTGTATTAATATGCACATATATGCTGTAATTTTGGAATGATTTTTGCATGGAACATGCATGGACAATTTTAAAGAATATTTTCACTTTGGGTCAGCCCTCCTGCTACTCCCTTATATATAGCTAATACTTGCATATATCTACAAATGGTCCTCCAAATGACGATGTACACAAAATTTTCTGTTTAGCACCAGAAGGGCATTAGCTCATGTTATGTCCAATAAGCCAGGGCCAACACCCTTTTGGCATGCAGCACATAATGCACTGCGTCGTAGGTAGAACCCCACTGAAACATTTCACTAATTTCTCACCTTAGCAATTGCCCTATGAATGTAATGCTGCACTGTTGTGTAATAGTTGTTGAGTATTTTATCAGTACTGGAAGAATACCATCCCACCGCACACATTGCCTTTCACATTTCAAAATGTGTTACATGTATGTTAAGTGTTCGTAGTGTTCCTGTACCAATCGAGAGGATGAATAATATATTATATAATCGTAAGTAAATATATGTGACTGGTATATTGTTTACAAACACTGTATTGCACGCAACCCCTCCCTCACAAAAGAGAACAAAATAGTAATTTGTGTATGACTTTTATAAAGAAAGCTAGGATTGTGTTTACAGCCATGTGGGACTTTACTCATCGATTCTGGATACGCCACTGAAAAAAAAAAATGCAGTTAAAAAAACGATAAAGTGTACAGGCTTACTTTTGTGAGGGTTCTTACAGACAAATTAGTAGCTCAGAGTGAAAAAGGCACTTACAGATCATTTATATGACCATATTGTGGTTTGTGTACTGTCATCAACATATAAATACTTATTTCAAAAACAGTTAATGAGGGTTCAACAACTTTTTCATTTCCTTGCTTTTCTCACCTTTCTTTGCTTTGTTTCATTCTCGATTCCTCTCACTTTTCCTATCTCTCTCGTGTCCCCATCACCCATCTCTCTTTCCTCCTCTCTTTCTCTACTTCTCTCTCTGGCTACCGGTACAAACCAATTCTTTAGATGAACATCTCGTTAAGATGATTGCATTCTCAGTCACTTTCTTGTTTCATGTTAATTGATTTAGATTGTTATAAGAGTTATGAAATTATATAATCATTGCAACTGTGATATTGTCAATAAATTTTACACTCTCCTCTTTTAAAATAATTATTTTTGATCTTGCTGTGCTGTGAGTGTACAACAATTAGATAGGAAAGGGGGATAAGAGAGAGAGAGAGGGAGAGAGAAAGGAGGATAATGGGAGATGGTGCAGTTGGGAAGGAGCAAAAATAAAACGAGATAGAAAGAGAGATAGAAAATAATACATGGAAGAGCATGACAGAAAAGACACAGTCCACTCCAAGTGTAACAAGGTGCTCCTTTGAAGAACCAAGTCAATTATACTGAATCCACTGACCACATGCTTACTGTAAAATTGGGATCAGTAGTATGTTTAGATGAAATCACTCATCCATGTTTGTCTTAAGGCGCCTTCTCCATTCAAAAGGTGTCAGTTTCCCCGCGTCTTTTCTTCCAAAAGGTTGTCAGCTTCTGAATAGAATCCCAAAATCTTAATACGGCTTAAACATGTTAAAAGCACGTTAAAAGCTGAAAGCCGTTGTTGATCAGGAAGCCACGGGAAACTGACGCCTTTTGAATGGAGAAGATGCCTAATAGGAGTGGACTGTAGTTTTTCACTGTACATGTGGCAAAGAGACATGTAGTAACATGAGAAGTGGAACAAGACCAGACCAAAAGTGAATTAAAAAGTATGAAAAAGTACAATTTTTCTTGTAAAATAGGAATAAACAATTTATTGCGGCAGCATTCTGTTGAGGTTGGATCAGGTCACCACAATACATCTGACAATTCCATACAATAATAAACAATGGAAAGACATTTATTCTGTAGAGAATATAGTACAGCCTCAAAGAGAAAAGAATTTAACCCATTGATGAACTGGAGAATAATTGTTTGTTCTCAGACTCACTGCTCCTTATTCATAAACAAATCCCACCCCCCCCAAAAAAAAACCCCCCGAAAACAATGAGACGTCCAAATTTATTAACAGTAGTATAGGTGTCCATGGTCATTGCCTTGCTCTGGCACTATAATTGTAAGCATTGTAAGCTTCCTACCCAATTTCCAAGTAATTTACTAGTACCTGAAAACTGATAGCACATATGATGTACCCCCAAAAGAAGACTGTACTGGAATATTGGTAAAAGAGTGTACATAAATTATTCACAAGTCATTGCGATAGATTTCAACAGCAACTTTATTAAAAAGTGCTCTTTAAAACAGCAAAATGTTCAACTAAACACGATTTGAAAAAGCACCCATTAAAGAGGAAATACATCACAATATGAAGTATTACAATGGTTTGAAACAGAGTATGAAATATAATATTAAACATTATATAGAGATAAGCTGCCAGATTTCAAAGAGCTCCTAATATAAATAATGAATTTAAATTTGAAAAATATATACAGCCCTGGGCACAATGCTCACAAAACCTTACAAATATTTCCATGTAATACTGACCCCCATAATAATAATAAATAAGTTATAGTACTTAATGTAGTATAGAGCCCGGTGTGTACAGGAACTACATGTAGAGTACATCGTTGTATAGAACCACTATGGTGAACCTGCCAGTACGGAAGTACTCCATTTACAGTTCACTCCTGTATATGAAGGTGCTTGGAACAAAAATAAACAAAATCTGGAATACATGGCCACTTAGACATACAGTGTCCCCCAAAATTATTTGTACACTTTGAAAAAATGGAATTAAATAAATCAATGTTGGTTTGAAATTTTAATTACTATTTATATCAAATGGTAGGTAACGTCACTATCACCTAAACACTAAATCATAAATGTTCCGTCAGTCTCAGAAGTTCTAGGCCGCCATTTGCAATTTTCATGGCCCAAAAATTATTTGTACACTTCAGAACATGGGTTTTTAAAGGAGTATTTCAAATTTTGGGTGTTTTCTTTGGCTTCCAGGACAGTCATCAACCTTCTTTTATCTATGCTTATTATAATGGGAATAGACTGTCATATTAAATATTGAGGGGCCATATTGTGAGCTTATTCAATAATATAATTAAAGAATAACTCACACATCATCAAACACAATCCTATTAAAAGGTATGTGACTACATGTACACTGGAAACATTCAATCTGTCTCTTAAAAATTTCTCAAAACTTTGAAAACTCGAATTTGTACTTTTATCAGCTTCATGAATTAAAAGTACAAAAGTATCATTTAACAGTTTCTCTTCAATAATAGGCCTGTTTACATACTTTTGTACATGAATTGCCAAAGTAAATGAACTTACAATTAAATTATTGATACGTACTGTGACTGTAACGAGAAAAGAAGTGGAGAGTGCAAAAAATCGATATGAATGATTGAAAATAGTCATTTAGAATTAATAATATACCGAGTGAGTAAAAAAAAACTTTACACCTAGAAAAATGTCAATTAAAAGAAAACTAATTTATAGGACCTAAACCCTAAAATTGTTTTACATATTCTGAAAAATTAACTCCTCTCGCATCTTCTGGTACCATTGTTGTGAGGTATGTCTTTACGCTTGGATGAACACGACGCATTGTTTGCGAACATGCAAATTTCGAATGGTGCCAGGGTGGGGATGAAACTGAAACAACAAAAGCTGACAAAAAAGCAACTCCAGCATGAATAAAATAGCATAACTTTTTAACGAAAATGTATTCTGCTTAATTACTTGGCAGGGCTGTTGTTACACATATTGACTACATTTTGTAAGAAAATGAGATAAATCTGTAGAGTCAGGCATGAGTGAGCACAAGTCACAGACAAAATAATCTTTTTTCAAAAGTATTAGGAGGCCTTTTTAGGTCTGTCAGTGGCAATTTACTGTGATGTGTACTCATTCGTGCATTACTTGACGAGTCAATCTAATTTTCGTACAAATTGTAGTCAATATGTGTAACAACACCCCTACCAAGTTATTAAGAGGAAGACATTTTCGTTAAAGAATGCTATTCTATTCATAATGGAGTTGCTTTTTTGTCAGCTTTTGATGTTGCAGTTTCATCCCCACCCTGGCACAATTCAAAATTTGCATGGTCGCAAACAATGCGTCGTGTTCATCCAAGCGTAAAGACATACCACATAAAAATGGTACCAGAAGATGCGGGAAGGATTACTCTTTCAGAATATGTAAAATAATTTAGGGTTTATAAACTGGTTTTCTTTTTATTGACATTTTTCTAGGTGTAAAGTTTTTTTGACTCACTCGGTATATTGACTAAATATACATGTAGGTCCTATAGCTAGTAACATGTAATTTACTGTTTTTAATTAAACCATATAGATCTATTGTTTATAAAACAGTATTGCACAAAGTTTAATTTTCATTCATTTAACTTTTGTCTTCAACAGGATAGTGGATATGAAATCTGTTGAATCGCCATTCAATGTACTTAATAATCCTACAACTTAAAAAAAAAAAAAAAAAATCATATAATAATTCTGAAACTTTTTGTTTTTTGTAACAAAATTAAAAAGCACATATCAGTAAAATTCCATGCAGCACAGTAGTAAAATTGATCACAAATAGAACTTTCAGCTCCTGCAGATTATAAAAGTTGCAACTGAACGCAACTAAAACAAAAATTAGATAAATTAACAGAAGTATGATGCTGATTCTACAGGTAGAAAATCATGCTGCGTTTGAATTATTGGGGTGTGCTTAATCGTTACCTTTCACGTATCAGCACAGCTGGTATTGGATGCGCGCGGCCATTTTGCGCACTTAAATTTCACATTTCCGAGCGTGAAAACGTTCTTTCTCTCTTCCATCCTCATGCTATTCATATGTCCCCTGGGCAACTGTCGAATAAAAATAGCTATTTTCCGATTGTACCTCTAGGTTTCAGTTGGTCAAGCTCGTCCAAATATATAATTTGTCAACATTTTTTTGTTACCAAAATATTCGTAAATTGCTTCGAAAATGGCCTTGGTTCGAACATTTTCCCAATTGTAAAAGATTAAACTTTTAGGTTTGTTGCTATGGTGATGAAAGAAAATTTTTCGGCGGATGTCTAATACCTCTTATAAGGTTTATTATGATTTGATCTTCAAATTGTTCTTTGGTTTTGCAAGTCTCCATTGGGAGATTTTTTCTAGTTCGCCTTCAAGGTTACAGTACTATGCTAGGATTTCTTCTTCATCTTACAGACACTCGTACGCGAATTTGGATAAAAATCATATGAACCCGAATGATAGCCAGTATGGTGTGATTATTTTTCGTAGATTTATATAGAGTTGCTACGATGTAAGGTACAGGTGTTAGATTAGTTTGTTGTTGATGAAGCTGGTAAGTGGTGTTGCAATCACCTCAGAAAAGCGCAGTCTTCCATTTCAAACGAGAGTCGACTGCGCTGTTGGCCGTTTCCACGGATCCAGCAAACTCCCATATCTGGTTACGCGCGAAGTTTGATTATGCGGATTCTGACCGGAAGTCAGAAAAATACCGTCAATATCGGATAGAAATCAATATTAAAATTCCATTGGAATTGGATGGTGACTATCCATTTTCACAGATGATGTCTTCTAAACTCTTATTCAGTAATTATAACGGTTATGATTTTTTTAATTCCTTAATTTGTGAGAAATAAGTAATTTTAGAGCAAAATCTGATCCTTGGCCAAGCGTCATGGCCATGAGCCGCACTTTAATACACAGGCGAACATAGACTCTTTTTTTTTCAATAATACTTCTTAAAAAATTTCTTATATTCTCAAGATTTCCGGCAGTACAGAGATCAGAAATATTTGTTCCAAATCATATCATATCCATACAAAGAAACGGAATATAAAAGATAATCACCAGTAATTTCAACGTGGAATTTTAATATTGATGTTCTATCCGACGTTGACGGTATTTTTCTGACTTCCGGGCAGAATCCCAGCATAAACACTTCGCGCGCGTAACGAGATGGGGCAGTTGTGCTGGTCCGGTGGAACGGGCAACAGCGCAGTCGACTCTCCGTTTGAAATTTGAAGACTGCTGCTTTTGTGGTGATTGCAAACTCTAATATCGCATTCAAACAAGGTTTAAATTAACAAAATAATGTTACCGTAATCTGGTTAGCAATTATATAATTACGAAAAATAATCACACAATACTTGAGCTAAGTCATTAGGGTTCATATGATTTTATCCAAATTATCGATGAGTGTTGTAAGAGAAGAATGAGTCTAGCAAAGTCACTGACATTTGGACGATAGCAGAAGTCTGCCCGATGTAGACTGCAAAACGCAAAAGTGAACAATTTGAAGATCAAATCATAATAACATCATAGTATAGAGGGTATGAACCGAAAAAATTCTTTTTATTTCACCGATTGCACAACCTACGAAAGTATCTTTTACAATGGGAAATTGTAGCGAACAAGCCATTTTGTGAGGAATTATTTTTGGTACAAAATGTTGTGACAATGATTAGTATTTTGAAACGAGCTGACAAACTGACTAGAGGTAAATCGGAAATAGCTATTTTTGTTCTGACAGTGCTCAGGGGAAGCATGCATATCATGAGAAGAGTCGAGAGCCAAAGAGACGTTCCACGCTGAAAATATGATATTTTGGGGACAAAATGTCAGCGCACTAGCAATGTTGCAAAGTGCGTGTATAACGAGCGGCGTGCGCATACGTGCTTTTAGGCAAGATGGTCTAGATCAGGACTGGTCTAGATCCGATATCCAATCAATCATAATAAAATATCAGCTATCAAAACATCAAATTGCAAAATACTACTGTAGGTCACATGACATTTAATGACCAATGGTGACAAGTACGTTGACTCCAGTCCAACAGTACAACCACCAGGTACAATTTTGGAGGTGCAAGGCCAGGGCTGAGACAACACAAATCTACATGTAGGCGGCAAAAGGCATCTAGGTAGATTTGGATTGAGCAGAAGATCTATTCTATAGGCCTAAAGTTAATTGGTTTGGTCCTTTTCATCCCTTGTGTAGATTTAATTAGTAAGCTTCAAATTCAAATATCATCCAAAACCCTGATCACACACGTTGTCCTTGACTTTGTCTGCCGTTAAACAATGTAGGGCCTAATTGGGACTGATAAAATCTGAACTCCACACCTAAATTGTCCAAGATAATACTCTTTTCTGTTGTGTCATACAGTTGTTGATCCTCCATCGTCCTCGACATCGGATATCGAGAAGCTTCTGTTTCCTGCTACACTGTAAGAGTTCACAAAAGACCCGCCCATGCCACGCCCATTTCCAGTGAAAGTCGAAGAACTCCCTGAATCCCCACTCGCCGAAACCTCCATACCCTTGTCATTCTCCAGGCCGCTAGACATGGCTGATGTTGGACTCAACGGTCCGCTGGCGCTCCGTGATCGTGAACTGGAATGTCGACTTCTCACCGTTCCCGTGCTAACAATAAGGTCATTTGCTTGTTTTAGAGTCCACAAACAGCTCTCTAGGGCTGGTAAATTATCACAGGCATCTTCGAGGAGCTGTGCTTTTGCTTTTAACTTCTCGATTTGAACGTCTTTCTCCTTGTTTTGGGTGATTAATTTCTGTACTCGAGCTTCGGATGCGGCCATCGTCTTGTGAAGCTCTGCGATTTCCAGGTCCTTGTTCCTCACGGCTTCTTTGACGTTAGCCTGATTAATTTCATCACGATGCATTAGAGCTGATGCTTGTTCTTTGACAGTATTCTCCAGTTCATTCACCCTCTGGTAGAGCGCTTGAAGATGATCATTAGCCTCTCGAATGCTGGATTTATTCGGGGAAAACATGATGAAGCTTTGCCCAGGCTTAATTGGGTGAAAAACGTGGAACCGGAAGTGAATTTCGCGGACTTTCCTAACCTCGTCTCCATGAAAATGAAGGTACGACGATCGAAGGGACTGGGGGGTCGCCATACTAATAGGCAGACAATTCCATTGTTACTTTTTTCAAACTTTTTATCGAAAGGGAATCCCATTTTTTTAATCGATACGATATTCGTTGATATCTGGAAGTCTGGAGCAGTTACTATCTGCATGAGGTTCATATTTTCTGCTGTTTTTATTCATCTCTAATGTTGTCTGGTCATGCCCAAGATTCTACCGAGTCATGATATGCGGTGAAGTCATTTTTATAGTTGATGAGCTGAGACGGGGGGTGGGTGCGGGGAGAGGGGGGGGGGGGCGGGGGGAAGTAAAATTTTTGTTTCTTAGGTCTACCTCCTGTACACGCAACACAAAAAAAAAATTGACTTAGTAAAATTTGGAGTTAGGTCTAACCTCTGTTACGCAAAAAAAAAAAAAATGACTTGCCTCCCGCTCAGTTTCAGTTTGAACGGGACATATGCCCCCAAGTGTTATTACACCTTCAACCGACCGAGCGAGACCTTTACTAGGGGCAGATTGCCAATATTTGGATGCATTCTGTCAATTCCCTACATAATTAACCTTCTTTTTTTCTTCTTCTTTTAAAAAAAAAATCTAATTTAACCTATGGCAAATGATGTACGTATTTAAAGGAGGATTGGGCTGAGTGCAGCCAAACAAATATTTATATTGGTCATGCGAGCACAACTTAGCCGAAATTTGAAATGCCAGCGACCTGAAAATCAAATAGAGATTTAAGGGAAATGCGTAAGCGCTGACCAGAATTTCGTTATGCAGTCATGAGAACCATTTGAATTTTAAGGACCTTCGATGCCGAACTTTTTTGTTATGATGTGACCAGGAAATTAGACACATCTTTCAACCCTATACTAAGTCATAACTTTGGCATGCATTAATCTGAGTACGAGCAGGATTTTTTTTTTTTATTCCCCCCGAAAAAAACCTATGTCTCATAAGTAATATACTAATTAAACGGACTTTCCCCACTGATCGAAAATTATAGTAACATTAATGATTATGTAACCTTCCCGTCGCTTCAAAAAACCATAACAACCCCCCCCCCCACAAAAAAAATAAAACCAAACAAACAAACAAACAAGCAAAAAAAAAAAAAAAAAACCAAAACAAACAAACAAAAACAAAAACAAAACAAATAACAAACTAATGATGAGGTAGCAGAGAGAGAGAGAGGAAGAGCGATAAAAGATAAAATTATCATCCATATAAAATACTTTTACGTAAAGCTGGTCATTGTAAAAGCACTTTAGTTGTTCCTTACCCAACTCTGCTCTGATTGTGGATTTTATCCACACGATATGAAGGAGGGGGGCGGGGGGCGGGGCACCGTACCATTATCCATTGCTCTTGTTGCTTCTCAAAAATATTTAATTTTCATTATGGAAATATTTAATATGAAAAAAATGCAGCAAAGAAAATGGCAGGATCAACCATGGGTACCATTTTCGAACCAGGAGACCTCCTGGTTACTAGGTCAAGGCGCTCTACCATCTGAGCATTAGTTAAGCCCAAGTACTCCAACAGTCCAGCGGGCCAGTAAAATCCGGATGTCGATTGGAGTGGGGGATGAGCGAAAAATTTGCCACATTTGTCGCGATATTTGTGCTTGACAACACCAAGCTACTACAAGGAACGTTGTTTAAATACCCCATATTAGCATTAGAGAGGGTGCAAATAGAATTTGTCTTTGAAAAGTAATGCGAGCGCGAAGCGCGAGCCGAAAATGTTAAACTAAAAATTTGAGATATTTGTGCATTAGGCTACAGATCCGATTTAATATCAGCGAGCGCGAAGCGCGAGCCGAAAATGTTAAGCTGAAATTGGAAATATTTGTGCATTATGGATCCTATATAGTATCCACGAGCGCAATATATATATATATATATATATATATAGCGGAGGCGGCGGAACCGATTAGAAAGTGGGGGTCACGATGGAAAATGGCATTTTTTTTTCTGAAAAGGGGGACACTTTAGATCAGAGGCATATACCTATAGAGAAATGTATTCTGGAGAGGGAGGGGGTACGAAGAAAATTTGTCATTGAATGTATGCTTTTAAGAATCTTAATGGTTGCCTTGATTACTGTTCATCTTAATAATGATTTAAAAGGTAATGCGAGCGCGAAGCGCGAGTCGAAAATTTTAAGCATATAATTGGAGATATTTTTATATCTGATTTAGTATCTGCGAGCGCGAAGCGCAAGCCAAAAATTTTGAGCTCAAAGTTTGATTTTTTGTGCATGATATTCCCTTTTTAGTATCTATTTTGAAGATACAATTTTCCTTTTACGTGCAGATGATGCTTTGTTAAAGACCGGCAATAAAAACAAATCACAATCTTCGCTATGAAAATTTGTGGGACTGCAGGCCCCAAGCCCTCCACCAACCTAGTCCATTAATGTTTTTGATTGTCGAGAACACCCTTTCCAAAGGTTTGTCCCCAGACGAAGGCACTGGATCAAACCTTTTTATACTTAGGTTACTGTTTGTTACTTAGTGCGAGGTCGCATAGCGACCGAGCAGGAAAATGTTGGGGTTCTGGAGTAAAAAAAGAAGCATTTTTTACTATTGAAAGCGATATTTTAACCAATAACACAATTATTTAGTTATTTTTTTTGGTCATTTCTTTCTTGAAAACTGGGGGGGGGGGGTGGATGTTTGTACAGGGCATCCCCCCCCCTCCTCAAAATCTGGGGGGGGGATGTATCCCCCCATCCCCCCGGGATTTACGCCAGTGCTCCAAGTTGATTTCTATCCTTCGGGTTTATGCCAGGTTTCTATTGCTTCTGACCACTCGAGCAATAAAGAGTTAACGGGTATTAGGGACGACCCCATGGGGCTTACTATAGCTCAGGTGGTAGAGCGCCTGACTAGTAACCAGGAGGTCTCTGGTTCGAATCCCGATGTTTGCAAATTTATCCAAAAAGGATATATTTTAAAACAGGTTTTCATAAAAGTGCCAACACATGAAATGTCAAATAAATTTAATTGGGACAGACTGCATTACTAATATACGGAAAGAACATCACTTCAATTTACAACTTTCGAAAATTTGCAATTCATATAGAAAAATCGAATTTTTTATAAGATGCTTAAAGATTATAATGCATTTTTTTTAATACCTTCCTATAAAGGCCCATGGGGTACACATTAACAGACCTTCCTTATAAAGAGAACCACTAAGTCTTGTCCCCAGCTTATTTTTGACGCATAATTAAATAAATTGCAGTCATTGTTAAAAGACCTGCGTGAGCGCATATGGTGGTATCTCACTTCGCAGAGACGGAATTGAGACAGATTTGGGACTACTTTGAGACGGTTTTGAAACTTGTCGCGGACTCAGACGTCGAGGAGGCGTTTCCGCGACGGAAAACGAAATCGGAAATGCATATCTCAGATACTTTTTTTTTGTCGCAGAGACGTCTCCGATACTTATTTCCGTCAAGGAGACATCTCTAATATTTTTTTTTTTTCGTCGCGGAGGCGTCTCCGATAATTTTCTCCAACGCGGAGACGTCTCCGACACTTTTTTTCCCGTTGGCGCGGAGACGTCTTCGCGCCGGAAAATGTATCGGAGACGTCTCAAATACTCTTTTTTTTCTGTCGCGTAGACGTTTCGGAGACGTTTCCGCGACAAGTTTCAAAACCGTCTCAGAGTAGCCCCAAATCCGTCTCAAATCCGTCTCCGCGCAGTCACGGTGAGATAGGCCTACCACAAATAGCGACCGAGTGAGAAATTTTGTGTTTTCATTATCGAGACTTACATTTCACAGCCTCAAAGCGGATACTATAGTACTCTTCGCTTTATTGAACTGGCACGATACTGTTGGTGTAGGTGTTGACAAACTTTTCGGCTTTCGGCCAACCATAAGGTCATAATAATCAGCTGTAGGGGTAGGTTTAAGATGTCAATCGGCTCAAATCAACACTGTTCATCATAAAGGTGGAATATTTTTTTTCTGGCTCAATCGACATTATGTTGCTCCGTTATTCATTTCTTGAATGTGTTTGTCACCGCTTTCACTTTCTGGGATCCTGGGTATATCTTGGACGTTCCCTCAACCCTTCCCTGGGATTTTTCTTCAAAAAAGTTTGTCACCCCCAGAAGATGGCCGTTTTCGTCATTTTTTCTTATTTTTGGGGCCCTTTTTTGTTCACGCGACACACCAAGGCCCCCTCAGTCCTACCCCAAGGAAACACGTCTGAGGTGGAGATTTGTTATTGTTCTTTAAATTAATTCTAGATATAATGGTTACAGGCTCGACCCTTTTGTCTAGGGGAGGGGTCAACATTTATTTGATTGGGGTTCAACATTAATTTTAATAATAATAATAATACAGCAATTCTTATATAGCGCATTATACCTTTGAAAAAGGTCTCAATGCACTTTCATGAGAAAAGAGAAAGAGACAGAGAGAGAAAAAGCAGAAAGGATCAAGAACCATGTTTAACAATTAAAAAGATAAGTCTTCAGATAGATTTGAATCTTCCAACCGTTTCAGCATTCCTTACATTTCTGAATGTTATTCCACAATTCTGGGGGCAGCAAATTCAAAACTCCGTTTACCATAATTGTTTGTTTTAACCAAGGGAACAACATACATATTCTTTTGTTGATGACCGTAGGGTTTCTAGCAGGTTGATATTTAGTAAGTTAATTCAGAAAGAAATTGATGGAGCCATATTGTTGGTACAAAGGTACATGAGTAAAAGAATCTAAATGAAATACGGAATTTAATAGGTAGCCAATGCAAAAACCTCAAGACAGGAGATATTGATTTCGTTCTTTTCGTTTCTTGTCACCATTCCTAGCAGCAGAATTTTGAATGACCTGAAGTTTCTTTAGTTGTGTATCCGGCAAACCAAACAATAGACTATTGCAACTGTTCAAGGTGACACATAACAAATGCGTGCACTAAATTTTCAGTAGTTGTTTTGTTGATATAAGGGCGGATCTTGCTAATCTTATGTAAAGCAAAAGAAGCCAATCGGATTTGCACTAACAAAATTGTACATAGTAAACTGTTCATCAAAAACAACCCCCAGATTCCTTGCTCTTTTAACTGGGAGAACCTGAATGCCATCAATCTCAATCGGTGCAAGGGCATACTAGTGCGAAAACGAGACTTAATGTGTAAAACTTCTGTTTTTGTACTATTCAACTTCAGACCATTCAACCTTGACCATTCTTTTGATTTCTCCAATGCATTTCATCACTTTAGGTACTAGGTTAACAACATCAGACGATTTACAAGATATATATATTTGAGTATCATCGCATAAAACATATTGGACAGGACCATATGACTCAATAATATTTTGCAGTGGAGAAGTATACATCGTAAACAACAAGGGTCCAATAAACAGACCCTTGTGGAACACCTTGGGTCGGTGTGTAAGTTGATGACAGTACACCATTGATCGAGACATTTTCACTACGAGATGTGAGATAAGTTAGTATTCATTAATTCATTTTTACACCATGGAAATTTCTATCTTCCCTAAATTGTATTGTAAAATCCATTAATTCATTTTTACACCATGGAAATTTCTATCTTCCCTAAATTGTATAGTAAAATCTCAACCAAACATAAATCACAATAAAATATTATCAATAATGACTACTTACAGCCTTGTCATCAAGGCTAAACAAAATTTAAGGGGAGATGATGATATTTAAGAGTTAAAGGTGGTTTTTCATTTCTTTTGTTTTGAGCGTAAAGATGGAATAAAATATTCCGAATTTTCACCAATCTCGTTTTTTTACTTCAACCCCTCCCCTAGACAAGAGACCTAAGCCTGTCCCCAGAAATATAGATTTAACGTAAAGAACAATATAAAACAATACACCTCAGTTGCGTTTCCTGGGGGTAGGACTGAGGGGGGCTTGATCGGCCGGGAAAACAAAAACGGGCCCCAAAATGAGAAAAAATTACAAAAATGGGCATCACGGGGGTTGACAAAACTTCTTTGGAAAAAAAGTCTACGTGAAGGGTTGAGAGAATGTCCAAGATATAGCCAGGGTCCAAAAAAAAGTAAAAGCAGGGACAAACATATTCAAGAAATTAAAGTCAGAGCAAAATCATGTCGCTATAGCGGCAAAAAAATATTCCACCTTTATGATGGACAGTGTATATTTTTTCCGTTTTTTTTTTATAATTTTTTTTTTTATTTTGCTCAATTCAGCGCCCCTCTAAGGTCAACTTGGCCCCCCTTTGAGGTCATTTTGGCGATCTTTTGGGCGCCTACCCGGGGGGTTCGGGCCCGTACCCCCCCCCCCTCCCCCAGAATATGCGCATGGTGTGTGTGTGTGTGTGTGTGTGTGTGTTTGTGTGTGTATGGGAAGGTGCAGTATGTGTGAGCGAGATACGTCAATGTACCTGACATCAGCCTTAAAAATTGATCTCCTAAATTTTTTTCTCATACCCACACACACATACGCCCACTCACACACACCCTCAAATTAAAATGACACGTACATAATACCACACACATACATCCCCATATCTTGGGCATACCGATCTGGACCGCGAAATAAGAAAACTGTAGCTAGAATATCGCTTTCCGAATGCATAATCAACAACATGATGCCTCCGGCGCCATAAAAACCTGTTTTGAACTGTACTTTCAGATATATCTAATAAGTAAACAAAAAAGGAAGGATTGTTTTATGATTTAGAAGCGCAGTTATTACAACTTAAGAACTTTTAACTCATTGATCTACGAGCTACTCCTAGCCTTACAAATTTTCTACATTATTATTATTTTTTTTTTACGAGATCGATTTAAAATTATGTTCAAATATCTACAAATTATTCTGGGAAATCGTGGGTAATTTCATTCAATAAAAAATTTGTGAAATATAAGTCAGATATTCCGTAGTACATGTAGTAAATGATGAAATAAGGAATTAAATACTAAAATAATAATAAAACACTCTTGGCCAAGCTTACTTTAAACATATTCGATTATTTTGCAGAGGATGTAATTTCCTCCAGCTCACGGTGCACACTGGTCGCATAAAAATGAACAAAAACGGATTTTTTTTTTTTCTCTCTCAAAAATTAGCGTAGAGTTCTTGATAACAATCTCTTGATGTTATCATTGTTGTCCCATTTAAATTTTTAATTATATCCATCGCTGGTACTTTGAACTATTTTTTTCCCTCTTAGAACCTTAAGACCAGATCCAATTACGTGCGTCCTCGACAGCAGAATCTGACGACCTTCTTCAGGAGTTTTTCATGAAAGATTCTATATACGCATTTTGGGGTGTGTCATCTATACTGCTGCAGGCTTCACGTACATGTAACAATCGCCTGCAAATTTTATTTGAACAATATTCTCGTCCAAAAGAACGTTAACATACTGATTTCAAAATGCATCGTCTCTTGATGACTTATCTTCTAATCGTTGCTATGGTAACACAATCGATGATCCAGACGGCCTCCACATGTGGGTGCATTGATTCCGATGGGAAACCTTCTGGTTGTTATCCAGTTAACATCCAAGTAAGTCATTACGGAGATTGACATAGTATGTAATGGTAATTATTATACGTCTTCCTTGTTCTCATTTGATCATTGTAATAACAAAACTCAATGATCGTAAAGAAAGGTAGTCACTGCTGTTTATCAGTGTCTGTGTTGGCATAATGACATATTTTTCATAGTGATAACTATTTAACTCAAAGGAACGTATAGGCACTTGCTGTAGGCCGATAAAGAGAAAAACTGATGAATCAGACTCGTTTTCAATCTTGTAGATTCATGTAGTGATTATACGCCTTAAACAAAATGAAAATACATAACGGTGACGGTTCAACCGAAAATACATATTTTTGTTTTCAAAATTACTTTTATCAACATACGGTATAGATTCGGAAAAGAATTACTGGCAGCTATAAGAGCTGCTAATTTACTTTTTCTTTCTCGAAGTACCTGCAAAGACAATTCTAAGCTTTTGATACTTATCATCAACGGTTTTGTTTTGGCGAATAGTGAGGGGGGGGGGAATGATCGTCGATATTTCCTCTTTTCCTCAATGTGACACATACGATGGTATTGATCGCAGTGACCATTGTTGGGGGGTGGGGGTAATGTTTGTATACACACATGCATATAAACATGGAAAAAAATGTATGGTATAATGCGAGCGCGAAGCGCGAGCTAATAATTTTCTCAATAATAGTGACATAAAATTGGCATAAAAAGGCATTTGTAGCATAATGCGAGCGTGAAACGAGAAAGCGGCTCTAACTGGTTTGTTCAAGGGGGACCTGATGTATGGCTACAGATAATGCATGCATGTCAGTATCTAATAGTATATATATTCAAATTAATTATGCGAGCGCGAAGCGCGAGCTGAAAATTTTCTCAATAATAGTGACATGAAATGGGAGATATATTATAGAATAATGAGAACGCGAAACGGGGAAGGGGCTTTATCTGGTTATTAAAGGGGCCATCATGATGTAATTTCTATAGATATACATATAGTGACGCATTGTATTACCGGACACTATTATAATTCCGGACGCACATATTACTGCGCACTAAAGCAATTTTGTGCGCGTAGGTCGGCGCAGTTAAATTCCACACACCAAAACATGGAACAAGATTGCTAAAATGAGGCAAAAAAATATAAGTTTGACCTTATTTATCTCTTTTTTTTTTTTACAGAAAATGGTTAAATTTTCACATTGCATACCTTTACATTAACAATTGATATAGAGGATCTATTTTTTGATGAAAAAAGTGAGCCTTGTTTGCCGAATTTCAACCTCTCGGCGTCCGCTCCGAATGTTGACGTGCGGTTATGTGGCCGTGGTGATTGATTCTAGTGCAGCCGGTTCATTTGCGCCGCGCCGCATGCCGCAGCCGGTTTTCCAATCATGACGATCGCACAAGCGCAAGAGCGATAGGCCTAGCTAGATAGAGAACAGGAACGTCGATAAACATTATCCAAAGCTCATAAGTTAATTGAAAATTATCTTTCTTAAGGCTTGGATCACACAAAAAGACAAAGATTAAGAAATAAAGGATATGTTTTATCAAACAAAAACCCAAAATAAATCCAATGCCAGTCTAACTTAGTCTAGTCAAGAGCATAAAAATATGATGATATAATGAAAACAAATTAAAAATAACACGCAATTATAATGTTGTATCCCATAGAGGGGGCGCGTCCGGAATTATAATGCAATTTGTCAGGCGCAAAAATAATTGTTTTTCGTAGAGGGGTATACGGTAAGCGCGATACAAAGAAAACGGTTGGTAAATATCAAAGAATTTTAACATTTTCATAAATTTGACAATATTTGGAATAACTAGTGCGAATTTTTCTTTATTTCATTTCCTCAAACTGTCCTTTTTAAAGCAGTAAAATAAAGGCGTCCGGTAATACAATACACTGCCATACATGCACATTATTATGCATAATTATGAGTACTAGTATATCGTCGAATTCACAGGGCTGTGAAGCGCGAGCTTAAAATTTTCTCAATAATATTGAACTGAAACATGGTATTTGTAGCATTACATGAATATAAGCGCGAAATTGATGAAGGGCTAGGGGGCTTTAACTGGTGATTAGAAGCGGAACATCATGACGTAATGCCAACAAACGCAAATCTATATGGACGAATTTCAATTAGGGCAATATCGTGCGAGCGCGAAGCGCGAGCTGAAAATTTTCTCAATAATAGTGACCTGATGAAACAAGATACTTGTAGCCTTATGGGAGCACGAAATGGGGAGTGAGTTGGTGTTTTAAACCTACCATCGTGACGTTAATACATGCATAAAAGATGAACAAAGTCATAATAAATTATATGCGAGCTCGAAGAGCGAGCTGAACATTTTCAGGCAATTTTAAACTTTGAGAGCAAAGTAGCGACTGATTGAAAAGAGGGCATTTAGCCCCCGGAGAATAGTGGAAGCGTATTATATCCATGGTCCGAGTCCAAAAGAGTTACCTTGTCGATGAAGAGCCGAGATGAGTGTTACAGACTCTTCAGTATTCATTATTTATTTTATCAAAACTATCGTGGACTTTTGAGGGGGAATACTTATGCCTTCAGTTTTACTTATCGAGGCACCTGTCCCCTATGCACCCTGGGATCGGTGCCCATGATTATGCATCGATTTGAATTTTTTCCCCCAATTGTGAATAGTGAAACATCTGCGCTTCCATTATCTACACGGTGTATTGTGTATTACATGATTACTAAAGTATATCAGGTACACACGAGGAAGATTAACGAAAGAGTTAGAAAATTTTGGATTTTTGAAAGTCAGAAATATGTATTTTAGACTGCAAAATAATATAATAATGTCATAAAAGTGTTTTATATGATAACGTATTTGTAATGGGTATTTGTAATCCCCCCACAATCGACACCCATGCTTATCATTGTTATAAGTCACCATGCTTTGATATTGCGATGCCTTCATAGTTATTTCCATTGAAATATGTAATTACGCGGATTTGGTCTATTTTTGTTATGCGCAAAAATTGGTGCAGGTTCCGCTATTACAATAGAGTCGGCAATAAAGTTAACGAGTACTGGCACGAATCCAGCCCCCGTAAGATCGGAAAAACAGCATACCTTTTGTACACGGACCTTGTACATGTAAGCACCCCCCCCCCCCGGGTCATCCCGAAAGTCCGCGGGTTCGATAGTCCGCGGGTCCGATAGTCCGCGGGTCCGTTAGTCCGCGGGTACGATAGTCCGCGGGGGGAGGGGGGGGGGGGTGATATTAGTTATTCCGAAAAATAGAATAAGTTTCGTTATTCCGAAGGTTCGTTATTCCGAAAATAGAAAAAGGTTCGTTATTTCAAAAATAGAATGAGGTTCGTTATTCAGAAGGTTAGTTATTCCGAAAATAAAATAAGGTTCGTAAGTCTGTAACTGAAATAATCTGTGGCGAAGCCGGGTAAATCGAAAGGGAAGGCATGGTGGAGGGCGAGGGTAGAATCACCATTGCTGTTCAATTGTTTGACGGTGGTAAGGGCTGATCTATCGTTACCATGTTGGGGCGCAGACGTACGCAGAATTCTTTTAAAGTTCTTTTTCCTGCCATTAAGAATCGATATTATGTTTATCTCTCTTTGCCAGACCTATAAATTTTGTTGCAGGCCCGTATTACTAGGGGGGGGGGTATGCGGGGTTCGAACGACCCCCCCCCCCCGCAGGCGTGCAGGGTCCGTCTTGACAAAAACAAAAACAAACAAAAAAATTGTAAACCCCCACTTTTGCAGAAATGCCGCAGATACTTGAAAAGAAGTACAATAAAACATGACGAACGCAGTCCGTTTGAAGACAGTATACCCCCTTCTGCAACACTATTAGTTCTCTTTTCCAAGTGTGACCAGGGACGTGAGAGGAGACCCTGGTGTGACAAACACCTCAATCAGATATCTATATCTAAAAAACATCTGTTCCTTGACCTCGTTCCAAACAGTGTCACCCAAGGTCACAGCTGGGGCCCAACATTGTTTACATTAAACGATCAAGATGTCTGTATCGATACATTTTATTAGTTTTTTATTCTTGTACTTTCCTTATTCCGAAGTCGATTTTCTTCGTTTGAAATTGAAAACGAATTAACATTTGATTTCTAAATATAATATGCCTTGTGAAAACTTGAAATATATCAAATACAATCACTTTATTTTTAAGGGCCTACTCATAGGCAGAGCTACTATTACGTAACATCCCGCTGTTGTTTATCTTTTACCCCTGGCTCAACGCTCAGAGCTGGCCTGTGGATGCAAAGTTTGATAACAGGGATTATCTGGCCATGCAGGGCCAATATGATTGGAATAGTTTCAAACGAGGATTTTTTATAAGGGGTCCGTATGGGGCGCCAAGTGTTACCCTCATTTTTCGGTAGTAAACTACCCGATTTTGTAACAAAATTCGCACAAAATCATCTTTTGTAACAAAATGAATGTTAAAAAATTATTTTGTGACAAAATTAACTAAAAACATTTATTTTGTAACAAAACTTATTTTTGTTTCTTTTATTTTGTAACAAAATGAATTTTGTTACAAAAAAAGAATATGACAAAGTCATTTGTTACCAAAAAAAAAACAAAAATTGTTTTTGTTACAAAAAATGACAAAAGTTATTTTGTTACAAAAAATAATGACAACATTTTATTTTGTAAACAATTATAATAAACAAAACTCATTTTGTCTCAAGTAATTTTATTTGGTAAAAAAGGATATTTTGTTACATATAAAATGGGTTTTGTAGTGACATAACATTTTTTGTCCAAGTACGGAATTCATCCGTCGACAGAATTGGTTCTGTACTTTACAGAATTACACTTGGTCAACAAAATGTTTTCTGTCCGTCTACCAAGTCGTTTCTGTTAACAAAAAAATTTTTGTCCTGTAGAGCATTCTGTTTCTGTTGACAAAATTATAGACCTCACAGAATAATAGTCCACATAGGTCCACTTACTTGGCTTATCCCATGAACATATCACACAGTGAGAACTCTAGTATTCAGTCATATTCCCATTGCGGGACCATAAGCGTGTGTAGAAACGACCGTCTTTGCCATTTCATACAATGCAGTACCGTGGGAATGTGACTGGAGCTGGAGCAAGAAAGCTCGAGGGGATATTACATATCTCGGGGCGCGCAGCATGTCTGGGGAAAGCCAAGGCCAAACCTTGATTGTTTTAAAGGTTAGTCTAACACACCAGGCAGGGGTTTATGTTTTCATTTTCTGGATGTTTATACTGACCTTATACTTTCAAGGAAGATATAAAAAGGGAATCCAAGGTAATCACCCCTTTTTTTTTCTTCTATATTCCTATTGTGTTCTCCTCTTTTCTATCCCTCATGCTTCTTTTTGTTACTCAAGTCGATAATCGGGACATTCTAAATATGACTTTTTTGGTCTCATTAGGATTTCCATAGTTCAATATCCCTTTTCCAGTATGAAATGTGTGTTTTGTATTCGAATTCCGAAAAAATGCACATTTCATTACTGAAAAAGGGTATTTAAACTTTCGAAATTGTAATTAGAGCCCAACATTCCTTTAAACTGGATGACCCCATTATCGTATATCAAATAAATAATAATATAATTATATTATTATTATTTTTTTGTTGAAAACAATCCCTGTGGGAAGGGTTGGGAGAATGTTGAATACATGGCAAGGGTCCCAAAAAGTAAAAGTAGGGACAAATATTCAAGAAATTAAAGCTGAAGCATAATCATGTTGCTATATAGAGCATAAACAAAATACTCCACCTCTATTTATGAGGACAGTGTAGGATTTTCCCAGTCAAATTAAGAAGTAAGTATTCATATACGATAATCGGGTCATCCCGATTTGTAGGGACGTTGGGCTCTGTTATAATTTCAATTTCCCTTTTCCAGTAATCAAATGTGCATTTTTTCGGAATTCGAATATCCAAAACACACATTTCATACTGTGGAAAAGGGAATTTGAACTGTGGAACTCCTAATGAGAGCCCAAAAAAGTCCTATTTAGAATGTCCCGATAACCGACTTGAGTAACAAAATTCCAAATTTGAATGGGAAATAGGGGAGAGCGTGGTTAATTATATGGAAAATTTTTCACAAAATAACGTAAAAAAACAAAAGCGGATTTATTTCAAGAAACAATAAACAATCAGATGGTGTGTATATCTGTATGCTACAAATATGTATCCCATAAAATTCTTAAACTTAGTGATGGTTCCGGAAAAAACTATCTTCAACAAGACCATGTCAAGTGTTCCAACTAACCCCACACACGGGGTTAGTTGAACATGTATGGGGTAAGTTGAAACATTGTGCATGGTATCTTTATAATTATATTTAAACGACCTACAACATTATTACATGGGTTCAACTGATTTGCTTTATTTATTCTAATTATAAAAAAATTAAAATTGGTGTTCATTTTGTTTTACTTCATGTTTAATATTACACTTGATGGCATCTACTCACAAACAGATATTCTGAAGTCCTGTGAAGTAGAATCCTGCAATATATTTTGTTTAATTAAACCAAAATAAAATTGTCCAATGTGCACTAATATACATGTATAGAATATTTCGGAACACTTCACTGAATTATATGATTTTTATTTTTTAATTCAGCTGAACCTATTTACTTAATACATGTTCCAACTAACCCCGTTCAAAATGTTCCAACTAACCCCAGAGGCCCATTTGACATTTTGCAAGTTCACGGCACAAAAGACGGACAACAAGATGCCATTTATTTAACCTTGTTTTGTAGCTCGGTAAAACTGTTTGTATACTCAAACTGGCAATAATGTATGATCTTCTCTGAGATAATAAAATATTTGTAAAAATGACAAATTTACTCAGAGGGTGAAAAAAAAAACATTGCTTCTAACTTCACGAGGCTAGAAGCATGTGTGCTGTCTAAAATGGGTGAATGGCAGTTACTAATAGCAACCACCGAGGTACATTTGTATGAATATATCTATAGCCGTTAAAAGAAAATTGCAATATTTCAACTACCCAGTGTTCCAACTAACCCCACTCTCCCCTACTATTAGCAAAGAAGCATGAGGGTCTACATGAAACGATAGAACAGAGGAGAACACAATAGGAATATAGAAGGAAAAAAAAGGTGTGATTACCTTGGATTCCCCTTTTTATATCTTCCTTGAAAGTATAAGGGTCAGTATAACCATGGATATATATCCATGGTAATAACATCCAAAAATCATGATGAAAACATAAACCATGGATATATCTCTCTTATATATCCATGCATAAACCCTGCCTGGTGTGTTAGACTAACCTATTAAAAACAATCAAGGTTTGGCCTTGGCTTTCCCCCAGACATGCTGCCGCCGCAGATTATGTAATATCCCCTCGAGCTTTCTTGCTCCAGCTCCAGTCACATTCCACGGTACTGCATTGTATGAAATGGCAAAGACGGTCGTTTTCTACACACGCTTATGGTCCCGCAATGGAATATGACTGAATACTAGAGTTTCTCACTTGTTGATATGTTCATGGGATAAGCCAAGTAAGTGGACCTATGTGGACTATTATTCTGTGAGGGTCTATAATTTGTCACAGCAGAACAGAATGCTCTACAGGACAAAAATGTTTTTGTTAACAGAACGACTTTGGTAGACGGACAGAAAACATTTTGTTGACCAAGTGTAATTCTGTAAAGTACAGAACAATTCTGTCGACGGATGAATTCCGTACTTGGACAAAAAATGTTATGTCACTAAAAACCCATTTCATATGTAACAAATATCCTTTTTTACCAAATAAAATTACTTTGAGACAAAATGAGTTTTGTCTAAAAATTTTGTTACAAAATAAAATGTTGTCCATTATTTTTGTAACAAAATAACTTTTTGTCCATTTTTTTTGTACAAAAACAATTTGTATTTTTTTTTGTAACAAAATGACTTTGTCATATCTTTTTTGTAACAAAATTACATTTTGTTACAAAATAAAGAAACAAAAAATAAGTTTTGTTACAAAATGAAATGTTTGTTAGTTAATTTTGTCACAAAATAATTTTTTAACATTCATTTTGTTAAGCCAAAGATGATTTTGTGCGAATTTTGTTACAAAATGGGGTAGTTAACTACCGAAAAATGAGGGTAACACTTGGCGCCCCATAGGTCCGACACCTGAGCTCAGCTCTAGAACTGGGGGTAAGCTTGCAAACGAGGGATTGACGTAATGAGGAATATTAAAACACTTTGCTTTCAGTCCCTCTATATGTAAAATCTTTCGCTCGCGCTTCGCGCTCGTAACTTTTTATTTTGGGGGTTATAATCATCTTTTTTCAGAACAAATTATGCAGGAATTACACGTAAACCATTTCGCAGGAATGTTTTCGTTTCCATTTTTGTTCTATATTTTATGTTATCTTCAATTTTAGGAAATGATATAACAGAAATAAGGCCTAGTGGCAGAGGCGGTGGAACCGGGGGGGGGGCAGGGGCACAGTGACCCCAGTTTTTCACCCACCCTAAAAGTGCCCCTATTCATGACCAAAAAGTGTCCCTTTTTTTAAGCTAAAAAAGTGTCATCTTTATACTAAAAAGAAGCCTTTCACAGTTTTGAAAAGTCCCGTGGACAATTTTTGATTAAAAAAGGGGCACTTTTAATACTAAAAAGGGCCCCTTGTTACTCCATATGTCTCTTAAATCTCCAAATTTTCGGCTCGCGCTTCACGCTCGCGGATACTAAATAGGGTCCATAATGCACAATAAACTACAATTTTCAGCTCAAAGTTTTCTACTCGCGCTTTGCTCTTGAGGATATTATGGTCTAACAGAGACGGTGGAACCGGGTGGCAGGGAGCACAGTGCCCCCACTTTTTTCACGCACTCCTTATGTGCCCCTTTTCTTAGCTTAAAAATGCCCTTTTTATACTGAAAAGAAGCCTTTCACACTCTTTAAAAGTCCCATGGACAATGATGGACAATATCTTAAAAGTGTCACTTACAATACTAAAAAGTGCCCCTTTCTTTACTTCATAAGTCTTTTGAAAAACCAAATTTTCCTGCTCGGTCGCTATGCGACCTCGCACTGTAAAATTAACAAACAATAAAAATAAAATCAAAAGGGTTGGACCCAGTGCCCTCTGCTGGAGACAAACCTTGTCAAAAGAATTGCTGTAATTGTGTTTGTGCTAGATTGGGGGTGGGCTAGGGGCCTGCAGCCCACAAAATATTCATAGCAAAGATTATTAATGAGCCAAGATTATTATGTATTCAACATGGATCCTAAAAATAGTCTATACGGCACAAATTTTAGCTCAAAATTTTCAGCTCGCGGATACTAAATAGGCTCTATATTGCACAATTAACTCCAATTTTGATCTCAAAATGTTGGGCTCGCGCTTCGCGCTCGCATTCCTTTATATGCATTACTAAATGAACAATAAAAAATAAAAGCCATTAAGATTCCTAAAATTTTCAGCTCGCGCTTCTCGCTCGCGGATACTATAAGTAGGGTCTATAATGCACAATTAACGCCAGTTTTGAGTTTCGTGGTCGCGGATACTAAATAGAGTCTATAATTATGATAATGCATAGTTTACTCCAAAGTTTACTCAAAATTTTCGGCTTGCGCTTCGCGCTCGAAAAAAAAATACTTGAAAAAGGTCCACTTTTTCAAATTTCGAACCCCCCCCCCGTAAAAATCCTAGTTACGGGCCTGTGTTGGTTGGGGGAGTATTGGTGAATTTTGAAATTGTTTTGTCCAAGTTCAAAATTTCTACTAAAAGATCCATTCTTGATTTAATGTTTACGACTTAGCGGCCTACAAACCTCTTATAAACCTAAAAAAAAAAAAAAAAATAATAATAATAATTATATCCGCCCGTCTTTATTTCATGAAAAAGTTATTCGAAAAGGTTTCGGCTGTGAATTCTTCCGGTAAAGAATAAGTTTCGCTGATAATGTTTTTAAATAATTTCTTTAATATATGAATACGGAAAGAATACAATTGCGGAAATAATTATTTAGTTATTGAGTGATTATGGCCCAATCAATCTTAGAAACGAAACTTATTCTTTACCGGAAGAAGTCGCCGCTGATAATGTTTCGAAATAATTTCTTTATGAAATAAAGACGGCACGAAAACAGATGCGGAAATAATTATTTAGTTATGGCGTGAGAACGGCCCGATTTTAATAGTGAAACTAATTCTTTATCATTAGAAGTCCCCGTTGATAAGTTTGTGAAATAAATTCTCCGAAAAATCAAAATTTAACTGCAGATGCTGTTAAATAATGACTCCCCTCCCCCTCCCCCCTTATCTGGAGGTTATTCACGGGTTACCAAAACACATTCCCCAACATTCTTAATCCATTCGCTCAGGCAGTAATAACTCAGATCAAGATGCTTGATTCACGCCGCTTCTTAATGCAACACATGCTTTGCCTCCAAAATACACATGTATCGATCCTCCGCTGAGACTATTATTGCATAATATCCTATCATTTTCGGAAAAACGAACCTTATTTCATTTTCGGAATAATAAACCTTTTTTCTATTTTCGGAACAAAGAACCTTCGGAATAACGAACCTTAATCTTTGTAGAAAAAACGAACCTTAATTCTATATTCGGAATAACGAACCTTTTTCTATTTTCGGAATAACGAACCTTCGGAATAACGAACCTTATTCTATTTTCGGAATAATGAACATTCGGAATAACGAACCTTTATTGCCATATATTGGCCGTTGCAGGAGATAAGTTCAGAAGCATTACAGGGTGTCAGTGAGCAGTAGATAGGACTAAACCTTTATTCTAATCTTGGCGGATTTCGTTCGCTTATGGAGATAAGGCGAGCGTGGCTCGGAGCTGAGGAGGGGGAAGGATGGGGTTGTTTGTAGAAGTCTCCCCGACGAGAGAGCTATACTCTCCGCGTACTGATCGGAACCGAGTACAGCGTGGGACTACACTCGTACGTGTTACCCGCGGGACTATGGACCCGTGGTGGAATCATGAGAACATGGTTCAAGCACGGTAAGGCCGATATAAAGTGACGTGGGACGCGACTGACGTATCTGGACACACGCTCGTGACTATCGGGACCGAGCGTGGGACGGGCGGAGAGCGGTATGCGGAGCCCCTGCAGAATATGAGGACCCGCAAGACTTATGATGAGTCGGATCTGCACGCGGACTATGCGGGGGTGCGGTTGGTAGCCGAGCCCCCACCCGCACTCGGTCCGTTTAGGAGCAAGTGGTCACGAAAGAATCTCTTCTTTTTTTTTTGCTTGTCAATTCGTCGGGGCCGATCGATCGCTTTACCTGACACTACCCCTATAGGTAGTATGTTTCAAACTTGCTGACGGCCGATGGCCGAAATTGTTTTTAACACCTACCCTGGATCCGCGCCTGGATAACTAAAACTCAGTCAAAGATTAACATGGTTATACCATTGCACCGCCCAAATAATAAATCATAGTGGTCCGAAAACCCCAATGCAAACTAAAAGTCTTAAATTGGAAATTTATTGAACTTTGTATAACATTTGAAGCAGTTAATAATTTAGCAATAGTTTTTGTCCGTTTCCCCTTGTCCATTTTTATAACGTATTGTTAGCGGGTGTCTTTAATAGTTTAGAAATCTGGGAACGAAACATGACCTAGAATTTCAGCTGAAGAAGGTTCTTATGTATTTATTATCTGTCACAGCAATTATAATCTTGGAAGTTTATGGAACTATAGCTATCGTTTAAAAAAGTTTGTTTTGTTGATATACATGCAATAAAATTAATACATGCGGAATGTTCAATAATGCACCTCAATTAAGTTAGGACAACCTTTAGGACAACCTTTAGCTTCAACACTCACGTTGTGTTAAGTCCGGTGCGGCGTTGCGTCCATTTTTGTTTTTTTTTGTGTTTTTTTGCGGATCCCCATGAATGCCTTCCCTTCATAGTCAGCAGTGCATGGAAATAGTGATCCAATAAAACAAAGAAATACATAAGAAATGATAGAAAAAAAGCTGAGTTAATGATAAAACACAAAAAGCGTAACTAAACGTCAGTGTCTGTGTGACTGAAGCATAACGAGAAAACTTTGTGTGGGAAAAGGGTTGGGCACCGAGATCGTAATACGACCCGTGGTGCGGGTTCGTAATACGATATCAACTCGTAACTATGCGGGTAATTCGTAGTAATCGTGCACCGAGAGGTAAGGAAGGTACGAGAATCAAAGATTTATATTGATAATTGATATTCCCTTGGTAGCAGGTTTTACAGTTAATACAGAAATCACAGGCTCGGATCCAGGGGGAGGCCCAACGGGCCCGAGAGAGATGTTCATATTCCCATTGGCGGGAAACCATAAGCGTGTGTAGAAAACGACCGTCTTTGCCAATTTCATACCAATGAGTACCGTGGAATGTACTGAGGCTGGAGCCAAGAAAGCTCGAGGGGATTATTACATAATCTGCCGGCGGCAGCATGTCGGGGGAAAGCAAGGCAAACCTGATTGTTTTAAAGGTTAGTCTAACACACCAGGCAGGGGTTTTATGTTTTCATATTTCTGGATGTTTATACTGAACCTTTATTAAACTTTCAGGAAGATATAAAGGGAATCCAAGGTAATCACCCCTTTTTTTTTCTTACTATATTCCTATTGTGTTCTCCTCTTTTCTACTCCCTGCATGCTTCTTTTTGTTACTCAAGTCGATAATCGGGACATTCTAAATATGACTTTTGGGTCTCTCATTATGGATTTCCCATAGTTCAAAATTCCCTTTTCCAGTATGAAATGTGTGTTTTGTATTTTCGAATTCCGAAAAAATGCACATTTCATTACTGAAAAAGGGTATTAAACTTTCGAATTGTAATTAGAGCCAACATTCCTTTAAACTGGATGACCGCATTATCGTTATCAATTAAATATAATAATAATTATTATTATTATTATTTTTTGTTGAAAACCAAATCCCTGTGGAAGGTTGGGAGAATGGTTGAATACATGGCAAGGGTCCCAAAAAGTAAAAAGTAGGGACAAATATTCAAAGAAATTAAAGCTGAAGCTCAATCATTGTTGGCTATATAGAGGCATAAACAAAAATACTCCACCTCTATTTATGAAAGGGGCAGTGTAGGATTTCCCAGTCAAATTAAGAATAGTAAGTTATTCATATAACGATAATCGGGTCATCCGATTTGTAGGACGTTGGGCTCTGTTATAATTTCAATTTCCCTTTTCCAGTAATCAAAATGTGCATTTTTCGGATTCGAATATCCAAAAACAACACAATTTCATACTGTGGAAAGGAATTGAACTGTGGAACTCCAATTGAGAGCCAAAAAAGTCCTAAATTTAGAAATGTCCCGATTACCGCTTTGAGTAACAAAATTCCAATTTTGAATGGGAAATAGGGGGGAGAGCGTGGTTAATTATATGGAAATTTTTCACAAAAAATAACCGTAAAACCAAAAGCGGATTATTTCAGAAACAATAAACATCAGAATGGTGTGTATATCTGTATGCTACAAATAGTATCCATAAAATTCTTTTAAAACTAGTGATGGTTCGCGGAAAAAAACTATCTCATCACAGACCATGTCAAGCTGTTTCCAACTAACCGCACATCACGGGGTTAGTTGAAAACATGTATGGGTAAGTTGAAACATTGTGATGGTATCTTTAAAATAATATTTAAACGACACATACATTATTACATGGGTTCACTGATTTGCTTTATTTATTCTAATTATAAAAAATTAAATGGTGTTTAATTTTGTTTTACTTCATGTTTAATATTACACTTGATGCATCTATCACAAACAGATATTCTGAAGTCCTGTGAAGTAGAATCTGCAATATATTTTGTTTAATTAAACCAAAATGAAAATTGTCGCAAATGTGCACTAATATACATGTTAGGAATATTTCGGAACACTTTCACTGAATTATATGATTTTATTTTTTTATTCAGCTGATACCTATTTACTAAATCTATTGTTCCAATCTATACCCCGTCAAAATGTTCCTAACTAATCCTCCATGAGGCCCATTTGAACAATTTTGCAAGTTCCGGCACAAAAGACGGACAACAGAATGCTTTATTTAACCTGTGTTTTTGTAGCTCGGTATAACTGTTTGTTTATACTCAAAAACTGGCAAACTTAATGTTGACTCTTCTCTGAGATAATAAAATATTTGTAAAAATGACAAAAATTTCTCAGAGGGTGAAAAAAACAACATTGCTTTCTACTTCACGAGGTAGAAGCCATGTGTCTGTCTAAATGGTGGTGAATGGCAGTTACTAATAGCAACCACCGAGGGTACATTTGTAAT
Organism: Paracentrotus lividus; assembly: GCA_940671915.1. NCBI lineage: Eukaryota > Metazoa > Echinodermata > Echinoidea > Camarodonta > Echinidae > Paracentrotus > Paracentrotus lividus. The sequence continues at coordinate 29,014,885 of CALNVZ010001721.1, read as the reverse complement.
GAATATATCTAAGCCGTTAATGAAGAAAATTGGCAATATTTCAACTAACTCCAGTGTTCAACTAACCCCCTCTCCCCTACTATTAGCAAGAAGCCAATGAGGGTCTACAGAAACGATAGAACAGAGATGACACAATAGGAATATAGAAGGAAAAAAAGGTGTGATTAAACCTTGGATTTCCCTTTTTATATCTTCCTTGAAAGTATAGAGGGTCAGTATAAAACCATGGATATATATCCATGGTATAACATCCGAAAATCATGATGAAAACAATAAACATGGATAATCTCATCTTATATATCCATGCATAAACCCGACCTGCCTGGTGTGTTAGACTAAACTTAAAAACAATCAAGGTTTGGGCCTTGGCTTTCCCCCAGACATGCTGCCGCCGCAGATTATGTAATATCCCCTCGAGCTTTCTTGCTCAGCTCCAGTCACATTCCCACGGTACTGCATTGTAATGAAATGGCAAAGACGTCGTTTTTCTACACACGCTTAATGGGTCCGCGCATATGGGAATATGACTGAATACTAGAGTTCTCACTTGTTGATATGTTCATGGAATAAAGCCAAGTAAGTGGACGCTATGTGGAACTATTATTCTGTGAGGGTCTATAATTTTGCTCAAGCAGAACAGAAATGACTCTAGCAGGACAAAAAATGTTTTTTTGTTAACAGAAACGACTTTTGGGTAGACGGACAGAAAACATTTTGTTGACAGTGAATTCTGTAAAGTACAGAAACCAATTCTGTCGAGCGGATGAATCCGTACTTGACAAAAAATGTTATGTCACTACAAACCCATTTCATATGTAACAAAATATCCTTTTTTACCAAATAAATTACTTTGAGACAAAATGAGTTTTTGTCTTAATAATTTTGTTACAAAATAAAAATTGTTGTCATTAATTTTTTGTAACAAATAACTTTTTTGTCATTTTTTTGTAACAAAAACAATTTTGTATTTTTTTTTTGTAACAAAATGACTTTTGTCATATTCTTTTTTGTAACAAAATTCATTTTGTTAACAAAATAAAGAAACAAAAAATAAGTTTTGTTAGCAAAATAAATGTTTTTAGTTAATTTTGGTCACAAAATAATTTTTTAACATTCATTTTGTTTAACAAAAGATGAATATTGTGCGATTTTGTTACAAAATGGGGTAGTTAACTAAACCGAAAAATGAGGGTAACACTTGGCGCCCCATAGGTCCGACACCTGAGCTAGCTACTAGAACTGGGGGTAAAGCTTGCAAAACGAGGGGATTGACCGTATGAAGGAAATATTAAAACACTTTGCTTTCAGTCCCTATATGTAAAAAAATCTCTTTCGCGTCGCGCTTCGCGCTCGTAAAACTTTTTTAATTTTGGGGTTAATAATCATCTTTTTTCAGAACAAATTATGCAGGAATTACACGTAAACCATTTCGGCAGGAATGTTTTCGTTCCATTTTTGTTCTAAAATATTTTATGTTAATCTCAATTTTACGGAAATGATATAAACAGAAAGTAGGCCTAGCTGGCAGAGGCGGTGGAACCGGGGGGGGGGCAAGGGGCCACAGTGACGCCCAGTTTTTTTCACGGCCACCTAAAAGTGCCGCGCTATTCATGACCAAAAGTGTCCCTTTTTTAAGCTAAAAATGTGTCATCTTTATAACTAAAAAGAAGCCTTCACAGTTTTTGAAAAGTCCCGTGACGCAATTTTTGATTAAAAAGGGGGCACTTTTAATACTAAAAGGCCCCTTGTTACTTCCATATATGTCTCTTAAATCTCCAAATTTTCGGCTAGCAGCTCACGCTCGCGGAATACTAAATAGGGTCGCATAATGCACAATAAACTACAATTTTCAGCTATAGTTTTTCTACTCGCGCTTTGCTCTTGAGGATATTAATGGTCTAACAGAGACGGTGGAACCGGGTGGCAGGAGCACCAGTGCCCCCATTTTTCACGCCATCCTTATGTGCCCCTTTTTTAGCTTAAAAAATGCCCTTTTTATACTGAAAAGAAGCCTTTCACACTCGCCTTTAAAAGTCCCATGGACAATGTGGAAAGATATCTTAAAAAGTGTCACTTTACAATACTAAAAGTGCCCCTTTCTTTACTATCATTTAGTCTTTTGAAAAAACCAAATTTTCCTGCTCGGTCGCTATGCGCCTGCGCACTGTAAAATTAACAACAATAAAATAAATGCAAAGGGTTGGACCCAGTGCCCTCTGCTGGACAAACCTTGTCAAAAGAATTGCTTGTAATTGTGTTTGTGCTAGATTGGGGGTGGGCTAGGGGCCTGCAGGCCCACAAAATATTCATAGGCAAAGATTAATTAGAATGAGCCAAGTTATTATGTATTCAACATGGATCCCTAAAAAATAAGTCCTATACGGCCCAAATTTTAGCTGCAAAATTTTCAAGCTCGCGGATACTAATAGGCTCTATATTGCAACAATTAAACTCAATTTTGATTCAAAATGTTGGCTCTGCGCGTTCGCGCTCTGCATTTCCTTTATATGCATTACTAATGAACAATAAAAAATAAAAGCCATTAAGATTCGCTAAAAATTTTTCAGCTCGCGCTTCTGCGCTCGCGATACTATAAGTAGGGTCTATAATGCACAATTAACTGCAAGTTTTGAGTTTCGTGGTCGCGGATACTAAATAGAGTCTAATAATTATGATAATGGCATAGTTTACTCCAAAGTTTTACTCAAAAATTTTCGGCTTGCGCTTCGCGCTCTGAAAAAAAAATACTTGAAAAGGTACACTTTTTTCAAATTTCGAACCGCCCCCCGCCCGTAAAAATCCTAGTTACGGGCCTGTGTTGGTTGGGGAGTATTGGTGAATTTTGAATTGTTTTGTCCAAGTTCAATTTTCTACTAAAAAGAATCCATTCTTGATTTAATGTTTAAACGATTAGCGGCCTACAAACGCTCTTATAAAACCTAAAAAAAAAAAAAAAATAATAATAATGAATTATATCGCCCGTCTTTATTTCAATGAAAAAGTTATTCGAAAAGGTTTCGGCTGTGAATTCTTCCGGTAAAGAAATAAGTTCGCTGATAATGTTTTTTAAATATTTCTTTAATATATGAATAGCGGAAAGAAACATGCGGAATAATTATTGTGTTATTGAGTGATTATGGCCCAATCATCTTAGAAAACGAAACTTATTCTTTTACCGGAAGAAGTCGCCGCTGAATAATGGTTTCGAAATTAATTTCTTTATGAAATAAAGACGGCACGAGAAACAGATGCGGAAATAATTATTAGTTATGGGGCGTGAAGAACGGCCCGAATTTTATAGTGAAACTAATTCTTTTATCAATTAGAAGTCCCCGTTGATAAGTTTGTGAAATAAATTCTCACGAAAATAAAAATTTAACTGCAGATGCTGTTAAAGTAATGACTCCCCTCCCCTCCCCCTTATCTGGAGGTTAATTCACGGGTTACCAAAACACATTCCCGACCCCAACATTCTAATCCATTCGCTTCAAGGCAGATAATAACTCAGATCAGAGTGCTTTGATTCACGCCGTTCTAATGCAACACATGCTTTGCCTCCAAAATACACATGTATCGATCCCCCGCTGAGACCTATATTGCATAAATATCCTATCATTTCGGAAAAACGACCTTATTTCATTTTCGGATAATAAACCTTTTTCTATTTTCGGAACAAAGAACCTTCGGAATAACGACTTAATCTTTGTAGAAAAAACGAAACCTTAATTCTTATTCGGAATAACGAACCTTTTCTATTTTCGGAATAAACGAACGTTCGGAATAACGAACCTTATTCTATTTTCAATAATGATACCTTCGGAATAAACGAACCTATTCTATTTTCAGAATAATGGACCTTCGGAATAACGAACCTTATTCTATTTCGGAAAAACGAACGCCACCCCCCCCCCCCCCCGGCGGACTATCGGACCGCGGACTACCACTAACTGCCCGCGGGACTATCGGACCCGTGGACTAACGGACCCGCGGCCTATCGGACCCACTACTATCGGACCCGCGGACATCGGACCCTGCGGACTATCGGACCCGCAGACTAAGGACCGCAGACTATCGGAACGCCGCGGACTATCGGGCTGTAGCCCCCCCCCCCCCTCCCGTTAGAATGTGAAAAACCTCTTTTTTTTTTGCTTGTCAATTCGTCGGGGCCGATGATCGCTTTACCTGACACTACCCCTATAGGTAGTATGTTTCAACTTGCTACGGCCGATGGCCGAAATTGTTTTAACACCTAACCCTGGATCCGCGCCTGGATAACTAAACTCAGTCAAAGATTAACATGGTTATACCATTGCACCGCCCAAATAATAAATCATAGTGGTCGCGAAAACCCCAATGCAAACTAAAAGTCTTAAATTGGAAATTTATTGAACTTTGTATAACATTTGAAGCAGTTAATAATTTAGCAATAGTTTTTGTCCGTTTCCCCTTGTCCATTTTTATAAACGTATTGTTAGCGGGTGTCTTTAATAGTTTAGAAATCTGGGAACGAAACATGACCTTAGAATTTCAGCTGAAGAAGGTTCTTATGTATTTATTATCTGTCACAGCAATAATAATCTTGGAAGTTTATGGAACTATAGGCTATCGTTAAAAAAGTTTGTTTTGTTGATATACATGCAATAAAATTAATACATGCGGAATGTTCAATAATGCACCTCAATTAAGTTAGGACAACCTTTAGGACAACCTTTTAGCTTCAACACTCACGTTGTGTAAGTCCGGTGGCGGCGTTGCGTCCATTTTTGTTTTTTTTTTTTGTGTTTTTTGGCGGATCCCCATGAATGCCTTCCTTCATAGTCAGCAGTGCATGGAAATAGTGATCCAATAAAACAAGAAATACATAAGAAATGATAGAAAAAAAGCTGAGTTAATGATAAAACAACAAAAAGCGTAAACTAAACGTCAGTGTCTGTGTGACTGAAGCATAACGAGAAAAACTTTGTGTGGGAAAAGGGTTGGGCACCGAGATCGTAATACGACCCCGTGGTGCGGGTTCGTAATACGATATCAACTCGTAACTATGCGGGTAATTCGTAGTATCGTGCACGCGAGAGGTAAGGAAGGTACGAGAATCAAGATTTATATTGATATTGATATTCCTTGGTAGCAGGTTTTCAGTTAATACGAAATACAGGCTCGGATCCAGGGAGGCCCACGGGCCACACCCCCCCCCATCCCCCCATTAGCAAAAAAAAAAAAAAAGAAAAAAAAAAGAAGAAAAAAAAAAAAAAAAAAGCGAAGTTAAAA
>CALNVZ010001721.1:28976358-29009592 GCA_940671915.1 Paracentrotus lividus | reverse complement strand
ACCCCTCCCCGCATCCACCCACATTAGCAAAAAAAAAAAAAAAGAAAAAAAAAAAAGAAGAAAAAAAAAAAAAAAAGCGAAGTTAAAATAGATAGCGGGGCGATTGACCCACTTACCCCACGGTTAATACATGATACTATTTGATGTCCGAAGCCGAACAAAAGGCCGAACCCGTGGTGCGGGTTCGTAATAACGATTATCACTCGTAACTTTGCGGGTAATTCGTAGTAATCGTGCACCGAGAGGTAAGGAAGGTACGAGTGTCCAAAAGATTTATATTGATAATTGATATTCCCTTGGTAGCAGGTTTTACAGTTAATACAGAAATCACAGGCTCGGATCCAGGGGGAGGCCCCGACGGGCCCACCCCCCCATCACACCCCATTAACAAAAAAAAAAAAAAAAAAAGAAAAGAAAAAGAAAAAAAAAAGAAAAAAGAAAGAAAAGCGAAGTTAAAATAGATGAGCGGGGCGATTGACCCCAACCTTACCCCTACGGTTAATAACATGATGACCTCTTTGATGTCCAAAGGCCGAACAAAATTATCCCCCCCCGCTTATCACTCGCTAGCGTGACGTGAAAAAAATTGAGTGTACCTTTTTGGCTCGCCCGGTGTAGCGGGAAAAAAAATTGGGTGTACCATAATCTGAAATTCCTATTTGGCCCCCCCTGCTGTTATGAAATCCTGGATCCGCCACTAAATCATTACCCAAAGGATCCCCTGCCAAAAAAGGCTTATGCATTATCATATTATAGTTTTATGAGAAAAAAATGTATTGAAATCTCTTATTATCAATCTCACTGATATGCAATCATGTCCTATCATTGTAACATAATATAGTACTATTTGGTCATTGGAGCTAACAAATGTCGACATGCTAATCGAAGCAAATATGTGTTAATTCTACTCGTGTAAATCACGTCATTTTCATAAGGGCCATATGTGAATTAAAATATTAGTATTTATAATTAGTAATATAAGATACACTATGTTTTGAAAATAAAACCTACATTCCCCCCTTTTTTTACTTGATGTTATAAAACACAAATTTTGATCGATGTGATAAATAAAGCTTTCGGCGGCTCCTGCTCACATTGATATATCCAAATACACTGTAAACATTGACTATACAAATTAGTCCTGCCCTATGTCTGAAAATGACTAGAATTAATTAGTCGAATGACTAATGTTTAGTCATTTCAGACACTTTTGGATTTAGCCAGATGACTAGAATTAATTAGTCAGACAAAGCCAAATATTAGTCAAATGACTTATTTTAGTTGGTCATCATTTTAAGGCCACATTTTATGTAACACAAAAGAAAATGAAGCAACTAAATCTCTTCTTGATTTATAAAACAGATTTATTTCAACATATCGGGCTATCATATTAATAATAATAATAGTAATGTACAAAATTTCATTTTTACATTGTACACATAATTATAAAAATAATATATGCATAATAGTTAACATTATCACGATAGCAGATACTCTGAATGTTGGTAATGATGATTGCATAATAAATAGTCTGCCAAGACATCTAGGTGTTATTACTGTACTAAAGGCAAATTTGTGAGGCCAATACACTTAAATAGCATAGGAGGAAGAAAGTGAGAGGGTGAGGAAGACACAAGTAAAGTGAAAGGAGAACAAGAGGGAAGGACAGAGAAGAGAGAAACCAAAGATAGAGAAGTATGGAAGGTCTAATATAATCTATATATATATATATAAAAAAGAAGTAAAAGTAAATTAGAACGCATACGTGTATTTGAAAAATATTGGTTTCAATGAAGAAATTCCAAATCATCACCTTCACTTCAAATAATATAATAATTGTGTATCAGGCGCAGATCCAGGGGACCGACGGGCCGGCCCCCCCCTCCAAAAAAAAAAAAAAAAGGAGGAGAAAAGGGAGAAAGAAGGGAAAAGGAGAGAAAAGAAGAAAAAGAAGAAAAAGGTCTAATAATAATCTATATATATATATAAATAAAAAAAAAAGTAAAAAGTAAATTAGACGCATACGTGTAAATTTGAAAATATTGGTTTCAATGAAGAAATTCCAAATCATCACCTTCACTTCAAAATAATATAATAATTGTGTATCAGGCGCGATCCAGGGACCGACGGGCCGGCCCCCCCCCCCCCCTCCAAAAAAAAAAAAAAAAAGGAGGAAAAAAAGGGAGAAAGAAGGAAAAGGAGAGAAAAGAAGAAAAAGAAAGAAAGTGAAGGGAATAAAGCCCGATGTTTGTACAATATTCGCAAAACTTTATTCAATAAGAAGCGTGAAATAGGCCTAATTGGGTTCTAAACGACCATAAACTAAGGCCTATAATGTGGGGAGGGGTCACGTGGCCAATTTTTCTCTACTAAATCATAATGACTATAACTCCAATTTTTCGGCTCGGCTCCGCGCTCGCACATAGGAATACCAATTTAGTAGGGTATCTGTTACCTGTTACCTGTCCCTTGACTGCGGTGGCTGTCCGTAGGGGCACCCGTGAAGACCTGGCCAACATCCTCCCCAACCGTTCCTGTCCTCCACCGCTCTTGGGACTCTACCATTCTCATCCCTGTCCATTCCGGATGTTATCCTCCCCACCTTTTTCTCTGTCTCCCTCTTTCTGCGTCTACCCTTAAGGCCTGTCCCACAGAAGGCGATCGTTGTGGCGACAACCTATGCATGTCAGAACCTGCCAGAATCGTGTCGAAATCGTAGGTGACCGAAGATCATATACGTATCTACGACTCTGTCTACGATAGGCTACAACAACGACTTGCTTCCACGCAAACAATAGGCTAACAATAGCTGGTATCGATAATAATAGCCTCGACCTTCGCGCATGTCGCGGCTCTACTTCTTTTGGTCGCAGCTGAAAATCAACCAAAATATAAACTTGCGCACTGTGGCGATCCTTGCGACTGACACAGGCGATCGAGTGTTTTTTACCTAATGGCGGCCCGTCGCCTTTAGGTCGTGAATGTCCTCTCAGTCGCGATATTATAATTGGGTCGTAGGTGATTTTTGAAAATTTCAAATGCGGCGACTGTACAGTATCTCAATGGGAGACCGATCTGATTTTGGTGATTGTAGTTGGCGACAAAGGTCGTAGCGGCTTAAATTTCACTGGCGTGAGGTTCAGCGATGCGTGCACGTACGCTGGAGCGCGGCAACCTACAACTGGCCTCCGTTCTGCTCTGCTAAAACAGTTCTATCTGGACAATCTACGATAGCAAATTGTCGCGACAAGAGAAGACAGGCTACGGTCATTGACGTCAACCAAACTGACGCCGGCTATTGTTTAACTTGTTGAGAAAACCATCGGCGAAACAGAATTTTTCTACGTATTTGTTGGGACAACCGCGATAATTCCACGAATCTTACAGGCGATTGGGACCTGCGCATGGTGGCGATGGTACTAAAAGGTAGTTCGTAGATTGTCGCCACAGCGATCGCCTTCTGTGGGACAGGCCTTTACTGTCCCTTGTATGATCATCTTTCAGAGTCCTGTTGAGCGTTGAACCAGTAGCGTATAATGTACAATTAACTCAAAATTTTCAGCTCACACTTCGCGTTCGCGATATTAAATGGGTCTATATACACAATTATCTGAAGAAAAAAAATAATACTAGAAAGTACCCCTTTATTTTATTTGCATATATTTTTTAAAACCAAATTTTCGCCTCGCGCTTCGCGCTCGCGATACTAAATAGAGTCTATAATACACAATTATCTACAATTCTTTATGCTAGAAAAGTGCCGCTTTATTTATTCTATATTTCTTTTAACCCAAATTTTCGGCTCGCGCTTCGCGCTCGCGGATACTACAGGGCGTCCAAAAAGAACTATAACACTTGTGAAATGGCTGCCAAATAATAAATATATGATTTTAGGTAATGAATTTAACATGTATGGAAAGTTCATTATCCCAACTTTGATATGACACCAAAAAGTCCGAATAAGTCATGCAAGAATGAGCAGCATTCCATCTGGTAAAGGTATGGAAATTAGGGGCGCAGGAATTGCCCTACAATTTGTATGAGGAAAGTCATTTGGAGCTTATGGAATTGAGAATGATATGCAGAATTACTGATAATTATGATGAGTTGGGGTTTGCTAAGTGAAATTTGTGAATTGGGGATTACAATTTCATGCATGAGTGAACAGGAATATGATTTCCTATTAAGCATTGTAACTTTCCAAGTTGTATTCAGTGTGTGTTGTAGTGGTAGTCAGGATGGGGTGGCAGAACAGGTGAAATGCAGGTAAGATTTTTGAATCACTTTTGATGATCGTTTTCATGATCTTTTGGATTGTTGAGTCAGTGACATTTCTTTTTCTTTTCAACAAACAGGTTTGTGCATGAAAGAGGGAGGAGGACACGTTGAGCATTGAACGTTATAGACTTTTACTTAATTTTGCATTATCAGATTTCCCCCCCTCCTTTTTGCTTTGTGACAGGGATGATGAAACAAGTGTAAAATAGAAAATAACAAAATTCAACTGAAAATAAGGACTGACATGTTAATTTCACAATTTGTGTTCCACTGTACCATATTCCTTCACAAAAGTCAAATTGCTAAAAATAACTGGATAGTTGGTTGGTTGATCAATTGAGTTGATTGTTTATTGGATTCAGTAAGTCATGGTTATTGAAATAATGTATGAAGATGATGTAATGCTTGATTGATTAGTTGAAACATTTGAAGACTGGTACACTGTTGATTATTTTTCCAGTGGTGCTATTGCTTATTCTTATTGATATTGCCTAGATCATTTCATTCGATGTCATTACTTCCTAACCTGTGCGCCACAATGTTGGGTCTACTATTTATAGCATTACTCCATTGACTATATGATTGGAACCTATTTTTGATGTGTGACCATACCAATGGTGCATACTGAATAGAAGTCTGATCCTATCAGATGCCAGGATGGGGAGAGGACAGTCAATACAGGAATATGACAAGGCGTAGATAGATAGAGGAACGATAGTCAGCAGAAAGCAGAAAGAATGATATTAATCAAAGTGAGAAAGACGAGTATAGCAAATTAGCTACCCAAGGAAGACTACAACTGTGAATATACTATCAAATAGCAAATTATAGGAATGTTTAAACCATTCTGGTCAATAACTGGACGCCATTTAGTCTACCCAAATCCATCATGAATCATCATACCAACGAACATGTAAGCATATACGATCAGAGAGTCAGAGTCAGGGGGTGGATCGGGGTAAATAGCATAGAATTGGAGCTTTCTTAGAATGGGTGAGACGAAAAAACAAGAGAAGGAGAGAGAGGAGGAGGGGAGTTAAACAATGAAGAACTATAACTGAAATTTCAGCACAATTAGGAATCTTCCGTCACTCATGTTGTACAAATCGCAAATTCACTGTAGACGAACATCAAATTATGATCGGGCATAATTTCCAACTACCAATGACTTACTCATCAACTGAAGGCAATCTGCCCCTATTTATACATATCCCTTTAAGCAAAAAGTGATGTCTTGATTCTTCTATTATCATTGCATGACTTTATATTTCTGCTGACTATTTTGGTGGTCATACTCAAAGTTGGGATATGAGCTTTCCATACATGTAAATTTCATTACCGCTAATATCATTATATTTAATTATTTGGCAGCCATTATCACAAAATGATAAGGTATGGGGTTTGGCAACCGTATACTTAGTGTAATATTAATGCACAAAAATTTTACACATTTGTTAAAAGTGAGCGGTCATGCCTGCTTATTATTATCGTGCTATTGCTTACACCTTTACGATCCAACTATCATCTTTACGATACACATCGACTACATGGTTTTATGTTCTACAGAAATGCCCTCTTTCATTATTGCCTCATAATTTAAAACCCTGCCAATTTTTGCGCTCCATTTCTATTCGTCCTTCCAGATACTAAACTCAGAATTAAATCAACGTGAATTAACTTGGCTCAAAATTCTAATTTGCCTATCATAGGTATAATATATTACTACATAACTATAATTTCATCAGCTCCGCGGATTCTTCAAAATAGGTTCTTCATAACACTCACACAATTATCTCTCATATTAAAACAATAGAACAGTCTAGAAAAGTTGCCCTTTATCTACTTCCATATATCATTCTTATACCCAAAACTTCTTCGGCCGCGTTCGCGCTCTGCGGATTACTAACCATAATGCTCAAATAACTCCAATTTTGAGCTTCAAAATTTTCGGCTCGCGCTTCGCGCTCGCCAGATACAATTTAGTAGGGGTATATAATGCACAATTTAACTCAAATTTTACCTCAAAGTCCATCTCATGGTGGCAATTTAGATACATATCCAACCCTAAAGTTTTGTTCAAAATATACCGTTTTGTTGTTGCTTGTTGTTGTTGCTAGTATATATTATTATTTTGTTTTCATAGGAGCTAAAAATTAAAATTTTTAAATTTCTCGTTGTAGCGTCAGTATAGCCTATAGTAACTTATATCGGGAATGTAACTCGCGCTTCGCGCTCGTTTGCTCGCTCCTCGCAAGATTCTTTTTTCAAAGTTGGGCCCCCCCCTCTGGAAAATCCCGGATCGCGCCTGGTGTATACGTATGCCTTGAATATGTACATGTTAATGACATGTTTGCATTTCACACATGGCAGTATATATTCAGCAGGTTAAAGTACGTGGTACAAGTGTAATATCAACGGTTTGAATAAGAACATTATGAGGATTAGAACCAAAAAAAAATAGAATTAGCAGAAATAGAAGTTCAGCTTTATTCTGAAAGTTCAGCAATACAAATTACACATATTCCCCGAGCTCAACCAGATTCTTGTGTGATCTTTTAATCTGATACACTACCTGTCCAGGCTGAGAGAGAAAAATGAAGGTACTCCTTCGAAATATTGCAACTAAGAGCTTGAGGAGTATTGTGATGTTTATAAGATGACCAGTTATTCCTGAGAACAAGGCGTTGATGGGGTAATTATTTCAGTACAATTATAATATTTCTAGTCGTTCTGGAAATATTTTAAACTCTTCGGGAAGACTTGCCCTAACTTGTTTTTTTGGCCATGTGCATTTGAGAAAGTGGTCGCAGTTCAAGGCCAGAAAAATGCATTTGGTTGCATGCTGGGTGAAATCCAAATGTATCTGCTAGTCCACGATTTGTAAAACCACGTCGAGACAACAAGTGTAATAATGAATTCTTCATACCACAGTCCAATATCCTTCAACGATGTTACTGAAAAGTATATTCATCAAGAGCTTTATCATACTCTCAATTAATAAATCTCACACACACCGATATCCCACGTTAATAAACTCACCAAAATCACAAATACAAGGACAAGCAAATGCGGAGTTAAACTTTGGCTGAACACTCACCATATTTAGACAACTCACTTTAATAGTCTTTTAGCACAAGTACATATTTCCGTAACACGCTCCCCCATAGAAAGAGAAAAGTTATAACAAAACTTTGTTGAAGCCAATAAGGTTTAGATGGTAAAAGTATTATAACAACATAGAATGCGAATATGTTGCGAATTTCAATATCAAAACAACTCCAAATTGTGAAGTTGGCAAAAACCATATCATATTATACGCACTTTTCATTAGAATTGTACACAAAGTTCTAAGATTTTTGCCTCATTAATAAAGGGCATCGTAGTACATATACATTTTGGTGCATACAATTTCAAACTGTCATGTTTCTTACCAAATAAACATTTACCATTTTACATTTTTGTTGGGATCAAACATGCTTTTGGCCTCACAAAGTTATCTTGAATACATTAATCAACGACAACAAAATTCTAACACATTATTATCTACCTGCGTGAAAAGAAAACTCTCTTACTCACTTGTTAAGGATCTAATTATAATGTCAAACAAACTAAAGAATGTTAATTTGCTGCAAAAGATTTAGTTTCCTTTCACACAATGTATACCATACTTGTTATCTTTAAACATGTAAATTTCTATTACATTTTCTCTTAAAAAATAAATAGTTGATTTATCAAACTGAACCTGTAGAAGGAAATATGAGTTAAAACATTCATAATCAAAATGTTCATATTCTTTGTGACTATGTTTCTCACTTTTTTTTGTTTTAAAAAAAAATCTGTTTTAAGTTTGTGTTGTTGTGATTTATTTTGTTGTGCTTTTTTTCGCAGCGCATCGCCCTCAACACCATAAATTTTTCAATAACAAGGTATCTGACCGCAAAGACACTGCCTAAGGGTGGTTGTTTTACAGAACAACTGTTACATCTTACTGTTAGACACAAACTTGGAGCATTACCTGATAGCCTGAACACAAGCTTCGGAAATTACCTGGTCAACCTCCAAAACAGTCTTCTCTGCTCAGACAATATCACATATGTCGGACTCTAATTGGCGCTTCTGGAGGAGTTTCCAACTCTCTCCAGAATGGCCCTCCCCTAACTCTATCATTTCCTACAGCTTCCTCTAGGGCCTTAAATCAAAAGCAGGATGATCCGAAAACGCCCTCTTTAGAACAAACACTTTCATCGCCATCATTTCAATGACCCCAAGAATGAGGTCTGTGTGGACCATTATCTCTCAGAATCACCACGTTCAGCACTCGATGAGTCTCCAAAAGCTCACTCCCTCCATTTGACACGAATTCCCGACACCTCCTCATCACTCTGTTCTCGGACCTTCACTTTCATTCTGGGTCATACAAGTGTTACCTCGCTGCGCGTCGGCACGGGTTGTGAGCACCACATGCGCAACATAGATGAAAGCGCTCTTTGATTCTGGTTATTTTTTTCTTTCTTTCCAACATTTCGCTTTTCAGATGGCCTTTCTTGCCACAGTGTGAAAGATGTCCTTTCCGGCAGACTATGCAAACTTTAGGGTTAAGCCTACTTTCCTTTGCACCATCGCTAGGTGCTATAAGTCGTCTCTGCTTTTGGTTTGTTTTGACCATATGTACCCCGGGTTTCAATGGTAAAGTCTGTTGACTCTTCTGACTTCTTGGTTTATGACGTTAGCTCATAGCTGTCAGAAGTGATTGCGGCGCTAATTCTTACTCTCTAATATTTATGATCTTCTAAGTAAGTTCTCACTTCTGAGGGAGCAGAGTTTCTTAAAATCTTCCATCAAGACTACCTCCCGTAAATTCTCATAAGATAGATTTCAATTTCAAGGACCAATCCACTTTGTCAAACAATATCTTTTTCTCTCCGCGCAATTCAACATATGTCTGTCCCGACTGTCTCCTAGAGTCCCGAAATCTCTGGCGTTATGCTTCTGGTATCAATCTCCAAAGGCTCGAACACTGCCTCTTTTACAATAAGATATATCATTGCAGCCTCATCTGACAATGCTGCAACTACAGCCTGGGCTTTTTCCAGTTCAACTTCTGCTGATTACATGGCCAGTATTTCTCATACCAGTCCAAGGTTCCTAGCATCTCTAAAAAGAAGCTGAAAAGAAATCAGTTCTCCGTCCTGAAACTGTGAATACAATTGCCATTCTCAGCAAATATCTGGGGCCCTGCGCTCCATGCTATGTCCTGGGAAAGACTTAGGGTCATCCCGCTTTGCACCACAAACGCGTTGAATTCATCTGACGGCAGTTGAAGCAGCAAATTCTGAGTTGAATCTTTTCCCCTTTCTATTTCTAGTTTAACCAACTCAATACAAGAAACTACTGCATCATCTACTGCACCAGAGCAGGGTATTAACACCTGGAAGCACTTCCTGCTTTCCAGTTCTAACTCTCTAATATCTCATCATAAATCTCACATTTCTTAGCGGATGATGAAATTCTAACTTAAGTATTTATAGCCACACGTTCAAGTCTTCTTTTCGCAAACTCTACAACTTGTCCCACTCACACTCTTCCAAAAATTCCTTTGCATGAAAAGGCCTAAGCCCATTATTAATCGCAAACCCAGAATATTGAGAAGAAACTTGAGGTCTACACGAACGCGTCTAAATATTAAGTTAGCTGTCTTAGACTACGAAAATCCCTGCTTAAATTAATGCAGTATGCTTGTCAAAGACCTAGCGTCTATTTGACAACATAATGAATATGAACGTACTGTAGAGTCTACATCACCGCTCTCTGAACCTGTCAAACAAGGATTTTACAACACAAATTTCTAGATGCTAGAATCTAGTTCTTTTAAAAATTTCGCCCGCAACAAATATCGTGGGACTTTAACTGTTCATACATCGTCTGGACCAAACTCCGAGGGACGATATAAAGTTTCTTAACTCCGTCTGACAAACTCCGAAGACGATTACAAATTATACTTCGTTTGTCTGGACAACTCCGAAAAGACCAACCAGCAAAATTTATTTGTACTCCCTACACTATGCCTGGTTCAAAACTCGCGAAATTGACATAGCAATAAGTAAAAGCACCCTTTCTACGTTTCATTGTCGATCTACTTTGGCCCAAAATTAGGCGTCTTGGCTCAACTTCCGAAGGACCTAAATTAGGCAAAGTGCCACAATACAACGCATCAGTCGCCTGCGTCAGACTCCGAATGGCGACGAGAGCTTTATATACTTACAATGGGCTAACAAACCGGCTTCAAAGTTCAACATACAACAGTACCGCTATCAACACGTACTACCAGTATACAGCCACATAACATACGGCACGGTATAGCCTAGAATCTTCAACAAAAGAACCGTCATTGAGAAAGTTTGACATTCAAACATTCAACAAATGGCTCGTTTGTGTCCATTTCCCGGACTTAAGCCCCCATATTACAATCAGAGCTTTTATCATAACTCCTCATTTAATAACTCTCACACACACTTCACACTAATCCCACGTAAAACTCACCAAAATCACAATAAGGACAAGGCATCGGAGTTAACTTTGGCTGAAACACTTAGATGAGCGGGGCGATTGACCCCCAACCTTACCCCTACGGTTAATACATGATGACCTATTTGATGTCCGAAGGCCGAACAAAAGGCCGAACCCGTGGTGCGGGTTCGTAATACGATATCAACTCGTAACTTTGCGGGTAATTCGTAGTAATCGTGCACCGAGAGGTAAGGAAGGTACGAGTGTCAAAGATTTATATTGATAATTGATATTCCCTTGGTAGCAGGTTTTACAGTTAATACAGAAATCACAGGCTCGGATCCACGGAAAGGCCCCACGGGCCACCAACCAACCCCCATCACCACCCCCATTACACAAAAAAAAAAAAAAAAAAAAAAAGAAAGAAAAGAAAAAAAAAAAAAAAGAAAAAAAGAAAGAAAAGCGAAGTTAAAATAGATGAGCGGGGCGATTGACCCCAACCTTACCCCCACGGTTAATACATGATGACCTCTTTGATGTCCAAAGGCCGAACAAAATTATCCCCCCCCCGCTTATCACTCGGCTAGCGTGACGTGAAAAAATTGAGTGTACCTTTTGGCTCGCCCGGTGTAGCGGGAAAAAAAATTGGGTGTACCATAATCTGAAATTCCTATTTGCCCCCCTGCTGTTATGAAATCCTGGATCCGCCACTAAATCATTACCACAAAGGATACCCCTGCCAAAAAAGCTTATGCATTATCATATTATAGTTTATGAGAAAAAAAATGTATTAATCTCTTATTATCAAATCTCACTGATATGCAATCATGTCCTATCATTGTAACATAATATAGTACTATTTGTCAATTGGAGCTAACAAAATGTCGACATGCTAATCGAAGCAAATATGTGTTAATATCTTCTCGTGTAACATCACGTCATTTTCATAAGGGCCATATGTGAATTAAAATATTAGTATTTTAAGTAATATTAAGATACACTATGTTTTGAAAATAAAACCTAAACATTCCCCCCCCCCTTTTTTTTACTTGATGTTATAAAACAAAATTTTGATCGAATGTGATAAATAAAGCTTTCGGCGGCTCCTGCTCACTTGATATCCAAATACACGTAAACATTGACTAATACAAATTAGTCCTGCCCTATGTCTGAAATGACTAGAATTAATTAGTCGAATGACTATATGTTTAGTCATTTCAGACACTTTTGGATTTAGCCAGATGACTAGAATTAATTAGTCAGACAAAGCCAAATATTAGTCAAATGACTTATTTTAGTTGGTCATCATTTTAAGGCCACATTTTATGTAAACACAAAGAAATGAAGCAACTAAATCTCTTCTTGATTTAAAACAGATTTATTTCAACATAATCGGCTATACATATAATAAATAATAGTAATGTACAAAATTCATTTTTACATTGTACAACATAAATTATAAATATATAGCATAATAGTTAACATTATCACGATAGCAGATACTCTGAATTGTTGTAATGATGATTGCATAATAAAATAGTCTGCCGCAAGACATCATAGTGTTATTACTGTACTAAAAGGCAAATTGTGTGAGGCCAATACACAAATAGCATAGGAGGAAGAAAGTGAGAGGGTGAGGAAGACACAAAGTAAAGTGAAAGGAGAACAAGAGGGAAGGACAGAGGAAGAGAGAAACCAAGATAGAGAAGTATGGAAAGGTCTAATATAAATCTATATATATAAATAAAAAAAAAAGAAGTAAAAAGTAAATTAGAACGCATACGTGTAAATTTGAAAATATTGGTTTACATGAAGAAATTCCAAATCATCACCTTCACTTCAAATAATATAATAATTGTGTATCAGGCGCAGATCCAGGGACCGACGGGCCGGCCCCCCCCCCTCCACAAAAAAAAAAAAAAAAAAAAAGGAGAGGAAAAGGGAGAAGAAGGGAAAAGGAGAAAAAGAAGAAAAAGAAAGAAAGGTCTAATATAAATCTATATATATATATAAATAAAAAAAAAAGTAAAAAGTAAATTAGAACGCATACGTGTAATTTGAAAATATTGGTTTCAATGAAGAAATCACAATCATCACACTTCACTTCAAATAAATAATAATTGTGTTATCAGCAGATCCAGGGGGACCGACGGGCCGGCCCCCCCACCCCCCCCCCCCCTCCCGCCCCCACCACCAAACAAAATAGAAACAAAAAAATAAGGAGGAGCAAACAACCTAGGGAGTTAAAGACGAGGAACATAGGGAGAAAAGAAGAAAAGAAAGAAAGTGAAGGAATAAGCCCGATGCTTATCTACGAATATGTCAGCGCAAAACTTTATTCAATAAGAAGCGTGAAATAGGCCTAATTGGGTTCTAAACGACCATAACTAAGGCCTATAATGTGGGGGAGGGGTCACGTGGCCAATTTTTCTCTACTAAATCATAATGCACTATAACTCCAATTTTTCGGCTCGGGCTCCGCGCTCGCACATAGGAATACCAATTTAGTAGGGTATCTGTTACCTGTTACCTGTCCCTTGACTGCGGTGGCTGTCGTAGGGGCACCCGTGAAGACCTGGCCAACATCCTCCTCCAACCGTTCCTGTCCTCCACCGCTCTTTGGGACTCTACCATTCTCATCCCTGTCCATTCCCGGATGTTATCCTCCCACCTCTTTCTCTGTCTCCCTCTTCTGCGTCTACCCTTTAAGGGCCTGTCCCACAGAAGGCGATCGTTGTGGCGACAACCTATGCATGTCAGAACCTGCCAGAATCGTGTCAGAATCGTAGGTGACCGAAGATCATATACGTATCTACGACTCTGTCTACGATAGGCTACAACAACGACTTGCTTCCACGCAAACAATAGGCTAACAATAGCTGGTATCCGATAATACAATAGCCTCGACCTTCGCGCATGTCGCGGCTCTACTTCTTTTGTCGCAGCTGAAAATCAACCAAAATATAAACTTGCGCACTGTGGCGATCCTTGCGACTGACACAGGCGATCGAGTGTTTTTTACCTAATGGCGGCCCGTCGCCTTTAGGTTCGTGATAGTCCTCTCAGTCGCGTATTATAATTTGGGTCGTAGGTGATTTTTGAAAATTTCAAAATTCAGCGGCGACTGTACAGTATCTCAATGGGAGACCGATCCTGATTTTGGTGATTGTAGTTGGCGACAAAGGTCGTAGCGGCTTAAATTTCACTGGCCGTGAGGTTCAGCGATGCGTGCAACGTACGCTGGAGCGCGGCAACCTACAACTGGCCTCCGTTCTGCTCTGCTAAACACGTTCTATCTGGCGACAATCTACGATAGCAAATTGTCGCGACAAGAGAAGACAGGCTACGGTCATTGACGTCAACCAAACTGACGCCGGCTATTGTTTAACTTGTTGAGAAACCATCGGCGAACAGAATTTTTCTACGTATTTGTTGGCGACAAACGCGATAATTCACGATCTTACAGGCGATTGGACCTGCGCATGGTGGCGATGGGTACTAAAAGGTAGTTCGTAGATTGTCGCCACAGCGATCGCCTTCTGTGGGACAGGCCCTTTACTGTCCCTTGTATGATCATCTTTCAGAGTCCTGTTGAGCGTGAACCAGTAGCGTATAATGTACAATTAACTCAAAATTTTCAGCTCACACTTCGCGTTCGCGGATATTAAATGGGTCTATAATACACAATTATCTGAAGAAAAAAAATAATACTAGAAAGTACCCCTTTATTTATTTGCATATATCTTTTAAAACCCAAAATTTTCGCCTCGCGCTTCGCGCTCGCGGATACTAAATAGAGTCTATAATACACAATTATCTACAATTCTTTATGCTAGAAAAGTGCCGCTTTATTTATTCTATATTTCTTTTAAACCCCAAATTTTCGGCTCGCGCTTCGCGCTCGCGGATACTACAGGGCGTCCCAAAAAGAACTATACACTTTTGAAATGGCTGCCAAATAATAAATATATGATTTTAGGTAATGAAATTTACATGTATGGAAAGTTCATTATCCCAACTTTGATATGACACCAAAAAGTCCGAAAATAAGTCATGCAAGAATGAGCAGCATTCACTCTTGTAAAGGGTATGGAAATTAGGGTGCGCAGGAATTGCCCTACCAATTTGTATGAGGAAAGTCATTTGGAGCTTATGGAATTGAGGATGATATGCAGAATTACTGATAAATTATGATGAGTTGGGGTTTGCTAAGTGAAATTTGTGGAATTGGGGATTACAATTTCATGCATGAGTGAACAGGAATATGTATTTCCTATTATAGCATTGTAACTTTCCAAGTTGTATTCAGTTGTGTGTTAGTGGTAGTCAGGATGGGGTGCAGAACAGGTGAGATGCAGGGTAAGATTTTTGATCACTTTTGATGATCGTTTTCATGATCTTTTGGATTGTTTGAGTCAGTGACATTTCTTTTTTCTTTTCAACAAACAGGTTGTGCATCGAAAGAGGAGGAGGACACGTTGAGCATTGAACGTATAGACTTTTACTTTAATTTTGCATTATCAGATTTCCCCCCCCTCCTTTTTGCTTTGTGACAGGATGGATGAAACAAGTGTAAAATAGAAAATAACAAAATTCAACTGAAAATAAGGACTGACATGTTAATTTCACAAATTTGTGTTACACTGTACCATATTCCTTCACAAAAGTCCAAATTGCTAAAATGACTGGATAGTTGGTTGGTTGATCAATTGAGTTGATTGATTTATTGGATTACAGTAAGTCATGGTTATTGAAATAACTGTATGAAGATGATGTAATGCTTGATTGATTAGTTGAAACATTTGAAGACTGGTACACTGTTGATTAAATTATTTCCAGCTGGGTGTTGATTGTCTTATTTATGTGACTGATTGATTGATAGATCGATAGATTGTCATCAACCATCCCAATTTGGGTAAATGTGGGAAGGTAGTCAGGATATTTGGAGTAGAAACCAATGAATATGAATGGGTCAAAAACACACCCATGCAAAAGAGAGAGAGATAGATAGAGAGAGAGAGGGGGGGGTGGGACGGGAGAGAAAGAGAGGGATGAAGACAAAGAGAGAGAGAGAGAGAGAGAGAGAGAGAGAAGGGAGAGAAAAGGAAGAGAAAAGAAAGAGAGAGAAAGAGAGAGAGAGAGAGAGATTAAACACACCACTGAAGGACCCAACTAAATATACCTTGGAAACTTACAATGCAACAATAGGAAATACATATTCCTGTTCACTCATGCATGAAATTGTAATCCAAAATTCCACAAATTTCACTTAGCAAACCCCAACTCATCATAATTTATCAGTAATTCTGCATATCATCCTCAATTCCATAAGCTCCAAATGACTTTCCTCATACAAATTGGTAGGGCAATTCCTGCGCACCCTAATTTACATACCCTTTACAAAAGTGAATGCTGCTCATTCATGCATGACTTATTTTCGGACTTTTTGGTGTCATATCAAAGTTGGGATAATGAGCTTTCCATACATGTAAATTTCATTACCTAATATCATATATTTATTATTTGGCAGCCATTTCAAAAATGTATAGTTCTTTTTGGGACGCCCTGTATATAGGGTATATAATACACAATCATCTACAATTTTTTTATGTTAGGAAGTGCCCCTTTATTTATTCTATATATTTTTTAAAACCCCAAATTTTTGGCTCGCGCTTCGCGCTCGCAGATACTAAACCATAATGCTCAAATAACTCCAATTTTGAGCTCAAAATTTTCTAATTTTCCTATCTTTTAGGGTATTTAATATATTACACAATTAACTCAAAATTTTCAGCTCGCGGATTCTAAATAAGGTCTATAATACACAATTATCTTTAAAAAAAATAACAGTAGAAAGTGCCCCTTTATCTATTCCATATATCTTTTAAACCCAAAAATTTTCGGCTCGCGCTTCGCGCTCGCGGATACTAAACCATAATGCTCAAATAACTCCAATTTTGAGCTCAAAATTTTCGGCTCGCGCTTCGCGCTCGCAGATACCAATTTAGTAGGGTATATAATGCACAATTAACTCAAATTTTTACCTCAAAGTTCTCATCTCATGGTGGCAATTTAGAATACATATCCAAACCACTAAAGTTTTGTTCAAAATATACCGTTTTTGTTGTTGTTGTTGTTGTTGCTAGTATATATTATTATTTTGTTTTCATAGGAGTAAAATTAAAATTGTTTAAATTTCTCGTTGTAGGTCAGTATAGGCCTATATAATTATATCGGGGAATGTTAACTCGCGCTTCGCGCTCGTTTGCTCGCTCCGCTCGCAAGATATCTTTTTCAAAGTTGGGCCCCCCCCCCTCTGGAAAATCCTGGATCCGCGCCTGGTGTATACGTATTGCCTTGAATATGTACATGTATACATGACATGTTGCATTTCACTACATGCAGTATATTCAGACAAGGTAAAGTACGTGGTACAGTGTAATATCAAGGTTTGAATAAAAGAACATTATGCAGGATAGAACCAAAAAATAAATAGAATTGCAGGAAATAGAAGTTCAGCTTATCTTGGAAAGTTCAGCAATAACAAATAACACATATTCCCCGAGCTCAACCAGATTCTTGTGTGATCTTTTAATCTGATACACTACCTGTCCAAGGCTGAGAGAGAAAAATGAAGGTACCCCTTCGAAATATTGCAACTAAGAGCTTGAGAGTATTGTGATGTTTATAAGATGACCAAGTTATTCCTTGAGAACAAGGCGTTGATGGGGTTAATTATTTCAGTACAATCTATAATATTTCTAGTGTTCTGGAAATATTTAAAACTCTTCGGAAGACTTGCCCTAACTTGTTCCTTTATTGGCCATGTGATGAGAAGTGGTCGCAGTTCAAGGTCCAGAAAAATGCATTGGTTGCCATGCTGGGTGAAATCCAAATGTATCTGCTAGTCCACGATTTGTAAAACCACGTCGAAGACGAACAAGTGTAATAATGAATTCTTCATACACAGTCAATATCCTTCAACGATGTTACTGAAAAGTATTACAATCAAGAGCTTTATCATACTCTCATTAATAACTCTCACACACACGAATATCCCACGTTAAAAACTCACCAAAATCACAATAAAGGACAAGGCAAATCGGAGTTAACTTTGGCTGAACACTCACCATATTTAGAACTCACTTTAATAGTCTTTTTTTAGGCACAAGTACATATTCGTAACACCTCCCCCCATAAAAGAGAAAAGTTATAACAAAACTTTTTGAACAATAAGGTTTAGATGGTAAAAGTATTTATACAACATAGAATGCGAATATGTTACGACATTTCAATATCAAACAACTTCAAATTGTGAAGTTGCAAAACCATATCATATTATACCACTTTCATTAGAATTGTTACACAAAGTCATAAGATTTTTGCCTCATTAATACAAGGTGCATGTAGGTAACAATATACATTTTGTGCATACAATTTCAAACTGTCATGTTCTCTTACCAAATAAACATTTACCATTTTACATTTTTGTTGGGATCAAACATGCTTTTGGCCTCACAAAGTATCTTGAATACATTAATCAAACACAACAAAATTCTAACACATATTATCTACCTGCGTGAAAAGTAAACTCTTCTTACTCAACTTGTTAAGGATCTATATAATGTCAAAACAAACTAAAGAGATGTAATTTGCTGCAAAAGATTTAGTTTCCTTTCACACAATTGTATACATACTTGTTATCTTTAAACATGTAAATTTCTTTACATTTTTCTCTTAAAAATAAATAGTTTGATTTAATCAAACTGAACCTGTAGAGGAAATAATGGTTAAAACATTCATATATCATTAAATGTTCATATTCTTTGTGAACTATGTTTCTCACTTTTTTTTTGTATTTAAAAAAAAAATCTGTTTTAAGTTTGTGTTGTTGTGATTATTTTGTGTGCTTTTTTTTCGCAAGCGCATCGCCTCAAGCACCATAAATTTTTGCAATACACAAGGTATCGACCGCAAAGACACTGCCTAGGGTGGTTGTTTTACAGACCAACTGTTACAAATCTTACTGTTAGACCACAAACTTGGAGAATTACCTGGATAGCCTGAACACAAGCTCGGAAAATTACCTGGTCAACCTCCAAAACAGTCTTCTCGGCCTCAGACATATCACATATGTCCAGACTCTAATTGCGCTTCTGGAGGAGTTTCCAACTCTCTCTCAGAATGGCCCTCCCCTAACTCATACATTTCCTCAGCTTCCTCTAGGGCTTCAATCAAAGCAGACTGATCCGAAACGCCCTCTTTAGAACAAACACTTTCATCGCCATCATTCAATGACCCCAAGAATGAGGTCTGTGTGGACCCATTATCTCTCAGAATCACCACGTTCACACTCGATGAGTCTCCAAAGCTCACTCCTCCATTTGACACGAATTCCCGACACCTCTCATCACTCTGTTCTTCTGGACCTTCACTTTCATTCTTGGTCATACAAGTGTTACCTCGCTGCGCGTCGGCACGGGTTGGAGCTACACATGCGCAACTAGATGAAGCGCTCTTTGATTTCTGGTTTATTTTTTCTTTCCATTTCCAACATTTCGCTTTCAGATGGCCTTTCTTGCCACAGTGAAAGCATGTCCTTTCCGCAAGACTATGCAACTTTAGGTTAAGCCTACTTTCCTTTGCACCATCGCTAGGTGTATAATCGGCTCTGCTTTTGGTTTTGTTTTGACCATATGTACCCCGGGATTTCATGGTAAAGTCTGTTGACTCTTCTTGACTTCTTGGTTTATGAGTTAGCTCATAGCTGTCAGAAGTGATTGCGGCGCTAATTCTTACCTCTCTAATATTATGATCTTCTAAGTAAGTTCTCACTTCTGAGGGAGCAGAGTTCTTAAAATCTTCCATCAAGACTACCTCCCGTAAATTCTCATAAGATAGATCTAATTTCAAGGACCTAATCCACTTGTCAAACAATATCTCTTTCTCTCGCTGCAATTCAACATAATGTCTGTCCCGACTGTCTCCTAGAGTCCCGAAATCTCTGGCGGTATGCTTCTGGTACAATCTCAAAGGCTCGTAACACTGCCTCTTTTACAATAAGATAATCATTGGCAGCCTCATCTGACAATGCTGCAACTACAGCCTGGGCTTTTCCAGTCAACTTCTGCTGGATTACCATGGCCCAGTATTTCTCATACCAGTCAAGGTTCCTAGCTATCCTCTAAAAAGAGCTGAAAAAGAAATCAAGTTCTCCGTCCTGAAACTGTGGAATACAATTTGCCATCTCAGCAATATCTGGGGCCCTGCGCCTCCCATGCTTGTCCTGGGAAAGACTAGGGTCATCCCCCTTTGCACCACAAACGCGTTGTAATTCAATCTGACGCAGTTGAAGCAGCAAATTCTGAGTTGGAATCTTTTCCCTTTCTATTTCTAGTTTAACCAACTCAATACGAGAAACTACTGCATCATCTACTGCACCAGAGGCAGGGGTATTAACACCTGGCAGCACTTCCTGCTCTTCCAGATCTAACTCCTCTAATATCTCATCATAAATCTCACATTTCTTAGCGGATGATGAAAATTCTAACTTCAAGTATTTAGCCACAACGTTCAAGTCCTTCTTTCGCAAACTCTACAACTTGTCCACACTCACACTCTCCAAAAATTCCTTTGCATGAAAAGGCCTAGCCATGATTAATCGCAAACCCAGAATATTTGAGAGAAACTTGAGTCTACACGAACGCGCTAAATATTAAGTTACTTCTTAGACTACGAAAATCCCTGCTAAATTAATGCAGTATGCTTGTCAAAGACTAGCGTCTATCTTGACAACACTATGATATGAACGTACTGTAGAGTCTACATCTACCCATCTGAAACCTGTCAGAAACAAGATTTTACAACACAAATTTCTAGATCTAGAATCTAGTCTTGTTAAATTTCGCCCGCACAAATATCGTGGGACTTTACTGTCATACATTCGTCTGGACAAACTCCGAGGGACGATATAAAGTTTCTTACACTCCGTCTGGACAAAACTCCGAAAGACGATACAAATTATACTTCGTTTGTCTGGACAACTCCGAAAGACAACACAAAATTTATTTTACTCCCTACACTATGCCTGGTCAAAACTCCGAATGACATAGCAATAAGTAAAAGCACCCTTTCTACGTTTCATTTCGATCTACTTGGCAAAATAGGTCTGGTCCAACTCCGAAGGACTAATTAGCAAAGTGCCCGACAATACCAACGCATCAGTCGCCTGGTCAGACTCCGAATGGCGACGGAGGCTTATATAACTTACAATCGGCTAAACTAAAACCAGGTTTCAAAGTTCAACATACAACAGTACGCGCTATCAACACAGTACATACCAGTATACAGCCACATAACATACGGCACGGTATAGGCCTAGATCTTCAAACAAAGAACCGTCATTGAGAAAGTTTGACATTCAAAACATCAACAAATGGCTCGTTTGTGTCCATTCCCGGACTTAAGCCCCATATTACAATCAAGAGCTTTATCATACTCTCATTAATAACTCTCACACACACTTTCACACTTATCCCACGTTACTCACCAAAATCACAATAAAGGACAAGGCAATCGAGTTTAACTTTGGCTGAAACACGTCGCCAATATTTATTTAGAGACTCCACATTTAATAGTCTTTTTTGCAGGCCATACATAATACGTAACAAAAAGTAGCATTTTTAATAAAAAGCATTATAGACAGGCAATTATAAATCCCTTGAAATGCATCTAAATATAATAATAATAATAATAATAATAATAATTAAATAATAAAAATAAAATAATAATACATAATAATATATAACTAATAATATTTTTATTATCAATCCATGATCATATTCGGTCCCATGAATTCGTTTGAATTTTCAATGTACTAAATTATTAAAACGTAATTCAATTAGTTATTATTATTATTATTATTAATTATTCTATCCGGCAGAAAGATAACTGTACAATATAATAAATTGATTGCAATAATAAAAACATATTATAAAGAATGACATGAAATGACACTCAGTGTTTGTCAAGCTTAATTAAAGAAATGTTGAGCATTCAATTGCGAACAATAAACCATTTTGTCCAAATATCTAAAAAAAAAAAAAAAAAAAAATTCTAAAAGGTGAGATTGTTATTCAAAAATGATTTTCATGTATAGATTTAAGTACAGAATTATACAACATGAAGTGAACATACTTCAGATCTAGCTGGAGAAGCTTTCGATGTGCTTAACCCCTTCCAGTACCTCATTTTGATGCCTTTTCTTTCAGAAAGTTGAACAAATAGCTCAGCAGGACCAGCTTCAATCATGTAAAAGGGAGAAGAAATATCATGTTATGAATTAAAATAATAGGAAATATTGATATGTACGTGTATACATTGGCCATGATTATACATCATTGCAAAATAGGTGAACAATCAGAAATACAACTCACCGGTATAAAAGAAGTAGGAATCGTCTGACGAAGAAACACATTCTATGAATCTGGAGCGCGTGAAACTGAAAGCCCATGGGTCTGTAAGCTGTCTGTCTTCAAGGATGCAAGGTGTTTGAGTGATACTTCTCTTTGCGAAGCTTTATCTGTGTTGAATGTGATAGAGATGTTGTAGATAAGATGGAGGCGTCTGGCATTCTGCATGAAAAAGTAATGAAAAATAAATGTTAATTAAAAAAATGTTTTTATTCATTTCATTATTATTATTATTATTATTATTTATTTTTTTTTTGGGGGGGGGGCCTGCACCATCTCATCTTTTACAAATTAAAATTTGATTCTGGCAAGAGTTTTTTTTTGTGACAGCCACCAAAATTGAAAAATAAAAATGTGGAACTGGTTTATAATAATATTTTAAATATAGACGAGAGTCTTATTTTATTTAGTCAAAAAAGATAAAACGAATAGTGGGAGTCGAACCCGGGTCATCAGCGTCACTGTCATACTCTCTCACCACTACACCAACGAGACGACTTGCAAACTGCCGAGGGTTTTTTTTTATTCTTGAATCAATCTTGAATAGCAAAAGCTAGACGTCCGATATATTATAGAGGCGCATGCGCACAGGTGTGTTTATATTGATTTATTTTGAGTGGCTGTCGCAAGAGGAACTCTTTCCTTGATTCTTTACAAGAATATATTCAATGATACTAATTATCGATCATAATATCATAACTATAATCATTCAGCAGACGATCCGAGTACGGAGTGTATTCTGTAATTTCCACTACAAATTACTACCCAGCAAACACAAAACGTTTTCAGAACGTTTTAAAAACGTTTTATTCAGGTCCCGTAGGTCCTCGTCTGAAATGAACGTTTAGAAAACGTTTTATTATAACGTCCAAGTTGGACTTTCAATTTGTGAAAAAACAATGGTTCCAAAAAGAACGTTTTTAAACGTTCTTTGGACGTTACAAAATGGAACGTTTTAATCAAAACGTTCCAAAACGTTTTATTTGGAAACTTATAACTGAACATATTTATTGAACGTTTATGAACGTTTAAAACGTCCAAATAGGACTTTATGCAAATGAGTTGTAATTTGCATATAATACGTTGGACATATGGAAATAAACGTTTTAATGATTTTTTTTTCTATTAGCAGTAATTAATTCATGCTTTGGTGTTTCGTTATATTGTAATATTGTTCTGAAACACACATAAAGATTAAAAAACACTAATTCAGTATTGAGAATGTACTAACATAACAAAAGAAGTAATAACTAACCATTACAAACGATACTTTCAATAACTATAAATTTACTGGAGCAATATATACAGAGTTAAATCAAATGAATCCCACTCAGTCTGCCCTTTAAGCATGATTTTGATTGGAGACACTTCACTCTTAAGTGCCATTCCACAATTTTGGCCAAGAGCTTGAGGTGCAAATAATAACATATTTTTATTTATTACATTGCTTACTAAGTTTTTAATAGGTTCTCCAAACGTTCCTAAGACATTCTTAAAACGTTTTCTGAACGTTCAAAGGTTTTTCTGGACGTCCGCAGAACGTTTTTTGGAACGTTTAAAGGTTTTCTGGACGTCCGCAGAACGTCCATGGAACGTCCAAAGGTTTTTTAAAGGTTTCTGGACGTCCGTAGAACGTCCACAGAACGTTGTAAAAGGTTTTGGACTTTTATAAGGTTCAAAGGTTTCTACAAGGTCCTTAAAATTTCGAAAGGTTCTTTTGGGGTTTTTAAACGTTTAGAAAACGTTTTCTAAACGTCCATTGGAACGTTTTAATTAACGTCCAAAACTTCCACAAAAGGACGTTTTCTAAACGTTTTGACAAAACGTCCATAGAACGAACTGGAACGTTCTTAAAACGTTCAGAGACGTCCAATTGTTAGCTGGGTAGTAGGTCTATTCCATGATAACTACAACTAACGTGGAATTGAACATATGGGGCTGCAATAATGATTTAATGTCACAATTTCTTCAGACAATATATTATGACATAGCCTAAACTTACCTTGATCTTTAAAGGGGAAGTTCACCCTGGAATTTTATTGGTCTTAAAAAAATGAAGAAAATAAAGAAAATATGAGTGAAGGTTTGGAGAAAATCGACCAGAAAATTATGAGTTATGAATACTCAAAGTTTTGATTCTGTGACGTCACATGCGAGCAGATCTCCTATGTGTTATGTAGTGTAAATTCCATAAAATGTCATTTTTTTCAATAATATTAATTATGTCACCTGTGCGGTGGATATACCATCAAACATATGTTCATAATACATGACTTTATCAAATTGACCCATTCCTTTATCAAGAACCATGACAAAAAGACAAATTTATGGAATTTACATACACAACCAATGGGAGAGCTGCTCGCACGTGACGTCACACAATCAAAACTTTAAATATTCATAAACTTCGCTATTTTTTGGTCGATTTTCTTCAAACTTTCACTAATATTTTTTTATTAATTTTCTTCATTTTTTAAGACCAAAAAAATTCCAGGGTGAACGTCCCCTTTAAGAGCATTTCAACAAGATCCTGAGATGGATCTAATTCTTGGGCGTTGCATTCGATGTCGTTTAGTTTTTTTTGTTTTTGTTTTTTTTTCGCTTAGCGATAAACCAGCGGTAATGTGTACGTGTACCTGTTACGTCTATGGTTTGTACGACCGTGAATTTTACGTGCGCGTACGTGCCGTAGGCCTGTCATTTTGACCAATTTAAAGGCCTACAAGTCATTTATTAGTCATTTGACCGATATAACCAAGTCATTTGTTAAATGACTTGTTTTTATTGGTCAAAATGACTTACCTAAACTAGTCTTGTCTGCGGTAATTAAGTCACTGAGACTGGACTAATAAAAATTAGTCGTTTTGACTAATTTATAAGCACCAATGACAAATTTATGTTTACAGTGTACGCCCAACCTAGCTGAAGCCATAACCTAATAGAGCGAACTAATTATATTATATAATGATAATTATAATTATTACAATAGTTATTATGATTGTTGAGATTGATATATTTCAATTAAAACCTCAATTTTGCTATTTTCATTTTGAACGTTTTTTTTTCTCCCCCGTTTAATTCCAGATCGATGGGGGTTGTCCTGCATCGTCTGATACTAGCAACAGCGCAGCCATTGAGGAACTACTAAATATGACTCGCAGCATATTAGACCTCTTTCAAAATCAGGTATCAATTACCCCCACTCCTTCTCCAGGATCCACCACGATTCCACCCTGCACACGTGGACCTATTTCAGGTGGGTTAAGACAATCATGAAGATAAGCCTATCAGGTTAAACAATGCAGTGTTTCTTTATTATAAATTACAAAGTGGCCTATATATTCCTTCTTTCCAGATGCCAAACATTCAGTTTTACTAGTCACAGCTATATTTGTTCTGAAAAAAATAGTTTTCTGTTCAAAATGTTTTAAAGATATTAGCACATTTCCGAGCACACTTACCTTAAGTTAGCATGATTTTAATTCAATATAAGAAATATAATTTCAAAATGTCAGCTCGCGCTGAGAAAGAATTTCGAGGCGAAATTGCCTGTTCCCAGGTCTTTCTGTGACAAAAGTTTTGCTCGCTCTCTGCGCTCGCATATTTTTTTTTATTGAAGCAATAAAAATAATAAATAATCGCACAAAGTGCTAAAAACAAATTACTTTGAAGTCATTAATTTTGTCGAACTGCGCTTGTGCTTCGCGTTCGCATGCTTTATCAATTTATTTTGAAAAACAAAATTGATAAACAAGTTTGTTTGTTTGTAAAAAGAAGGTACGAAACTATATGTGGTTTTTTTACGCTTTCCTTTTAGTCTTCGTTTAAATGCCGAACGAATAAATCATGTATTTTTTATATAAATGTTTCTTGGTTTTAATCATACAATGTATATTCCCATACTTTTCATTCAAGTTCTTGGTAATCCTCGGGATTGTTCTGAGATTCAAGCGAGTGGTGTGAACGTCTCTGGAGTCTATACAATCTATCCTGATGGTGCTAATAATTCAATAGATGTTTACTGTGATATGGAGACAGATGGTGGTGGATGGACGGTGAGTTCAAATTGCTTGTCCATAACTTTGACCATTGCATTTAATAATTTGAAAATAATTTAGAATTGAACGTATTGTTTATTGTATATCATTTGATTTAGGACTCTTAAATATATATTAATAAAAACTCGTATACATAATCAATTAAAATACTTTACCAAAATTCTATAGCATTGTAAAGAGACAAACATAATATTATATTCAATAAGGACGGTAATGGCATAAGCAAGGTGCCTGATATCAATTATCATGATTATGGACACTGTTCATAGGGGGAGGGTCCACGAGGCCGAGCGCCCACGAATTAACTTTTGTTCACTATTGATCCCTCCCCCATTGAATTTATGTGCATAGAGTTTGTCAAACTCTATACAAAAGAGACAAAATTGCCCATTTTCATTGTCAATTTTTTGTTCGTTATACTTTGAGTTAATTCTTGAAACTTGTCACAAATCTTTAAGAGATCATTTTCTTCCTTTTTCCATGTTCTTCTTATATCTTGTGTTCAATGAAGCATAAAAAAAAAATTAAAAAAAAAATCGGGTTTTTTGCGAAAATGAAATCAAATGAATTCCTTCAAACGAATTGTTATGGTTAAGCAGAGTAAGCAATTTAATTTTGGTCTCTAAGTCCAAAAACAGCTTTTCCATTGCCACGTGCTCACTGAAGCGTGAATTTTTAAATAAATGCAATAGGATCATGTACACATGTGCACCGGTTATAAAAATAACACAACAACGGTTATTCACAGGATTTTTAGCGTAAAAAGTGGAAAGAATACTTACTTATTAAATGTTTTTTTTTACATTTAAATGTTTTTTACATTTAGTATTTTATGATGTTCATTCAACCGTGAATTGATTTAAATTGTTTGCACACGTTAAAACACTCTCGTAGACATGAATCCCATCATATTTGATCAATTCTACCATGGCAAAGAAGTAAGAATAGCAGTTTTGGCATTTTTTGCTGCATGCTCACTCAACCGTGAAATGTTACGCAAATTTCATTTCCGTATGTTTGGAAGCGCGATTTGTGTACATTCTGATGCGTGAAATATCAAAAATCTGAAAAGTGGTTCGATATCATTGAATCAAAGTTGTGATTTTAGACTTGTGAACTTAAAAAAAAATGACATTTTTGCATTCAACTATTACTCACTGAAGCATGACTTTGTGATTTTTTTTAAAATCGCTCCCGTGATAGCTAGATAAATTCGCTACAGGGAAATATAATTATATTTTCCAAACTCTGCCTGGTTAAAAAATTATTGATATTTATATTATATATAATATAACTAATGAGAATTTGTGTGTTTGTATGTGTGTGTGTTTGATAAGAATGAATCTAAATCACTCGTCGGCGATCGCTCTTAGGGTCGGTGCAAGAGTGAGCGTAATTGGGCAGCGAGTGAAAAGTGAGCAGGTGCCTCAAATTTTGCTCCGCCCTAAGACTTCAGCGACGAACGAGCGATGCCCTAGAGGCCCGGTCTCACCGCCCAAACTTTGCTGGAGCGTTCCTTGAACGGTAGGGAGAGGGGGCCGAATTTCGACAACGCTCGTTACCGTGCACAAAATGGGAAAACAATAAAAAACACGGGCGTTGCCTTAGCGGTGCACCCTAAAGCCGGCGTTGCTTTAGCGTTGGTTTAACGGTAGCGAGCGGTAGCTCGAAAAACGCTTACAACCGCTCCACCAAAGTGTGTGCAACGTTTAATCACCGCCCGGGCAAAGCTGGCGAAGCAGCGGTGGTCCAGCGTTCAAGATTTCTGAGTTGGCCTAGCGGACCCAAGCGTCCACGAACTTGCGTCTAGCGGTGCCAAATTTTGACTGGGCGTTGTTGGAGCGGTGGTGAACATCGCCGGAGCGGAAAATTGCCCGCTCCTCACCGCTTGCAATATTTTGTGCAGCTCAAAACTTTCGGAGCGGTAAGAGGGACCATCAGCGGTGGCCGACGGTATACGGCGTTGCCTTAAACGGTGGCCAACTTCTGTTAAACGGTGGTGGACGGTAACGAGCGGTGATGAATTTTTTCACCGCTCCAGGAACGCTCCAGCAAAGTTCGGGCGGTGAGACCGGGCCTTAATCTGAAGTGCCCGGGCAGTAGCCACCGATCAAAATGGCAGATGTAGATAAGTACTTAATAATGTTGTTTTTTTTTGGTAGGTATTTCAGCGCAGACAGGACGGTTCTGGTGATTTTTATCTCGGATGGGACGATTACAAGTACGGTTTTGGAAGTGTCTCTACTGAACACTGGCTCGGTAATGACAACATTCACCGCCTTTCAACGCAGAAGACGTACGAACTACGGGTTGATCTCGAAGACTTCGAGGGAGAAACGCGATTTGCCTCTTATAGCAATTTCAACGTTTCCGATGAAGCCTCCAACTACAGGCTGACTATTGGGGATTATTCAGGAAATGCAGGTAATATTTTACGAGACTGTATTCCTGAAATTTTTAATAGCTGTTACTGATTTGAACAATGCATGATATAGGCCTCGTACATTATTTTACGTTTTGACACCTTACAATTCTTTTCCTTCCCCTTCTCTCTCTCTCTCTCTGCAAAGCTGACAGTCTGAGAGCCCACAATGGCCATTTCTTCAGTACACCAGACCGTGACAATGATTCTTACGACACTTTGAATTGTGGCGTCCTGTATGGTGCATGGTGGTACCATGGATGGTACGGTGCCTGTGTTGATTCCAACCTCAATGGTCTGTATCTCGATGGGAGAAATTATGTGTACGCTAAGGGTGTGGTTTGGAGATACTGGCGAGGCTACTACTACTCTCTCAAGAAAACTGAGATGAAGATACGTCCTGCGGAATAGGCCTAATACAGTCTGTGTCAAATAAAATGATACAAGTGCAAAACATTTTTTTTTTTAGTATGAAGATTAATCACAACCTGCTATTGTTTGATATTTTCATAAAGCAGGAAGATCAGGCTTTCACCTGCATTTTTTTCATCACATTTGGTGTTGTAATTTTTGAAATATGACTAGTTTTCTACAATCAAGAAAAATACATTTTTCGCACGCCGTCCCATGCCTTTGTGTATAGGTTTCGCATAATGATCATGAAGTGCTCAATTTCGATTTTTTTTTTCCTTGTCGCACAAACTTTAGCATAACTTTTGTTTGACGAAAGCAAATTATACAGAACAAAGAGCATCAGCAAGGAAAATTATTTGGCTTTATTTTGGTACCACATGCACACATTATTTGAAAATATTTCACACCTAAATATTTTTTTCCCGACTGTACCATTTTTTTTTACACAGACTGTAGTAGTTTATGACAACGTTTATGACAACGTGATAGGATTGTATACAATAGGGCACTTTAATCCTATCAAGACTTTCATTCCCCTTTCTTCACGCTTGGAACATCTTCCACCAAAATTATTTCACGCAAATTTTGATTTTGGATTTTGATACATATTTTGTGGGGGTATGATATTCCTTGTTGTCATGGCAACCACAAATATCCATAATATTAACAATAGGGTCTTATCAGTGGCATTTTTTCATTCAATTAGACTTGAAATAACATTCCAAACTGTATACTGCTCTTCTTCTTTTGATTTTGTTACTTCTCATATGAAAAATGGCGACAAAATGATGGATTTAATATCGAAAAATCAGTAGTAATTGTTCACATTTCTATTTTCTTTAATGAGCTTCTCCCTTGAAACGCACTGAATGGAATTATTGCTTATTACATTGTGACTAAATTACCTAAGCAGTGAAAATTAGTACAGAAAAAAAAAAAATTGATATTTAATTATTTTAGTTAATTACCTAAAACGCTCTTTAGTGGTGAAATTGCGTTTTTCTTATATGAGAGCACAACGCGCCCTCATTTTGCAACCTTGAACAGTTTCAATAGATGAATGAACAATCAATGAATCATAAAGTATATTTGTAACGGTCTCCATCATCAAACTATGATTTTAGAGAGTTTAAATGATTTAATATCAATTTGGTGTATTTTCCTATGTATTTCTTTGTTTAACTGCAAAAAGCGTCACCATATGATGACCTTGAGTCGCTCTATTGTCATGCCAAATAAAAATACTAACACAAATTATAGGAGGGGGGGGGGACAATGTGCCCCTTCCCCTTGGCCTTAGAACATTAAAAATACCTTCGTTCTGATAGGGTTAAAACCATTACATTGTAAATGTTTTGAGATGACAGTTTGTTAATTATTATCATTTGGTTTATGAGATTAACCTGGATCAAAGTCCAATAAGCATTATGATCATAAAACTTTGTATAATTCCTGCTTTTGGGCATAAACATCTTAAATAATTTATTTTTTACAATTCTATGAATAAGGGAAATCTTTCATTATCATCAAACATGTTCATGAGGAATGATTCGATGACTCTTTCTTGAAAGCAATACGGATCTTTATGTTTTTTAGTTTGTATACGAAATTAATTGTTCTCAGATAAAAAAGTGTTCCATGTCTACCCCGAGAGTTCAACACCTTCCCGATAAACAATATAAATATTGAAAAGTCAAAATACAAGTCTCCATGTTGTTTGGGTAAGTAGCAAAGGTTGCGATTGTATCATTTCATAGTCATGATATTTCTATATACCGAGTGAGTCAGAAAAAACTTGCACCTAGTAAAAATGTCACTAAAAATCAAACCAATTTATAAACCCCGAATTATTATACATACAGTGGCGTATCTAGGGAGGGCGGCAAGGGGGCACGTGCCCGGGCGAGCCTCAGGGGCGCAAAAAAAGGAAACAAAAAAAAAAAAAAAAGAAAAGAAAGGAAAGAAGAAGAGAAAGGAGAGGAAGAAAAAGAGATCGGTGATCCACAGTGAATATTGGGATCATGTTTCCTCCCATTAAATTTTGGCGCCCCTACATAGCACCTCTAAGTTAACTTTTTTGCGCCCCAGAGTTTCTTAGTAATTTTTTAGGTTTAGTACCTTCTATCTTAGTTTTGGGTCAATTTGTCGCGCCCTGTATAGGCCTATAATTGAACATCAAATCGGCGCCCTTAACTCATTTCGATTTTAGCGTCCTTTTATAAATGTTAAGATCAATCGTGTGCCCCCGGTGTGTGCCCTCCTAATCCTAATTTTAAGACCAATTTGAAATCTCCCGAGTTTTTCAATTTAAATTAGAGCCCCCTATGAATAGTTTAAGATCAATATGGCGCCTCAAATTTCAAGATCAATTTGCCCCCCCCCTTCCCGCTTCAGATAAACATGAAGGTCCCTCTATTGTAAAAGGATTTTCTTTTTTCTGTTCATGTTTTTTCTCGCTGCCTAATTACTCCCTTTTTTGTTCTTCATTGTCAATTGTCTTTGTTTCCGTATTTTATGACTATTCGGTATCAAGACCTGTTACTTGTAAAGTTTATTCAAATTGAGAGCTCTAGAATTTTTCGCTCGCGCTTCGCGCTCGCATTATATTATATGTTTTAAAATCATTTGAGGAGGACCAACAAAAGAGGTTTGAAATTATTATTTTCCTACTAAAAAAACGAATCCGACGCATAGGCCTACAATTTCCAAAATATTTTGTGCAATAGGCCTTTTGACACCCTGAAGGTAGGCATTTTTTTTTTTTTTTTTTGATATCTTCGTTGATAACGAAATCTGTATTCATGATTCTTAAATGCAAGATTCGAGTATACAAGAACCAAAATTTCCGCTCGCGCTTCGCGCTCGCCTTAAATTAAAATATTTGAGAGGAAATAAAAATTGATAAGCTACGTTTATGTATGGACAGCTAATCATCCCCAGTCTAGGGACTGCCACTGGTACAATAAACTAAAACAAATCGTTGAGCAAAACTGGAGTTGACCCGGGGGGGGGGCGCCAAAGTCAACAATTGCCCGGGCGCACTTGACCCTAATACGCCACTGTATACATATTCTGGTACCATTTTTGTGTGTTATATCTTTACGCTTTGATGGACACGACGCATTGTTTGAGAACATGTAAATTTCAAATTGTGCAAGGGTGGGGATGAAATTGAAACAACAAAAGCTAACAAAGAAGCAACTCCATCATGAATAAAATAGCATAGCTTTTCAACAAAAAATGTTTTTAGCTAAATAACTTGGAAAGGATGTTGTTACAGTTATCGACTAGATTCTGTGTAAAAAGTACATTGATTCATCAAGTAATCGTGGTAATCCATGAATGAATACACATCAAAAAGTAAATTGTCACTGACAGAGCTAAAAAGGCCTCTTAATATAGGTTTTCCCGGTCACTTTCATACAAATATCATTTGAATCTATTATAAGATCATTCAATTTCACCACAGTTGTGATCGTTTGGGCCAACCTCCATTTAAACTTACATTAAGTTCGTTCAATTAATTTATTTATGCAATGATCTTTTTAAATGTGCCAAGTCGATTTTAAAAAGTAGCATAAGCGTTTGAAGAATTTTGATTCAATTTCATTTTTGCTTCGTCTGAAATTTGAATCCTTGTAAAGCATTCTTCGAATCAGTCATCTAAGTTTAGATAAAGAACATTCAACTTTAGAATTGGAAATGTTTAATATTTCTTTTCGCTCGATCGAATTAATTACCCGGGCAACACATTTAGAAAAAGAGTCGTTCACATTGAAACTTTATGCATAGATTATTAGAAATATGCATTCAAATTCAAATGGGGATGGCCTCGGACTTTCTTAGATCATTCAAATTCATTATAAGGCAAGCATGTTAAAAATAAGTGTGTTCTATATAAGATTCATTCGTCAAGAAGATAATTATGATATTGTGGGTTATCAAAACGGTTTACCATGACTTTGTTTACCCTGCAGCCATGGATAAGTCCCTTATAGCAACGAAAATGAAATAGTGGATGCAAAGGCAAAAAGAAAGAACACTGGACACGCACATATAATTTATTATTGAAAGTAATACCAAG
>CALNVZ010001721.1:28946639-28966991 GCA_940671915.1 Paracentrotus lividus | reverse complement strand
CTTATTCCAGTTATTATTTTATATTCAAATAACTGAAAAACTAATGCGAGCGCGAAGCGGAAGCCGAAAATTTTAAAGTAAAGGATTGAGATATTTGTGCATTGAACTTCCTATTTACTATCACAGCGCGAAGCGCGAGCCGAAAATTTGAGCTGAAATTGAATATATTTGTGCTTTAAAGGTCATATAGTATCCCGCGAGCGCGAAAACAAGAACAAAAACAGAACCAAAAAACAAAAACAAAAAAAAAACAACACAGTAGAGGCGCCCGTAACGGATTTGAAAGTGGGGTCTCAATGAATAAAAGGGCACTTTTTCTTAAAAAAGGCACCTTTTCTAAAAAAAAAAGGGGCTACACTTTAGATCAGAGCAAATATAGACCTATAGAGAAATGTATTCAAAGAGTAGGGGTACGAAGAAAATTTGTCTTTAATGTATGTTTTTAAGAATTATAATGGCTGCCTTGATTCCTGTTCATTTTAATAATGGGAAAGTAATGCGAGCGCGAAGCGCGAGCCCAAATGTTTAAGCTAAAAATTGAGATTATAAATCCTTTTTAGTATCAGCGAAGCAGAAACTAATTTAGTATCCATTTAAAAAATACATTTTACATGCTTTGTTTAAAAAAAAAAAAAAAAAAAAAACAGCGATAGAAAACGAATCCACAATCTTTGCGATGAAAATTTTGTGGCTGCAGCCCCAATTAAGCCCCCACCAACCTAGCCCGCACACAACTACATTGTTTTTGAATGTCAACAACACCCTTTCCTAAGGTTTGCCCCAGACGAGGAGAGGGGTGTATTGAGTTTTGACAGACGTGTATCAATCAGATACATTGGATTTCCACTTTTTTTTTTACTTAGGTTAAATCTTCTGTTTGTTACTAAGTGTAAGGTTGCATACGCGACCGAGCAGTAAAATTTGGGGTTTTGCCAATTTTTGGAGTAAAGAAAGACGCATTTTCGAGTATTGAGAGCGCTATTTTAATCAATAACACAATTATCTAGTGTATTTTTTTCTTCATTTCTTTTTGAAAAACTGGGGGATGCTTGTAGAGGCCATCCCCCCCCATCTCAAAATCGTGGGGATGAATCCCCCACCCCGGGATTTACGCCCGTGTCTGTTCAGCCCCTCCACTTTCGGCTCAGCCCCTCACTTTCAAAAACGCTCCGCGGCCCCTGCATGGCAATTCAAGAGGTGGCTTTCTATTTGTTTTCTTGTACTCATTATTAGCATGACAAAAAAAAAAAAGAAAAAAAGAAAGAAAAAAAGAACAGATACATTTTTTAAATAGTTAGAAGGGGAAAAATGGGGGGGGGATTCGCCAAAAGCTTGGTTTTTAATTTGCAGACATTCCGTATGATAAAGAATTCGGGTGACGTATCCAATTGGTTTTGAGGGGCAATCATGGAATACCAAAAGCTGTTCGATGTCCTTGATGAATTGAAAAAAAGAAAGACATTTTTGCGGATGATTGTTCTGATGTAGAGTAACATCATGTTAGCAGAAAGTGATGGCGTATCCAGGGGAGGGGGCGGGGGGGCTAAAAAGAAAGGTGCCATCTTTTGTGGGGGGGGGCTATTTTTCAATACCTTCAGAATCTATGGGGAAAAAATGGGGCTCATAATTTTTCTTTCAAGCATTCTTTTATGAATATGAATGCGAATTCGGGGGGGGGGGCGCGGCCAAATTTGCAAAGGTTTAGTTTTTATGGAATCGATACTAGTCCAGTAGATGGTCCCATAGGCCATGTACAAGACCCGGAAAAGTCTTTAAGTACAAGGTTTTTTGGTTGATTGCGAGTTCTACTATATGGGTATTTAAGAAAATTTAGCTTGGTTGCCAGCTTGGCAACCGTGGGCAACTTTTTTTATTTGAATAATTAGAATAATGACCTAGTTAGCATATTTTGTGTATTGGATATGTGGCTAATCGTAATTTAATAACCCCAAAAATATGAATGAAACGACTTTTTAAGGGTATTTTACGACGAGAGATTCATTTGTGATATTATTTTTATCTTTTAAGTAGTGCTTTTGTCTTAAATGGCCTAATTAGCATAATGAGCTAATATGCTATGCATTAATATTAGCCTATGGAATTAATTATCAATTTTTCTTACCTGTAAAGCCTGAATATTTTGCAATACAACATTGAAAATGACTTTTATTGAAGACATCCCATTGATTCATGAGATGATATGTTTTGTAGATATGATATAATTATCATAATACGAACAATGGCCTAATTAGCATATCAATTGTATTATGGAATATGGGGTTAATCTTAATTAAAGAACCCTGGAAACGTGAATGAAACGACATTTAAGGGTATTTTACGACGAGGAATTCATATATGATATCAGTTTTATCTTTTAAGTAATGGGTTTGTCTTAAATGGCCTAATTAGCATAATGAGCTAGCCTAATATGCATATATGCTGTAATATTAGCCTAAGGAATTAATGTTCATTGTTTATTTAGAAAGCCTGAATATTGTGTAATACGACATTGCAAATCACTTTTATTGAAGACATCCCATTAATTCATGATATGATATGTTATGTGGAAATAATATAATTAGCATTAAAGAACAATGAACTAATTAGCATATCATTTGTAATATAGGATATTGGGCTAATCAAATTAATTAAATAATCTGGAAAAGTAAATAAAAAGTCTTTTTAATGCTACTCTACAACGAGGAATTCATTTATGACAATATTTTAGCACATGTAAGATTTGCTTTTGTTTTTATTTAGCATATTCATCACAATGAGATAATTATTATGCATAATTGGTTTAATCCTATTCAATTTCAGTATTTATCTAGAGAGCTTGAACACTGTGCAATGGGGGGGGGGGGGGGGGGGGGGGGGGGGGGGCTGAACAGGCCAGAAAATCACAAAATATACGGTCATTTTTGCATTTTTGTACATGTTTGCTAAAAAAAACAAGTGGGGGCTGAAGCCCCCCCCCCCGGCTCCGAGGCCCCTGTCCTATTACAGCCTCAATAAGGGAATCTGCATTAAAATTACCTCCTATTAGAGGCATTTGAAGAGGGAGGTAGTAAAATTACTAGGCTTTAATAGGCTTTTGGACCACATTCAGGACCCTATTTCATGATTTGTCCTAAAACTTTTTTAAAAAGGTAAAATTTTTGTAGTTTTTATTTTTATTTAGTTAATATTATGTGGTCGAAAAACCTGTAATAGGGGGTAATTTTTATGCAGCTTCCCTTCTAAAGGCTGTAATATGGGGTAATTTGGACATTGCTTCCCCTACCAAAAGGGGTACGTGTATGATTGACTCCTATATGGGCAGGGGGAGGGGGGCAAAATACAGATAATATGCTAATTTAGTCGTTATTCTAATTATGCTATAACTATATTATAGGTAATTAAAATGCAATATATTATCAGCCTGCTAATGATTTTAAGCGACTTACAATGTTGCATTACACAGTGTTCAAGCTCTCTAGATAAATAATGAAATTGAATCACATAGCATTAGCAATAAGCAATAATGCAAAAATTATCTCATTGTTATGAATATGCTAATTAAAAACAAAAGCAAATCTTACATGTACTAAAATATTGTCATAAATGAATTCCTTGTTGTAGAGTAGCATTAAAAAGACTTTTTATTTACTTTTCCAGATTATTTAATTCAGATTAGCCCCATATCCCATATTACAAATGAAATGCTAATTAGGCCATTGTTCTTTAATGCTAATTATATTATTTCCGCATAACATATCATCTCATGAATTAATGGGATGTCTTCAATAAAAGTGATTTGCAATGTCGTATTACAGGCTTTCTAAATAAAAAATGAACATTATTTCCATAGGCTAATTAGGCTTAGGCTTGTAGGCATATTAGCTCATTATGCTAATTAGGCCATTTAAGACAAAACCATTACTTAAAAGATAGAACTGATATCATATATGAATTCCTTGTCGTAAAATACCCTTAAAAAGTCGTTTCATTCACGTTTCAAGGGTTCTTGAATTAAGATTAACCCCATATTCCATAGGCCATTGTTCGTATTATGCTAATTATATTATATCTACAAAATACATCATCTCATAAAATAATGACATGTCTTCAATAAGAGCAATTTACAATGTTGTATTGCACAATATTCAGGCCTTCTAGAAAAACAAAGAAATAAGATAATTAATCCCATAGGCTAATATTAATGCATAGGCTGATATGCATATTAGCTCATTATGCTAATTAGGCCATTTAAAGACAAAAGCACTACTTAAAAGATAAAAAATAATGTCATAAATGAATTTCTCGTCCTAAAATACCCTTAAAAAGTCGTTTCATCCATATTTTTGGGGTTCTTGAATTGTGAATTAGCCATATTCAATACACAAAATATGCTAATTAGGTCATTATTCTAATTATGCAAATAAAAAAAGTTGCCCAAGGTTGCCAAGCTGGCAACCAAGCTGAATTTTCTTATATACCCATCTACAACACAAATCAACAAAAAAAACCTTGTACTTAAAAACTTTTCCGGGTCCCCAACATTTCTACTGGACTATACAGAAATCCGAAAAATTATTTGCAGACACTCTGGTTGCAGTATCCAGCGGTTGGAAGGGGGCAGGCTGCAGATTGAGGGGCAGAGCGGGCCCGCCCCTAGGAAACATTTTGAGTAATTTGGTAGTCCAGGGGTATCTTATTGACAGATTTACGAAAAACGCCATGTTCATAATTATTGATTCCGTATAGGGATGCCAAATCTAATTTATCATCTAATTATCTCGGTTATAATTATTTATTAAAATTTCCACATAATATAGCTCTTGCGCATATCAAGAACCATCATTCATGTCTTCCACGGGTTTTGGCCAATGCGTCCTCTGGAAAACGTCCAGGCTGTGTAAGGTTGCATGGTCTTTGAGTCATTTTGTGAGTCTTCAACTTCCCAGACACATCTCTTAAGGGATTATTGTCATGTCATCGAATATTCCTCTCAAGATCATTCATTATGATTATTCTTGAACTACTGCATGACTAACTTGGCCGTAAGCTTCTGAATTTCGTCCTGCTGATAGGTCCAATGCTGTCCCAGGTAACATTTACAAGCATACTTCTGCAAGTTTTCATCCAGGATCTTTATAAAATGTCTTCACCGGGATGCTTCCTATTCTGAACAGATTCCCAGTGCTACCAGCAATGACAATCCCTCATAGCAGTTCTAAGTGAATAACATGTGCCAAGATCAGGACACGGTTCTTTAGATTGAAGGATTCATCTTTTTTTTGCCAAAGTGAAGAAAGTCCATATCACCCGTAAATTCTAATTTTCAACTTATATAATTATGGTCCAAAAGTTAAAATTCTAGTTCAAATGAGCTCAAGAACTGTCCACAGGTTTGTGAAGCTGAATCCTGTGGGAGAGATGATCAGATGACAAGATCTCTAGTCATATCTACATCCTGTGGAAGATCATGGCATCTGATCATCTCTTCCACAGGATGTAGACATGACTAGATCCGAGATCTTGTCATCTGATCATCTCTCCC
Organism: Paracentrotus lividus; assembly: GCA_940671915.1. Classification (NCBI taxonomy): domain Eukaryota; kingdom Metazoa; phylum Echinodermata; class Echinoidea; order Camarodonta; family Echinidae; genus Paracentrotus; species Paracentrotus lividus. Next base: position 28,961,449 of record CALNVZ010001721.1, on the reverse strand, counting down.
ACAGGATTTAGACATGACGAGATCCAAGATCTTGTCATCTGATCATCTCTCCCACAGGATGTAGACATGACGAGATCCGAGATCTTGTCATCTGATCATCTCTCCCACAGGATGTAGACATGACGAGATCCGAGATCTTGTCATCTGATCATCTCTCCCACAGGATGTAGACATGACTAGATCCGAGATCTTGTCATCTGATCATCTCTCCTACATGATGTAGACATGACTAGATCCGATCATCCCTTTTACAGGATGCAGACATGACGAGATCCAAGATCTCGTTATCTCATCTTTTTTCCTCAGAGAAGTAGACATGACAATATCATTATCTGAACATCTCGGTGGCACTTTTAAGCTTCCATATTATGGACCCCTTATGTATGGAAGCTTAAAAGTGCCATCGAGATGTTGAGATAATTATCTTGGGAAGTCGACATCATGATAGCAAAAGATCAGATGACGAGATCCTGGATCTCATCATGTCCACATCTTTCAGAAGAGATGATCAGATGACAATATCTCGGATCTCGTCACGTCGACATCTTGTAGAAGAGATGATCAGATGACAAGATCCCGGAATTCGCCATGTCAACATCTTGTAGAAGAGATGATCAGATGACAAGATCTTTTATCTCGTCATGTCTACATCCAGTGGAAGAGATGATTAGATGTCATGATCTCGTAACTCATCATGTCTACATCTTTTAGAAGAGATGATCAGATGACATGATCATGAATCGAAGATCTTGTCATCTGATCATCTCTTCTACAAGATGTCGACATGACGAGATCCGGGATCTTGTCATCTGATCATCTCTTCTACAAGATGTCAACATGACGAGATCCGGGATCTTGTCATCTGATCATCTCTTCTACAAGATGTCGACATGACGAGATCCGAGATCTTGTCATCTGATCATTTCTTCTACAAGATGTCGATATGACGAGATCCGGGATCTTGTCATCTGATCATCTCTTCTAAAAGATGTCGACATGATGAGATCCGGGATCTCGTCATCTGATCTTTTGCTATCATGATGTCGACTTCCCAAGATAATTATCTCAACATCTCGGTGGCACTTTGAAGCTTCCATACTTATGTGTTAAATGAAAAGGAAAATACTCTTAAAAAATAGCTGTTTGTTTATAGTGAGAATATTCAATCTTATTCTACAAGTAGGTAGCAATGTTATCTTTATCTCGTCATCTTATCATCTCTCCCACAGAATGTAGACATGACATCTGATCATCCTTTTTACAGGATGCAGACATGACGAGATCCGAGATCTCGCCGTCTCATCTTTTTTCCTCAGAGATGTAGACATGACGATATCATTATCTGAACATCTCGGTGGCACTTTTAAGCTTCCATATGGACGCCATAGGGTATGTGTTAAATGAAAAGGAAAACAATCTTCAAAAATAGCCGTTTATAGTGAGAATATTCAATCTTATTCTACAAGTAGGTAGTAATGTTATCTTTATCTCATCAAAATATGAAGTTACCTTTTTTCGGCTCATTTTTTCTAAAATCAGCCTGGAATGAGACTATACCAGATTTGGTGCCATCACGACTTCCGGTTTCTGGTTCTTACACCATGCATGAACTAAGTTCTCCATAAAATTCAACTGGCACTCATTCCAGCTCTCAAAAAGGACTCATCTGAAGCAGAAGTGATTTCTCTTTATAAAAGTAAAAATAATTTCCTCCAATATGTATTATTCATTTTATATGAATATTTTTCCAAACCATTACATCATCATTGTTGGGGTATTTCCCGGATTTGATTATGCTAAGTAGTGTAATGTAATGCGACCATATAAGCACTCGCCTGCAGATTCTAGTTGAACAATATTCCCCTCCAACAGTTTAAAAAATGCATCGTGTCTTGAATTATCTTCTTATCGTCGCTGTGGTAACACAAACGATGATCCAGATGACCTCCGCCAATGGATGCATTGGTCTTGATGGGAAGCCTTCCGACTGTCAATGTCATCCAGTCAACATCCAAGTAAGTAGGGATTGCGTCCGCTTTGCGTTTAAGACATCTGCCTATCTAACGGCGTGTTAATTTCCGACATTTAAGTCCCCTTTTTTTGAATGATCTATTCTTCCTTAATAAATAGTTTCGTGTGCATAACAAGAAAATAATGAAATTTCGTTTTTTTAATCTAATAACTTAAAATAAATAACTTAAATTGCATAATCTTACATTTTACGGAGACAATCTAGTCACTCTGTATCTGTTGAAAGTGCCGCCATCGAAGAAAATATCATCCTGAATAAGATTTGACTTCCGGGTTTAATTTTCGTCCTCACGCACTCTCAAATGATCGCAAAACATTTTTTTTTCGAGACATTAAAGCTTGCAAACTTGAGATTCATTCCATGTGGAAAGTTTGAAAATCTTTTTCACGTCATTCTTTGAATTAAATTGATTTCGTGAAATTCTTTTTGACTTCTACACTACCAGGCGGCATGATCTTCCTATCGATAAAGGCATTCACGAAGGTTTTTTCCTTCATGAAATTACTATTCGGGAAGTTCGAAAATGTGCCCCATTTTACCTCAAAGACCAAACGCAAAGCAATGTCCGATATAAAAAGTCATCGATTTGACTTGAGTTGCCATTTGGTCTTTGTTAATGTATGTAAATTTTAATGCGTGATTTTAACAATACTTGATAATAATCCGCATTGACTTCGCTGGTGCGGACCTTCCACTCTCTATTCACATCTTGGGTTGCGTGGTCACGAAAACAAAGCGATGCATGCTGCAATGGCTTCCTTCTTATTTCGTTAGGCCTATGGTGACTTCTAGTTGACAATGTTTTCCCAATTTTTCCTTATTTTATGTTATTCATTTTACTTTATTTTTTTTTCCCGACATTTTTTTTGGGGTGTTTTTGTTCCCTCTGTCTTAAATATCTTCTCATTGCCATTCTTTTCCCCTGTTCTTTTCATTTTTTTTTTGTAGATAAAATAGATTTTTTTTTAATTTCAAGTTTCATAATCCTGACACAAACCCTTTTCCCCTTTTTGTAGATTGGTCTCAACATTGTTGTTGTTTTGATTTTTCTCATTGCCCTCCCACTTTTCCAAACAATCTATTATGAAAACTTTTGGACATTTGCCTCTGTGTGCGTCCGTCCACCCACTCTCACCGTTACGGGCTCGGTTTTGTTTACAGAGTGGTCACAGGCGAGTGGTCTTGCTGCTCGATGGAGTGCAAAAGGGTTTTACGAAAAATCATGAAGTCATGCTTCAGTGAGCAATGGTTGAATGCAAAAAAGTCATTTTTTTGAAGTTCACAAGCCTAAAATCACAACTTTGATTCAATGATATCGGACCAGTTTTCAGATTTTAACATTTCACGCATCAGAATGTACGCAAAACGTGCTTCCAAACATACAGAGAGGACATTTGCGTATAATTTCACGGTTGAGTGAGCATGCAACAAAAATTGCCAAAACTGCGATTTTTAATTCTTTGCCATGTTAAATTGATCAAATATGATGGGATTCATGTCTACGAAGAGTGTTTTAACTTTTGCAAAAAATTAAATCAATTCACGGTTGAATGAACACCATATAATACCATGTGAAAAACACTAAGTAAGTATTCTTTCCATTTTGTACACTAAAAATCATGTAAATATCTGTTTTGGTATTATTTTTATGACCAGTGCACGTGTATAAATGATCCTATTGCATTTATTAAAAAAAAAAAAATGCTTCAGTGAGCACAGTGAGCACGTGGCACTGGGAAAACTGTTACAGAAAGTGATATCTCACACTACCCAATGTTTTTTTCTGGACAAATATGTGGTTGAGCTATGGCTGTCATTATTATTTATTCAAAATTATATTATTAGGCCTGTATTTTGCTCAAGTTTCAACGATGAATACCTGAGCCAAGATAGAAAAAAAATCTCTCCAAACATGGTCGCCAACCTCAGGGGCAATCGTATAATTGAACTAAGTACCCTTGCCCCGTACCTAGCCCCGGTATATCAGCGCACTGCCATCGCCCGTACACAGCACGTAAACTGCTGCAATATTCCCATGCCATGCATATAGCAAATGGAAAATATAATGTAACTTGAGTCGAGCATTGTCATGTTTTGTTATAATTAGCTTATGTGGTTAATGTTGTTTAAACCTTGGACCTGTCAAGTGCATAGCTTTGTTAATAGAAAACTAGATGTTACAATTTCATGTGCTACAAATGCCCCATAGGTCTGTTACAATTGCCCCTGATTCAGGGGCAATAGTAACACTCGACCTCTTGTTTTGAAATGATAGTTGCTTCAAAATAAATAGATTACTTAACCCAGACCTATTCATATGTCGAACTAAGATATGCTTGTTTTGTTTACTTAGTTTTAAGCAAGTATTTTGCTATAATAAAGTTGATAAGTCAAATTTTGAAAAAAAAGTGTTACAATTGTCCCTGGTCACCACTACAAGTTCGGAAGTTTCCTTTCGTACTGGGAATTTTTTCTTGTACGATGCAATTGTGTGATCTTGTTTAATGTCGTACAACTCTAGACTCTGTAGAAGAATACGGACCTTCATGTTTTCTTTCAATCGTTTTTACTCTATTCAAGATGAACTTCTGGGTCATGATTTGAACATGCTAACCCTCTGAAATTCTTTTGTGTGAAGCACTGCCTTATAGCACCTGGAATGTGCCTATTCAAAAATGCAAACGAGGTAGGACACCGCACGCCTACAAACGAACGGGGATCTGAATAGGTATTCATCTTTTCAAAGGATAAAATTAATATAGTGAGGTATTGTCAGGACAACAATCCAAAAACACTTCTGCGTCACATCACCATCACCAACATGAATCAATCGATCGGAAGATATACATAATAAAATCAATTCGAATCAGCAATTCAACTACAATCAAGCGTAGCATCTTTGCGATTATCCCCCAAAATGACAGAAATGACAGAAGAGTTTGTCAACTTGGCATGCTTGTCGTCGTGGATCGTTTCGATGAGGGCGCAAAATACCAATGTACGAGTTGACACCCATGTAGGGATGGTTTGTATGAATTATTTTGGTGAAGAAATATTCAATCTGAGCAATCAATCAATCACAAAAACAAATGCATCAACAGAATTATCAAACACGGCGAATCAGCATCCCAAACAGTGTTTGCTACGTGATTTCCAAAATAAATAAACACTATAAACAAAAATGATTATGATTAGATTGTTGAGATTTATAATGTAAGGAATCCACTTGTTTGGTAATTACATTTGAAGAAATACACTTAAATCAACTCAAAAGAGTTAATGACCGGTCAGTGTATTGAAGGCAGAATAAATACTTTTATCGACATATAGATTTTTAATCGGAAGAGAATGGGAGATAATTATGGTAGCTGCTATTTTTTTCTCGAAGTACCTGTAAAGACAATTCTATGCCTTTGATTTTTTTACATTTTTATTTGTCACCATGATTTGATATTGGGCTGGATTCAATGTTATGATGCGCAACAACTGTGTAAGTTACGCTATTATGATACTCGGCAATAAAGTTAACGAGTAGCTTGTATTCCAAACCGTGGTTTATTTATTAAAACTCAGTCAAAGATTAAAGCTCATGTATAGTTTTGGGAGAACATATTTTTTGTTTTACTTCCATAGCATAATAATATGAATTAATACCTCAAATAACCTCTGTGTACAAAATGATTTGTCATAAAATCCACTCTAAGACCTGAATTTAGCAACAAAACTGTGTAAATCGATTTGTTGATGGGCCATGCCTAAACAGGATGACATGGGGGAGAGTGCAACTTGCAGTGGTTTGTGTGCAAAGTATATGCTATTGATACACAGACTGATACACACACAGAATGCACACACGCCATACCAGTCAGCAGTGGTGTGGCATGCCCAGAGTTCTGGGGTGAGAGTGAAGGAAGTATGGCCTCATTTTGATGAACATCTCCCCATGTTTATGCTAGACATGCATGGTACATTGTTATATTACTTGCCCATGTATTGATATGTCATTGTAACAATATGAGGACAAGTTGAGTAAGTTTTTTAAAAATGCAATTTCCTTTACCACAATTATACTTTGGCTTTAAAGGGGAAGGAAACCCTAGGAATTCATTAAATTGTACAAAAACAGGAAAATTAAAGAAGCTGATCAATGAAAATTTGAGAAAAAATGAATGAATAATAAGAAAGTTATGAGCACTTGAATGTTGTGATCACTACTGCTATGGGGATCCTCATATTGGCAACGGGCCCAATATGTGTGATGTCATACATGAACAACTTCCCCATTACTTTTGTACATATTTCACTCAAATTGTTTTTTTTTTATTAATTCCGTTAAAAGATCTGAGATTCTTTTCATGGGAGGACATGTAATACAAGTTCACAAAATATAATCATGTGTGAAGAGTCTGTACTACCATTAGAATGAGGAAAAAGAAGAATTTTTGGTATTTTTTTTTGTATGTCATATGGGAGAGTTGTTCATGTGTGACATCACACATCTTGGGCGTGTTGCCAGTGTGAGGATCTCCATAGCGTTAGTGATCACAAAATTCAAATGCACATAACTCTCTTATTATTTATTCAATTGTTCTAAAACTTTCTTTAATCTGTTTCTTTGATTTTTTTTGTTTCATACAATTCAACTGAATCCTAGGGTTTCATTCTCCTTTAATATGGTTGCACCTCAGCACCGCACAAACTAGAAGTAATCTCAAAACTGTGTTGCAAACTTTAACATAAGGACCATTCTTGGTCACGTGTGTGACCGAATTTATGCAAAATCTTTAGTTTAATTGGCGATAACTCTAATAATTTAACGATATACTGATTTAATGTTTATATTATGCTAACATACGTTGTTGGCTATCATTTGGAAATATTTTTTGATGTTTACAATATGCATGTTCAAGGTCAGAGATCAAAAGAAGTGGGTCACGTGCAAACGCGGCGATTTCATGTCACGATTGGGGGGGGGGGGGGGACGGAAACACCCGAAAGTGAAAAATAATTCACTCAAAATTCGCATACTTCGCACATAATGTAAAAGCGACCGCGAAGCGCGAGCCGAAAATTTTGCCTTATAATAACATTTAGCATTGATTGATTGAATTGAATTGATTGAATTGAATTTTATTATTTTCCATATCATCATCACATCAGATAATTTCAGATACAATTTCACATATACATATAGAGTAATTCATACAAAAGATTTGTATTTGTATTTGACATACATTTTACCTTTTACATTTTACATTTTACCTCTTTATTAGCTTCACAAGCTAATCAATCACTACATAAAAATGTCCCCCCGTCCCTTTTTTTTAACCCTGGCTGGAATGGATATGATGACTTCCTTACTTGGATTACTGTCATTAAATTATTATTATTCTCTATTCCTTTTAATCTAATCCCAAATATAATGTTGTTAAATTGATTGTATTAAGATAATCAACCCTGAAAAAAAAAAAAAATTGCCCTCAAATGTCACACACGTGACCAGAAAACACAAAAAGGTTATGCCCCGCCTCAACTGAGGCTCTGCTATTACATGTATTATTATTTTTTCTCCAAAGCTAGATTTAATGTACCTTGCATCTCAGTAAATATGAATCCATAACAAGTTTTAATTTGATTATTAATTAGCAAACAAATTGGTCACACACGTGACCCGCTGGGTGGGGGCGGTCATAAAAGTCTGATTATTTTCACTTTCATTGGCTGAAATTAATTTATTTTAGCATTATTATGCTCCAAAAGTGTTCTGCAATAATTTTTGTTTCTGCAATAATTTTTATTTCAATACCAATTTTCTTCCCAAATACAATTGTTAGGAATCCTATAAGTATTATGCAAACGAAAAAACAGCATTCTAGAAGCTTTAGTTTGTCAATTAGAACAAAAATTATGACTTCATGTAATGCATAAATTAGCATAATTAATTCATATAAAATAAATGAATATTATTTCGGGAAAATTAACAGTGCTTTCGTGTAATATACATCGCACACTATCATCGTGCAAATTTTCGGCGCGGTCGCGCGATCAACAGCCGAGATCTTATAGGGGGCATCATGGCCCCCCTCCCTCCCGCCCAACCCCCAGTCTAGATAGCTACCAAAACACCCCAGTGACTGATTAGGGTTGAGTTCATTAAAGTTTTACCACAGCTGATGAAGTAATTGCTCAAAATGTACATTTATTGCATAATACATAATATATTCATTTTTCTGTACAATTTGCCATAGGTCACACACGTGACCCACTAAAATGTCACACGTGACCCGACATCACGATATAATAATAGATAAAAAAAGAAATTTCAGAGATGACTCCTATCCAGTGGTATTTTATGGTTAGCAGGTCCATAATGTATATTTCACAGCAATAAGAACATTTCATCATTTTAAAACTCACAGGAATTTCAAAATGAAATTGAACTTTCAAAATCATGCCGTTCTGTGAAGTCACACACGTGACCCACTTCTTTTGACCTCTGACCTTGAACATGCATATTGTAAATATCGAAACATATTTCCAAATGATAGCCAACAAAATATATTAGCATAATATATACATTAAATCAGTATATCTTTAACATTGTTAGAGTTATAACCAATTAAAGTCAAGATTTTGCATAATTTCGGTCACACACGTGACCAAGAATGGTCGTATAGGATTCCTAACAATTGTACTTGAAAACTTTTGGTATCGAAATCTATTTCTTATGTTTATCATTGTTTTATGAATTTCTTATGTATTTGTTTTTAGACCTTTTATTTTTCTTTATTTTTTCGCCAAAATGATTGCAGAACCATTTTGGAGCATAGTAATGCTAAAATAAATTAATTTCAGCCAATTCAAGTGAAAATATTCAGACCTTTATGACCGCCCCCACACAGTAGGTCATGTGTGTCAGTAATTTGTTTGCTAATTAATTACCCAATTAAAACTTTTCATGGATTCATATTTGGTGAGATGGAAGGTAAATTTAATCTAGCTTTGGAGAAAAAATAATAATACCAGAGCCTTTGTTAAGGCGGGGCATAAACTTTTTGTATTTTTTGGTCACGTGTGTGACATCTGAGGGCAATTAATTTCCAGGGTTATTTATCTTAATATAATCAATTTAACAACTGTTATTTTGGGGTGAGATTAAAAGGAATAGAGGAAAATAATAATGTAATTATAATAATAAGTAATCCAAGTAAGGAAGTCAGCATATCCATCCCAGTCATGGTTTAAATAATGATATTTTATGTACCGTTTTTCCATCTAATTATCATATATGTTAATTTATGCAAATGATCATGAAAAATTGCAAAACACGAAAAAAAAAAAAACACATCAGTTCAGAAACTTCAGACATTGCCTATTTGAATATGCAGCTTAAAATCAAGAAGCAAAACTTTATGTTGTCCCCAAAAGATTCACTTTTCAAAGAATGGCCCATAATGTCTAGAATTAAACCAAGGGGAGGGGGGTAGGTTTTAATCATTTTGGCCTTCCACATCAACAGACATATATTGGCCACAGGGATAAAAATTTACGTCGGTCTATCGGGTAATACAATTTTTGTTCTCAATAATTCCTCTTTATGTTTGCTTGTTTTTTCTTCTGAATTTGGCGCCCCTACATCGAAGTTCGATTTGGTGCCCTCTTACTTTAAGGTCGTTTTGGTGCCGCCTAAGGTAAATTTGGCGCCCCCTTACGCGCTTATCCGGGGGGGGGGGGGCGAGCCCCGTGCCCCCCAGAATACGTGCATGTTGGGAAATGGTTTGGGAGCGGGATCATAATACGATCCATGCATGGTCAGGGATTGTATCCGGGATCAACTCGTAACTTTTCGGGGGTAATTCTTAGTTTTCTCGCACTGAGAGGTTAGGAATACGAGAATCAAAGATATAATTATTTTGATATAGAATGCTGCACAGTAAATTTTTGGTCTCTCTTTTTCTTTCTTCACAATATCCTACATCAGAATGATATTCTGGTTTTGTCTAGAGTAACATAAAATATGGACATGCTAATTGAATCAAATATGTGTCAATTCTACTCGTGAAACATAACTTTATTATTATAAGGAACAAATGTTAATTGAAGTATCAGTATTTATTAGTTATGTAAAGATACAGTTTGTTTTAAAAATAAAACATAAACATTTTTTTAGACTTGATATCATGTTATCAAGCTAAATGTTTGAATGAAGCTTTTGGCGGGGCCTGCTCACTTTTTACTCGCTACCTAAGTACGCAAAACCAAGAGCCGACTTAATCGAGCGACTGAAATTAAGAACTACAAAACATTCTACAAAACGAAAAAATGCAAAATAAAATTTCTTTTATCATGGGAGACTTTAACTTAATCTTACTCCATCGAAGTGCCCAAGAGTTTATGGAATTATTTTTATCTTTCTCTTTTTTACCTATCATAACCAAACCTACTAGAGTGTCTGATCACTCTGCCACACTTATCGATAATATCTTTTCCAACATGCAGTCCCCTGCCCTAGACTCCAGTATTATTGTTTCAGACATATCTGACCACTATCCTGTATTTTGCAACACTTCTCTAAATATTGCCCCACTCTGTAAACCGTCTCCAAAAATTAAATTCCGTAAAATACATAGCAGAAATCTTGAACTTTTAAATAATAGTCTTAGCAATATCGACTGGCAACAAATATATGTTATTGAGGAAGTTGACAGGAGATTAAGACGATCATTGCAATTTGTGTCCTCTACATTCCTCTACGATTAGTATACTGTAATGCAGACGTAACACGATGATATCAAATGATGATCGAAGGAAATATCCTTTCGTCTCTACTTGTGTATAGTTTCTCTTTTCCTATAATATATCTACGCTTTTATACCACATCTGTTCGCCTCTAGTTCTGGCATTATACATGCAATGTGTGGCAGTGTGAAACTCTATCATAACGTCCTTCTCTCTGTGGGCGAGAAAAAAAATCCTTCATGATAAAATGAATAAGTATTGGCGGGACGTAAATTAATTATGTCCACATGATAGAAAACAGAAACTGAGACCAAACGTAAAAGTGGTTTGGTTTGTTACGAAACTGCCATGTGATCAATAATACTCTGCGTCATTGTGTGTCAGATAATAATTTCCAACTTATTCTAACTTTCATAAAGTGGCGTACAGTATTATCTGATATATCTCACACGTTGGCTTTTCATGTTTTTGTATTACACAAGCAGGTGTTTGCGGTGAAAGTAAAACATAAAAAACAAACGAAAAAAAAAAATGATGTTGATTTTCCATTAAATCTGGTGAGTTAAATGGATAGAATAAGCTTCATAAGTATCACAAAACCAAATATTAAGTTGCAGAATAATGTATGATATGCAACAATAGTAGATCAATAACAGACTTGTGATATAATAGATTCTACTATTAAAGTGATTTAATGCTGTAAAAATTTGGGTGAAATCGAATATGGTTTAGCTGATATTATTGTTCACTAAAGGTTATGAAATTGCTTTTCCAATCAATTGTAGTGGTAATTGGAATATTATGAATGAAACGCTACATTCCAAAACAGTTATCGCAGTGTTGAAATTAAGGATGCTGATGATGTGATGATATTGGTACATAATGATGAATGCATTACCCTCACCTCAATAATGTTTAGACGGCCCCAGCTATTCATTACAAATAATTATATAGATGGTAATATTGTTGTAGAAATAGTTATATGGGTTCGTTCTGCGATGCTGTTATGTTCTTCGTCTATAGATGGCGCAAAGATCTATTTAAACAAGCAAAATAGATAGTTTCAATAACGGGCAACGAGTCGATGACAGGCGGGTTTTTCTTGAGTTATAATCGTTTCATTCCGGGGTCCGGGGACCATAATATGGTAACGAGATATTAAAAAAAAAAAAAATGCTACAGCGATATTTAGAATCTACTTCACAATACATTTAGTTTTTGCTATGTCGGCAGCCTGGCCCTGGCGGGCAGCTGTTAGTGTAATCAAGAACGCAAGCACTAATTCAAGAACACCTTTGGTTTAAAATTATGGCATAAAAATTTGAAAATATTTTAGTAAACCAGTTCTACTGTATCTGTCAAATTAGTAAAAATAGTATTGGTCAATACATGTAAATGCATGCGACAACAAGCTTTCCTAATATATTCCAGCTCACTTTGGTATCTTATCATGCAGGATGGCCGTGTTTCGAAAAATGCCAAGTCGAATGCATTTCAAAAAACTCATTAAGCCCGTCGGTAGATTTAAAACCGCGTATACTCTGTCCTAAATAATATGTGCCGTAGCAAATCATATTAACTGCATGTACGCAGGTTAAAACTGTATGATTGTGGCTGATTGTTTTAAAAAAGTCCAAGACGCATCTTTCAATGACATTCTTCCGTTGTTTTGGGTTTGTTTGTATTTTGACAGAAAACACATTTAAAACACCTGGAAATAATAAATAGCGCCATCAACAAAAATACTAAATCACGCAAGATAGAAAAAATTAAACTCAAAATAACACAGTCGTTAAAGATCCTATCGATGGCCGAATCTTTAACACATACTTTGCCAAAATAGGACAAAATCTTGCAGACAAAATTCCACCCACAAACACAAATTTTCGTACCTTTCTTACTAACCCGAATCCTAATTCAATTTTTTCCTTCCACAACTCGAGAAGAAATCATTGACATCGTAAAAAACAGAAAAATAAAAAGTTCGGGTCACGATGGTATAGACAATTGCTTACTTAAATCAATTATTTTGTCCATTGCAAATCCCCTAGCCCATATATTCAATTTATCACTATCCAATGGTATTGTACCAAATAATACTAAATTGCAAAAGTATTCCCAATTTTCAAAAAAGGTGATACCCTAGAAACGAACAACTACAGACCAATATCCTTATTACCATCCCTTTCGAAAGTCCTAGAAAAAATAATTTTTAAGAGGGTGACATCTTTTCTTTGTGCAAATGACATTATTTGTGAATCTCAATTTGGATTCCGCGCTAAGCACAAACACTACTCACGCAATTTTAACATGTATTAACAATATTGCCATGCAATAGATCAGCGTCTACACACTGTTGGAATATTCCTGGACTTCTCCAAGGCCTCGACACTATTAACCACGACATTCTTTTACATAAACTTGAGCACTATGGTGTGCGTGGGAAGGCCTTGAGTGGTTCAGGAGTTATTTATCAAATAGAAAACAATTTGTTGAATTAGATAACAAATTTTCATCGTCCCGTCCAGTTATTTGTGGCGTACCCTCAGGGTAGTCTCCTTGACCTCTGCTGTTTATCATCGACATCAATGACTTTACAAAATCCTCAAAAACACGTCTTATATCTTTATTTGCAGATGATTCAAATTATTTTATTCACATTCCAACCCAAATCATCTTCTATCAACAATAAATAGAACTTCGAAATGTCTTAGAATGGGTTAACGCAAACAAACGTTCTTAAATATCTGAAAACAAATTATATGTTATTTAGCAATACACTGCGAGACTTACCAGCGATATTCTAGATGGAACACCCCTCACCAGTTTATCTTCCCGATTCTCGGTTTAACTTCGATGACAAATTAATTGAAATCACATATTTAAACATTTGCAAAACAATCTCCTGCAATATCGGTATAATGAACAGTTTAAAATACTCTTTCCCAGTCCACACTTGTAACCTATACTTCTCCTAGTTACCCTACTTAACTATTGGCATTATGGCATGGGGTAATTCAGTCAATTCATATGATAAAAATACCACGCTACAAAAAAGGGCTTAAGAATAGCATACACACATATACGAGCGCACACTGACCCATTATCCTTAAGTCAAAAATTCTCAGTTTTCAGACCTATTTTATTCCAAACAGGGCAATTCATGTATAAACTAAAAAACAAAGAACTTCCCCACGTCTTCAAAGTAGTTGCGAAAAACAGCCAAATACACAATTACCCACAAGACAGGCTAATTCTTATCATATCCCGCGCACTCGCACTCTTTTTGCCCTAAAACTATCGTTTTACGGACCGAAATACTGGAATTCATATAACTGAAGAAATAAAGACTTCCCTGAGCTTAAACGTTTTCAAAAACAAATAAAAAAAAAAAAAACACATTCTTTCACAGTACAACAGCAAATCAAGATGAACAAAGCAGTACCCACCCACCTCCCCATCCACTCTCTCGCCAAGCTTCTCCTTTTCTTCCTTCACTTTCTATTCTCATATCATCATACCCTTGTAGTTTCTTCCCCCCCTTTTTTTACTCATGAATCATCTTTTTCTCCTCCGATCGTTATTCACTTACATTATCATTTTATAAAATAATATGTTATATGCGAGAATTATATTTGATACAACAACATATAAAAATGGAATTGCTATGGTTGTATTTTCCACTTTATAGGGGCATGTAACTACAAGCCATGCTTTTTAACGTGTCTCTATTCTGTTTTTTCTCAAATGCAACAAGATATTTGCCTAAGATTGTGCTTTAAATTTCAATATTTTGTAATACGTTGTTTTAAGATTATGTTTATATGATTGTTATGTTATTTGTGTTTTTTTTTCCTGAAAGAACGGAATTAATAAATACCATGAATACTTAATTGAATGATTAATTGAATAAAACTAAACTGAAAAAAAAAAAAAAAAATAAATAAATAATATATGTATATAATATATATAATAAAATAATAATATATATATAATATATATATTATATAATAATAATAATATAACAATAATAATGCTG
>CALNVZ010001721.1:28919609-28946614 GCA_940671915.1 Paracentrotus lividus | reverse complement strand
CCGAGGCGTACGATAAATTCATTGATTACTCACTAAAGAGCTCGATACCCATATAACCAATAAGTGAAAAAGCGAGTAATTACAAAAAGACATCCAAGATCTCCAGGATAAATAAATCAATCCTAAATCGATTAACCGAAAAAATAATTTATCTATCGTTAAAAAGCCCATCAAACCGAATCAAACCGCAATAAATATACCCGATACAAAAACATCCTTACTATGTATTACGTCAGGCAAAAAAACAGTACTATTCAACTCAATTCACATTAACAAAACAATATTAAAAACACCTGGAAAATAATAAATAGCGCCATCAACAAAAATACTAAATCACGCAAGATAGAAAAAATTAAAACTCAAAATAACACAGTCGTTAAAGATCCGTATCGATGGCCGAATCTTTTAACACATACTTTGCCAAAATAGGACAAAATCTTGCAGACAAAATTCCACCCAAAACACAAATTTTCGTACCTTTCTTACTAACCCGAATCCTAATTCAATTTTTTCCTTCCACAACTCGAGAAGAAATCATTGACATCGTAAAAAACAAGAAAAATAAAAAAGTTCGGGTCACGATGGTATAGACAATTGCTTACTTAAATCAATTATTTTGTCCATTGCAAATCCCCTAGCCCATATATTCAATTTATCACTATCCAATGGTATTGTACCAATAATACTAAATTGCAAAAGTATTCCAATTTTCAAAAAAGTGATACCCAGAAACGAACAACTACAGACCAATATCCTTATTACCATCCCTTTCGAAAGTCCTAGAAAAAATAATTTTTAGAGGGTGACATCTTTTCTTTGTGCAAATGACATTATTTGTGAATCTCATTTGGATTCGCGCTAAGCAACAACACTACTCACGCAATTTTAACATGTATTAACATATATTGCCCATGCAATAGATCAGCGTCTACACACTGTTGGAATATTCCTGGATTCTCCAAGGCCTTCGACACTATAACCACGACATTCTTTACATAAACTTGAGCACTATGGTGGCGTGGGAAGGCCTGGAGGGTTCAGGAGTTATTTATCAATAGAAAACAATTTGTTGAATTAGATAACAAATTTTCATCGTCCCGTCCAGTTATTTGTGGCGTACAATGCTTAAAGTTATCACAATGGTCAATAAGATTGTTGAGATTTATATGTTTCTATTATGACCCCAATTCTGCTATTTTCATTTTTACCCGTTTAATCCCAGATCGGTGGGGGTTGTCCTGCATCGTCTGATACTAGCAACAACGCAGCCACTGAGGAACTACTGAATGTGACTCGCACTATATTAGACCTTTTTTCAAAATCCACCACGATTCCAACCTGCAGAGGTGGACCTATTTCAGGTGGGTTAAGCCAATCATAGGCTTATCAGGTTAAACAAACCAGTGTTTTATAAGTTACAAAGCGGCCTATATATTCCTTCTTTCCAGGAGCCAAACATTCAGATTTACCAGTCACAGCTATATCTATTCTGCCAAAAAAAAAAAAGGTGTTATAAAGATATTAACACGATTTTGATCACGCTTCAAGTCTGCATAATTTCAATTCATTAAAAGAAAAATAATTTCAAAATGTCAGCTTGCGCTTTGCACAAGCAGGTTTTATTCAGGAGAATTTCGAGGCTTAATTGCCAGGTTGCAGGTCATTATGTGACAAAATTTCTGCTCGTTCTGTGCGTTCGCATATTTTTAGTAAAGCAATAAAAAGAAGAGTAGGCCTAACAATTGCTAAAAGTGCTAAAAATAGATTATTTTGAAGTCATCATTTTGTCAAACTCCACACGTGCTTCGCGTTCGCGAACAGGTTTGTAAAAAGCAGGTACGAAACTAAACACAACACAAAAAGAAAGTTCCCCCTATTTCAAATATCAATATTTTTTTTAATAGGAAGAGTTCAAAAAATCTAATTATATGTCAATGTAGGGAATTTAATTAGCAACCATTGGAGTGAATTTTAAGAAAAATCATGTTGTCATGCTTCAGTGAGCAAAGGTTGAATGCAAAAATGTCATTTTTTGAAGTTCGCAAGCCTAAAATCACAACTTTGATTCAATGATATCGGACCAAATTTTTAGATTTTAAACATTTCACGCATCAGAATGTACGCAAAACGTGCTTCCAAACACACGCAAAGGACGTTTGCGTAAAATTTCACGGTTGATTGAGCATGCAGTAAATATGCCAAATCTGCGATTTTTACTTCTTTGCCATGGTAAAATTGATCAAATATGATGGGATTCATGTCTAGGAAGAGTGTTTTTAACTTTTGCAAAAAATTTAAATCAATTCACGGTTGAATGAACACCAGGAAATACCATGTGAAAAACACTAAGTAAGTATTCTTTCCATTTTGTACACTAAAAATCATGTGAATATCTGTTTTTGTATTATTTTTATGACCGGTGCACGTGTGTACATGATCCTATTGCATTTATTAAAACTTTCATGCTTCAGTGAGCACGAGGCACTGGAAAAGCTGTTTTTTGATGTAGAGACAAAAATTAAATTGCTTACTTTGCTTAACCATAACAATTCGTTTGAAAGTATTAATTTGATTTCATTTTCGCAAAAATCCCGGTTTTTTATGCTTCAGTGAACACAAGATATGAGGAAAACATGAAAAAAGGAAGAAAGTTTACGGCCCTTGTACGGCCTAATGGTACGTCTGATTCTCAATTTGACGAAAGTTCTTGTTAGTTAATGACTTCTTTAAGATTTGTGCCAAGTTTCAAGAATTAACTCACAGCATAACGACCAAAAAAATTACAATGAAAATGGGCAATATTCGACTTTTGTTCACTATTGATTTCCTCCCATTGACTTTACGTATAGAGTTCGAAAATAAAGTGAACAAACGTCAAATATTGCTCATTTTCATTGTCAATTTTTTGTTCGTTATACTGTGAGTTAATTCCTGAAACTTGGCACAAATCCTAAAGAAGTCATTAACTAACAGGAACTTTGGTCAAATTAAGAATCGGACTTACCATTAGGCCGTGCCAGGGCCGTAAACTTTCTTCCTTTTTTCATGTTTTTCTCATATCTTGTGTTCACTGAAGCATAAAAATCGGGATTTTTGCGAAAATGAAATTAAATGAATACTTTCAAACGAATTTTTATGGTTAAGCAAAGTCAGCAATTTAATTTTGGTCTCTAAGTTAAAAAACATCTTTTCCAGTGCCACGTGCTCACTGAAGCATGAAAGTTTTAATAAATGCAATATGATCATGTACACATGTAAGAATAATACAAAAACAGATATTCACATGATTTTTAGTGTACAAAATGGAAAGAATACTTACTAGGTGTTTTTCACATGGTGTTTTATGGTGTTCATTCAACCGTGAATTGATTTTTTTCAAAAGTCAAAAACACTCTTCCTAGACATGAATCTCATCATATTTGATCAATTTCACCATGGATAAAATGTAAAAATCGCAGTTTTAGCATATTTGCTGCATGCTCACTCACCCGTGAAATTTTACGCAAATGTCCTTTGAGTATGTTTGGAAGCACGTTTTGCGTACATTCTGATGCGTGAAATGTTTAAAATCTAAAAATTTGGTCCGATATCATTGAATCAAAGTTGTGATTTTAGGCTTGCGAACTTCAAAAAATGACATTTTTGCATTCAACCATTGCTCACTGAAGCATGACTTCATTATATTCCCTAAAATTCGCTCCCATGGTAGCTAATTAAATTCCCTACATGGACATGTAATTCCCTACATGGACATGGAAGCACGTTTTGCGTACATTCTGATGCGTGAAATGTTTAAAATCTAAAAATTTGGTCCGATATCATTGAATCAAAGTTGTGATTTTAGGCTTGCGAACTTCAAAAAATGACATTTTTGCATTCAACCATTGCTCACTGAAGCATGACTTCATTATATTCCCTAAAATTCGCTCCCATGGTAGCTAATTAAATTCCCTACATGGACATGTAATTAGATTTTTTAAACTCCTTCTGTTCGAAAAATTATTGATATTTGAAATAGGGGGAACTTTCTTTTTGTGTTGTGTTTATAATGTGGTTTTATGCTTTTGGTTTAGTCTTCCTTTAAATGCCGAACCTATAAATCATGTATTTTCTATATAAATATGTCTTGGCTTTAAGTATACAATGTATATTCCAATACTTTTCATTCAAGTTCTTGGAAATCCTCGAGACTGTTCTGAGATTCAAGCAGGTGGTGTGAACATCTCTGGAGTCTATACTATCTATCCTGATAATGCTGTTAACGCATTAGATGTCTACTGTGATATGGAGACTGATGGTGGTGGATGGACGGTAGGTCCAAATTTCGTGTTCATATATTTGATAATTTTATTCATTCAAAAAAAAAAAAAAAAAAAAAAAAAAAAAAAAAAAAAAAAGAAAATGAAGAGAGTAAATAAATGAACAAAAATGAATAAAAATAAAATAATAAATAATAAATATTAAAATAAATAAATAAAATTAAAACAAAAAAATGAATAAATAGATAAAACGATAAAATAAATAAAAATGATTGAATTAAATTTGCCACATCAGTTCCACGGGCGTACACACACATTCCTTTCTTTTGTAAGTGGGGGGATGGAGTATTCATAATCGGTCAAGCGGAACGCAATTCATTTGTAAGTGGGGGAGTGGGGGGGGGGGATGGGCTACTTCAGTGATATTCATTCTCACTCACAGAAAGGTACAACTGGAATAGATTATTATTTCAAAGGATTTACAAAAAAAAATCTATAGCGAGTTTTAGAACTCGTTAGCAAACAAAATTGCAACTGATTATTTAAAGTGAATAACACAGTTCTACGATTAGCAGTTATCAACTAATATTCATAGCGAACGAACGAATTTCTAAAATCACAATAAAAGTATGTGTAAATAAAAAGTAAATAAAATTATGTATTGCCGAGTACGTGCTGGAAGTGCATTGCTTCGAGTAACCGCAAATTGATTGGGGTGCATGAATGCCAACGTCGAGAATCTGGAATATAGGTCTACGGATGAAAATACTTAATTTTTTCGTTTTCTTCTGTAGGTATTCCAGCGCAGACAGGACGGTTCCGGTGACTTTTATCTTGGATGGGACGATTACAAGTACGGTTTTGGAAGTGTCTCTACTGAACACTGGCTCGGAAATGACAACATTCACCGCCTTTCAACGCAGAAGACGTACGAACTCCGGTTTGATCTAGAAGACTTCGAGGGAGAAACGCGATTTGCCTCCTATAGCAATTTCAACATTGCCGATGAAGCCTCTAAATACAGGCTGACGGTTGGGAATTATTCAGGAGATGCAGGTACAATTATATCAGTGTTTGAATTATATTTATAATTCTATAGTAATTTGCCCAAGTCCATTTTTTAGCGTGGCAGAATGCGGAAATAAAGAGGAGGGGGCGTGCACTGCACTCTTACAATAGGAGAATATGACGGTGTGCCTCCCTATCGGGACCGGTGACCATGTAAAAGATTTTGAATGAAATACGAAACATTGTTCATGATTTCGTTCACAGATAATCCCCACCAACCAGAATTTCAGTTTCTTTGGGTGTTATTTGTTCTTTAATTTTGTCTTTCGCCTCCCCCCCCCCAAAAAAAAAATGACCGGGTCTTGTCATCTGCTGCTCTCAGGAATAAAGAGGGACAAGTTTTCCATTTTTCGAAATATACAAGAACTGGTCGACAGAAATATAAGAAAGGCTTCTGAAATCTGATTTATTATTATTATTTTTTTTTGGGGGGGGGGGGGGGCGTAAAGAGTTACTTTCATAGTCAAATTGCCATCAACGGTAATTACCATAAGGTTATATTGCTCATCATCAAATCAAAATTCCGTATTTAATGAAACTTACTGTTAATCATGTTAATGCCACAGTTACTATACCCGTAACTCTTTAAGCTGGCGTCACACTGTCCCGATGTTCAGGCGCGATGGTTAAACGAAGGGGTCATTTTTAGGGTTCGCGCAAAGTTTAGAAGGTTACACGATGGCACTATGAATCACACGCGAAGGTAATATGAAGTTTACCCGAAGGAGACACGAATGTCAACCGACGTCGTTTGGGCATCGCAGGCGCGAATCCAAGATTGCCGAATTGAATACATTCTGTGGAGCTAATTGTCCTGGGAAAATAGAGACTTTGTTATGTTTGCGCATGGGCTATTACGTTTTATTGACGAAAGCGTCACGTGACCTCCTTATTGTATAAAAATCTTCACCAGATGCAGACCGCGGGAAATTCAGTAGCTGATCATACACTGTCCGTCATAAAGATGGAATATTATTATTATTTGTTATTTGTTATTTTTATTTTTTTGCCGCTATAGCGACCTGATTTGCTCCAAATGCTCCAATGGTCCAAATTTTATTGTCCGAAACGGATATTTATTTTGCCCCTTTTCTCGTGGGCCCGGCAGCCGTTGAGCAGCGGCAGAAGGACGTTGCTCTATCCCCCTCTTTTTGAACGCCAAACAGGGAAGCAGCAACGACCATTTTTAACGTCCTTTGGTATGACGCGGCCGCCCGGAGCGCGTATTTTTTTTTTACACCACTGTTCTGCCATTTATTAAAAATATCCCAACGAAACTGCTCGCTCGCGAGTCTAATCTTCTTCAAATTATTTCACGCGAGAGAATTTACTACTCCTCTGCATAATACGTACTGATAGGTTCTAGCTGTACAAGCAGAGAAAGTAGTAAACAAGATACACATCATATCACACGTATTGACAAATTACTGTATTCCAAGTTTGATTTGGTAGTATATGGAGGATTTTTATTGGAGGGAAGTAAGGAGTTGTGAGCTTGAGGCATTGTTTTTGGAATGGTGTACCTCGCTATAAGGGAGTTTACAATTACCGATAGGAGCTCTGTGACGTCATTGGGTCAGGGGTCATATCTACGTGGTCTCCTCTATATCGGAATTCTTACGTGTGAAGTCTATGACACCTTTTGATTTACATATGGTTTTCATGCTTTTTTTCGCTCATATTGTGAAAATATGGATGAAGAATCGCACTTGTCTATTGATGAGATAGACAATGTATACTTATTCCTATCTTTATTTTGATACCATGTGTATTTGAGTCTCTTTTCTCAACTGAAAGCGAAATTTGTAAGTTACCAACTCGCGTACGGCAAAGCGGCATTGAGTTCGCCGAAACCAACGGGGCTTGAAATCTCGATATTCGGACCGGTGTGCATAAGTACACAGTCGGTGTTTTTGCAACTTTCTGGGAGGAAAACGTTAATGAAAGTCATGAAAATGTCTCATCATATTATTCAAAATGGCAAACGAGAAGGAAAAAAACCCACAAAAAGAAATACACTGCTAGATTTTTGTCTGATAAGAATTTGTAGATATGCCGTACGTTGGTTGACTCATGGGTTGACTGTACGGTCTCCGCATTTTATGTACATTTGGCCTGACCCCGAAAGTGGATATCGGAGACTCGCGCATGCGCAGATTGTATCTGTAAACTCCCTTATTAGATGAGTATAAATGGATCAACGCATTGATGGGCAACATACCAGGGCGTAATGCAAGGACTGCAGAAAGAGAAAGAGAGAGATGGGGGGGGGGGTGCAAGTAGATTGATTAAGAACATACAGGTTTATAGGGAAGAAAAGCTGTGAATGTATTTGCAAGAAATGAAGAGAGAGAGAGAGGGAGAGAGAGAGAGAGAGAGAGAGAAAGGGGAGGGGGTTAGAGGTTTTGCGAAGAGATTAAAGGGGGAAAACAGACATTTTTAAAACATTAAAAATGTCTCGTTTTCACTAATTATATTTATTACTTGTGCTTCGTACTTTATTGTTAATGAGATAATTATCATCTTGAGCATAGCACAAAAAACGCTTCAGAATTCATTGTTTTTAGGTTGATATATATATTTTTAATTTCAACTCGCGCTTCGCGCTCGCATTGTTCAATTAGATAAGTATCTTCTTTGAAAGCATAGCACAAAAAGCGCTCAAAATGCAATGTTTGCATTTTTATATATAAAAAAATGTCGGCTCGCGCTTTAATTGCGCTCTCAATGTTTAGTTTAATGAGCATAGCCCCCAAAACGCTTAAAATGTTCTATTTTCAGGTTTACATAATTATAAATTTCTTTTGACATTATCAAATTTTTGAATACTCATAACTTCGCTATTATTTGGTCAATTTTCTTCAAACTTTCACCCACATTTTTCTTTTATTTTACTGCTTTAAAAAAAATTCAATAATCGGATTCCAGGGTGAACTTTCCCTTTGAGATGCCAAAGAGAAAGAAATACAATTGAAAGTTTGATTTAAAGAAATGATGAACAGACATACAACATAGAGAGAAGGGGGTGGGGTGCAATGATAGTGAAGAAATGCAAGGTAATGAAATGAAAAGATAAAATGAGATAGAGAAGGCGAAGGGAGAGAGAGAGAAATATGTGTGCGTTGCTGACACAAGACCGATGCGACAGGGATTCGCAGTTTAGAGCTCGTCTGCAAGTCCAAAGTCCACATCTTCTAATTAGACTCCAAGTCCAAACCCTCACTTAGTATTTATGCACATTAGTATTAATTTTATGGAAGTGAGACTGCACTGTACTATATAGGGGAGACCGGGTATGGACGTTACAAAATTCACATTTTGGGCCAGATAATTCCAATGAAAGAACTCACGCACTCCATATTGGGTCTGTAGTTAGCCTATTATGTTGGCTAAAACCTGAGGCATATAAAACTTGAAAACATGTAAACACTAATTAACTGCAGCTTAATTAGTGAAGAATTTTTTTTTAACAACCTACCCCATATACGGGGTAGGTTGTTACACCATACGGGGTCAATTGTTACAATATGTAAACATAGGGGGTAAGTTGGCAATGTGTAAATCTCTTATACCATACTTTAATTTAAACTTTCCAGTTTCTTGACATCGTTAACAGTAGATCAAGTAGAACTCTAGAATAGACAAAAGTAATAATAGAAAAATAAAAATATTAACACCTGAAAATTGAAACAAAATGTAATTTTACATATGTAATGTAATTGGGGTAAGTTGTTACATCAACATGGGGTAGGTTGTTGTAACAACCTACCCCATGGGTGATTTTACACACAGAAATCAACTGTAGCACAGTCATTAGGCAGAATTACAGGGCATGGCTAAGGGGTATATTAGTGACATACATGTACTATATTTACAACACCAGACTATCATCATGTGCCTTCAGTTGTAAGACCTATTACAAATTTCAATTTTTGTCAAAAATTTACTTTGATCTGTAAAAAATGTTTTTTGTTGATTTACTTTTTAATAAAACAACGGAGAAACCTCACGACCGGCATTTCATCACAGCTATGTGTAGGGTGTATATAGATGCCAGTTAGCACATCCTCTCTTGTTCCACATTAGCACACTGAGAACTGTAACAACTGACCCGTGTAACTTCCATACCCGGTCTCCCCTATACTTGTGTGTTCTGTGCTTATTTCTATATGTTTACTGATCTGACATCGTCGGTGATATGACATTTGTACAAATATCCGAGGCTTTGGGCAGGTCATGAGTTCGGCTGTCAAAATATTGTCTGTGTTTGCAGACTAGCGCAAACCCACTCAGATTTCCAAGATTCGCTGCGTGCATCGACTAGACTCGCTCGCTCGCAGTTTCGTTGGCTTATTTTGAATAAATGGCAGAACAGTGGTGTAAAAAAAAAAAAATACGCGGCCGGGGTTCGAACCCACGACATCCCGATTATGAGGCGGACGCTCTTATCCACTGAGCCTAATTTCTTGCATATGTTTGTCCCTGCTTTTACTTTTCGGGACCCTGGTTATATTTTGAACATTCTCTAAACCCTTCAAGAAGATATTTTTTCCAAAAAAGTTTTTGTCAACCCCCATGATGTTCATTTTTGGTCATTTTTTTCTTCTCATTTTGGGCCCCTTTTTGGTTACCCGGCTGATAAAGCCCCCCCCCTCTCCCCCCTCCCCCAGGAAACGCGTCGGAGGTGTACTGTTTATATTGGTTTTTAAGTTAAATCTAGATTTACGGGGAAAGGCTTGGTTCTCTTGTCTAGGGGAGGGGCTGAAACAAAAATAATGATGGTAAAAATTCGGAATATTATATTCAACCTTTATGCTAAAAACAAAAGAAATAAAAAACAACCTTTAACCCTTAATTATTATCCTTTTCCCTAATTTTCTTTTTAGCCTTGATGGCAAGATTTTGAATGGTAACTATTGATGATATTTTAATAATTTCGATTTTTATGTTTTACTGATATTTTACAATAAAATTTAGAGAAGATAGAAATCTTCATGGTGTAAAAATGATTAAAATCAATGTTAAACACCGATCAAAATAAACTTTGACCCCTCGCCTAGACAAACGTGTCAAGCCTGTAACCACATAATTAGGTTTAACTTCAAGAACAATAACAACTATACACCTCAGACGTGTTTTCTTGGGGTAGGACGCAGGGTGCCTTGGTGGGTCGCGTAAACAAAAAGGGGCAACCGAAATAAGAAAAAATGACGAAAATGGCCATCTTCTGGGGGTTGTTAACTATTTGGAAGAAAAATCCCTGGAAAGAATTGAGGGAACGTCCAAGATATAGCCGGGACCCCGAAAGAGTGAAAGCGGTGACCAACACATTCAAGAAATTCAAGCCGGAGCAACGGTAGCATCGTTGGAGCCAGAAAAAATATTCCACTTCATGACGAACAGGTGAATCTCAACACACTTTTGGACTCAAATTGAAATTAAACATGCCCCCCCCCCCAAGGTAGGGAGAGGCAGGGGGAAGAAGACAGCTGGTAAACACGAATTGAGAAAAGGAGACTCTAATAACATACAGCAACCAGGGACAGTTTCAGATTGATGGAAATAGTTCAGTGAAAATCAGGGCGGGGGGGGGGGAGAGGCAACACAGATTTTGCACATTTGTTATGTTTAGAATCAATGTCACCCAATTTACTTATTTTTCTCTTTCAGATAAAATTAAATTTGACAATTTTGTGTCAAAATCAATTTAGTCAATGTACTTTGGACAGATTAGAGAAAATGTGTCAAAAAGTGTTTATTTTAGAACTAAAAATCATGGTATAGTAATGATGATGATGATGATAGAGGTTGTGGTGGTGGTGCTGTTCACCACCCTTACAATTATCCTCGTCATCCTTATTATCATCGTGCATAATCACAACCATCATCATTATCATAATCATAATCACCACCAAATCTACCAACACCTACCAACCTCATACTAATCCCCATCCTCCACTAAGATAAAAATTATTATCTTCATCACCGCCATCACCAACATATCTCACAGCTGCCATCACCATCATGACCATCACCTTCATCAGTATCATCATGAATATGATTGTCATAATCATGTTGTTATTATCAAGTTAACGTTAAAGTCTCAAAGATGGATGAAATGATTACCTTTTCTTGGGAGAAAATTATTTTGCCTTCAGCTTCGATAGAAAGGATTTTGAAATTACGTATTTCCATTTGATTTTCATTACAGGTCTCGAAAGAAATGAGATTGGAAAGATGACACTTTAAAAATCAAACAATACAAATGTAAATGAGAATTTGACGTAATATACACTGATATAGATGGGGCAAAGAATACAAAGAGGAACACTAAATTCTTCTTCCATTCCACAAGACAATTCTGTGTCATCATAATATGCTAAGATGGCTACATGATGGCATTGAGAAGGCGTCACGACGTCGTGTTGCCTTCAACAGATCATCGGGCGGGTTCGCGTTTCCCTCGCATTGCCTTCACAAGGGGACAATGCGCGATGCTGCGATGCTCAAACGAAGTGAACCTTCGCAACTCCATCGGGATTATTTTTTGCCGATGCGTCGGAAGTTGCTGCCGAAGCCTGAAAAATCTCCACCGATGGTCATGGTGGTTTTAAGATTGCTAATTATACAGGCTGTATCAAATAAAATGGTAAAGTTGGAAAACATTTTGTTTAATTATAAAAAATAATAAAAATCTAATAGTATTCAATATTTCTATAAAGGAGGAATATCAGACATTCTTTATAGTAGAGCTGTTTAGCTCTAAATTTTAGGCGAATTGTGCAAATTTTGACTAAAGCATGAAACTTCTACCAATGGTAGTACATGCCATAAGTTTCATTTTAAGTTCGGGAGGCACGTCAGATTTGACCTCTGGTGACCTCCAGAGGTCAATGACCTTAAACTATCAAAATATTGATGTTTCACATCACTTTTCAATGAATGACATGATGATAATGCACGGAACATGCATTATATTATGTAATCAAGGATTATTAATTATAGACAGGGCTTTAGATTTATACTCTGAGAACAATGAACGGTCAATCACCTCAAAATATCAGAATATGAATATTTAGCGTTATTGGCTAAGTAGAAACATTGCTATGGTATAATACTTTGTATTTTTGGTTAAAATGATATATTTTAGAGCACTTGATACTCATTTACAGGTTTTTAACCTTTGACCTCCGTGTACTGCTAAAGGTCATTGACCTCAAAATATGAAAATATTGATACTTGCGCTGTTGGTTATTTCATATTCTCTACGTATGAAGTTTGTTGCAATGAATAGCGTTCATGTTACATAGTCAAGTGTCTACCTTGACCTCTGACATATATGAAGCCAAAGGTCGACATAGGCGGGTCGCTATAATAAAAGACAACAACGTCTTCCACTATATTGTCATACTTTTGTCCTGCGTGATTCTCCTGCCGAGTCCGACTTGATCAGTTTCGTCACATATTTACTTGAGGAGATGGAGGCGGCCTACTTGCATGCATGGGTATATAAACACAACACAAAAAGAAAGTTCCCCCTATTTCAAATATCAATCATTTTTAAAATAGGAGGAGTTAAAAAAATCTAGTTATATGTCCATGTAAGGAATTTAATTAGCTACCAGGGGAGCGAATTTTAGGAAAAATCACGAAGTCATGCTTCAGTGAGCAATGGTTGAATGCAAAAATGTCATTTTTGGAAGTTCACAAGCCTCAAATCACAACTTTGATTCAATGATATCGGACCAATTTTTAGATTTTAAACATTTCACGCATCAGAATGTACGCAAAACGTGCTTCCAAACATACGGAAAGGACATTTGCGTAAAATTTCACGGTTGAGTGAGCATGCAGCAAAAATGCCAAAACTGCGATTGTTATTTCTTTTTCATGGTAAAATTGATAACATATGATGGGATTCATGTCTTGGAAGAGTGTTTTTAACTTTTGCAAAAAATTTAAATCAATTCACGGTTGAATGAACACCATGAAATACCGTGTGAAAAACACTAAGTAAGTATTCTTTCCATTTTGTACACTAAAAATCATGTGAATATCTGTTTTTGTATTATTTTTATGACCGGTGCATGTGTGTACATGATCCTATTGCATTTATTTAAAAATTCATGCTTCAGTGAGCACGTGGCACTGGAAAACCTGTTTTTTGATTTAGAGACAAAAATTAAATTGCTTACTTTGCTTAACCATAACAATTCGTTTGAAAATATTCATTTGATTTAATTTTTGCAAAAATCACGATTTTTTATGCTTCAGTGAACACAAGATTTGAGAAAAACATTAAAAAAAAGGAAGAAAGTTTGCGGTCCTGGCACGGCCTTATGGCACGTCCGATTCTCAATTTGACCTACGTTCCTGTTAGTTAATGACCTCTTAAAGATTCTCTCCAAGTTTTAAGAATTAACTCACAGCATAGCAAACAAAAAATTGACAATGAAAATGGGCAATATTTGACTTTTGTCCACTTTTTGTTTAAACTCTATACATAAAGTCAATGGGGGGAAATCAATAGTGAACAAAAGTCATATATTGCCCATTTTCATTGTCAATTTTTTGTTCGTTATACTGTGAGTTAATTCTTGAAACTTGGAGAGAATCTTTAAGAGGTCATTAACTAACAGGAACGTAGGTCAAATTGAGAATCGGACGTGCCATAAGGCCGTGCCAGGGCCGCAAACTTTCTTCCTTTTTTCATTTTTTTCTCATATCTTGTGTTCACTGAAGCATAAAAAAAAAAAAATCGGGATTTTTGCAAAAAGGAAATCAAATGAATATATTCAAACGAATTGTTATGGTTAAGCAAAGTAAGCAATTTAATTTTTGTCTCTAAATAAAAAAAACAGGTTTTCCAGTGCCACGTGCTCACTGAAGCATGAATTTTTAAATAAATGCAATATGATCATGTACACACGTGCACCGGTCATAGAAATAATACAAAATCAGATATTCACATGATTTTTAGTGTACAAAATGGAAAGAATACTTACTTAGTGTTTTTCACATGGCATTTTATGGTGTTCATTCAACCGTGAATTGATTTCAAATTTTTGCAAAAGTTAAAAACACTCTTCCTAGACATGAATCCCGATATTTTATCAATTTTACCATGAAAAAAAAGTAACAATCGCAGTTTTGGCATTTTTTGCTGCTTGCTCACTCAACCGTGAAATTTACGCAAATGTCCTTTCCGTATATTTGGAAGCATGTTTTGCGTACATTCTGATGCGTGAAATGTTTAAAATCTAAAAATTGGTCCGATATCATTGAATCAAAGTTGTGATTTTAGGCCTGTGAACTTCCAAAAATGACATTTTTGCATTCAACCATTGCTCACTGAAGCATGACTCCCCTGGTAGCTAATTAAATTCCCTACTTGGACATATAATTAGAATTTTTTTAACTTCTCCTCTTTCAAAAATTATTGATATTGGAAATAGGGGGAACTTTCTTTTTGTGTTGTGTTTAGATGCTGTACAGAAAGTCATCAAGAAAGTGCAGGCTATACGCACTGTGGATACTGCTGTTTTGGCACTAACCCGTGTATATGTTTCCAATTGTCATGCCCTCATAGAGTATGATACTGTTCTTTTTCGCTAGAAAGAGAAATGAGTCTGCCTGTAAAGTGCTCCTGGGAGTAACGCCTAGTCCAAGTTATGTGAGTATAAAGATATTAAAAGTTATACGAGTACAGACACCATGTCACTGCTACGTGTAAAGTGCTAACATTGTTGTGCTGACTTTGCCTGCAATAGTCATGGAAGTGAACAATGTCAGGTCGTACAAACAGTTCTTCACCCATAAATCTTTGGCTCTCACAGGACTGCTAAAGAACCACACTATGGTTCCGAATCCTGACCTGTACCAAGCCCATTTGACAGGGACAAAGGAATCCTGTGCTGTCAGAGGCCTCAAATTCTTACCATGAACAGATGTAAGAGCAAGAAACATGCACTGCTAGCAAAGCTACACAGAAGTCCATTCGATCATATTTGGAGACGGTTGCTATCGGGAACAATTCACTCACTCGATCAGGCAGTTAGTCCTTAAGAGGTGTGTGCAGACGAGAACGGAACGGGACAGGACAAGCTACATAAGCTAAAATTTAAAACTTTGCCTGCAACTGACAAGATAGCTCTAGGTCAACATTTGCATCTTCTGCTGTCAAGTTGTCTCTTTAACGAGAACAGTCAAAGGACTAACTGACTGATCGAGTGAGAGAATGAATTATTCCCGATAGCAACAGTCTAAAAATATGATCGAGTGAACTTATTGGTGTACTTCCAACAATTAGTGCATACTTTCTTGCATTTGCATCAATATATATGGCAAGATATTATCAGGCCTCTGACCGTCTATTCAAAGAGGCTGCAACCACACAGGATTCCTTTGCCCATGTCAGATGGGATTGGTAGGTCAGGATTCGAGACCCTAGTCTGGTTCCTTGAAAGCAGTCCAGTAGACATTCATGCTTAGTGCGCCATCTCCATTGGGGAAATGCTTCAAAGAGCCATAGATTTTTGGGTAAAGAACTATTACTACTACATGACATTGCTTACTTCCATTACTATTGCAGACGTTCATCAGCACAACAATTAAAGCGCTCTACGTGTAGCAGTGACATGCATGGAGTCTGTACCATATAACTTGTAGTTTCTTTATTATGCTCATATCACTTGGAATACGTATAAGAGAGTGCATGTTACTCAGGGGAGCACTTTCACATCTTCCAGGCAGACTTCTTTCCTTTTTCAGGGAACAGTATCATTACTCCAGGGGCCGCGGAGCCGGGGGGGGGGGGGCTGGGGGGGGGGGGGGGGCTGCAGCCCCCCC
Organism: Paracentrotus lividus; assembly: GCA_940671915.1. Lineage (NCBI taxonomy): Eukaryota > Metazoa > Echinodermata > Echinoidea > Camarodonta > Echinidae > Paracentrotus > Paracentrotus lividus. The sequence goes on along the minus strand of CALNVZ010001721.1, from coordinate 28,930,439 downwards.
CCACTTTATTCAGCAACGCGTGTACAAAAACGCAAAAATGCCATTACCTTTGGTGATTTTTAGGCCTGTTCAGCCCCCCCACTTTTGGCTTAGCCCCTCCACTTTCAAAAACGCTCCGCGGCCCCTGTACTCTACATGCATGAGGGCATGACAATTGGAAACATGTAAGCGATTACTGGAATCTTCTACAAAGAGCTATGTAAAGTTCGTCAGTATCTTTGTTGTTGAAATTATCCAGTACCAAAACTGCAGTGTCCACAGTTTGTATGGCCTGCACTTTCTTGATCACTTTCTGTACAGCATCTACCAAAGCATGCAAGCATCCGCCTCCAGCTCCTCAAGTAAATATAGGATAAAGCTGATCACCTAGGACTCGGCAGGAGAACCACGCAGGACAAGAGTATGACAATCAGCTAATGGAAGACGTAATTGTCTTTCATTATAGTGACCCGCCTATGTCGATCTTTGACCTCATACATGTCAGAGGTCAAGGTAGAAACTTGTCTACGTAACATGAACGCTATTCATTGCAATAAACTTCATACGTAGAGAATATGAAATAACCAACAGCGCAAATATCAATATTTTCATATTTTGAGGTCAATGACCTTTAGCAGTAGGTTAAAAGCCTGTAAATGAGTATCAAATGCTCTAAAATATATCATTTTAACCGAAAATACAAAGTATTATACCATAGCAATGTTTCTACTTAGCCAATAACGTTAAATATTCATATTCTGATATTTTGAGGTCATTGACCTTTCATTGTTCTCAGAGTTTAAATCTAAAGCCCTGTCAATAATTAATAATCCTTGATTACATAATATAATGCATGTTCCGTGCATTATCATCATGTCATTCATTGAAAAGTGATGTGAAACATCAATATTTTGATAGTCTAAAGGTCATTGACCTCTGGGGGTCACCAGAGGTCAAATCTGACGTGCCTCCCGATCTTAAAATGAAACTTATGGCATGTACTACCATTGGTAGAAGTTTCATGCTTCAATTTTTGCACAATTATTCAGCTAATCCGCTCTACTATTAGCATTTATTATTAAAAAAAAAAAAATCTCATTTGGTGTTGTAGATCTTGAGATATGATCACTTTTCTATAATCAAGACAATCTAGTTTGGGCATGCTTTTCCATGGTCTATATTTAGGTTTTGCGCATAGTGGCCACGAATTCATTGCTTCGGAAAAATAAATGTGTGTAATATCAATCAGCTCCTCTCCGCACACTTTGTTTTTAAATGTGGTACCAAATACAGGCATTATTTCAGAAGATGTCATAATTTAATTACTTTTCCCCCATTGTTCCATTCTTTTTGAAACAGTCTGTAGTACTTCAAAATGGCCCGATGCTTTTGCGATGTTTTCGTAATGCCTTTGTGTTCAGAGCAAAATTTGGGTTTTTCAGCCATCGCGCGTCCATCGCTGCTAACCATCGGGACAGTGTGACGCGGGCTTTAAGAAATGGGGGCGTGGAATGCATTGTCAATGTATAGTTTGTATACTACATGCGTTATGTTTTGATGTTTCACCCCTTAATTAATCTCTCTCTGTCTGTCTGTCTGTCTGTGTCTCTCTCTCTCTCTCTCACACACACACACACACACACCCTCATACACGCACCATCACACACCCTACCCCTCTTTCTCTCTCCCCATATTTCCTCATAATTATCGCAATCTCCGTCTTCACTCTCATATTCATTTTCTCTCTCTCTTTCTAAACATACATTCCTCTAGGTAACAGTTTCATAACTGTCAATGGTTTGTACTTCACTACGAAAGACAGTGACAATGACACTCACGATTATTATAACTGTGCAGTTCGTTTCACGGCTGCATGGTGGTATGGCGACTGTACCTCGACCAACCTCAATGGTCTGTATCTCAATGGGACAACTTCTGAGTATGCTAAGGGTGTGGTTTGGCTGGGCTGGCGAGGCTTTTATTACTCTCTCAAGAAAACTGAGATGAAGATTCGTCCCGCGGAGTAATCGTGATAATATGCATGATATTTTTCGGGCAGGGATTTCGAAATAGCGAGAGAGCAAAGTAGAGGGGCGTAGCAGATGACAAATTTATTACAGATTTTTGTTTATTCACATGTTTTATTGCAGGAAAAACGACAATAATAATGGAATAGAGGGGCAAAAACCCTCTTGCGACCCTGCCCGGATCCGCAACTGTTACAGTGGCTATGATTTTCAATCTTAATAACTAAATAAATAAATAATTATGATTAAAAAAAATAAAAAAATCAGACAATTGAAATTTAAGTAGCTTTAACATATACGTGATATTGAAAAGTCTTTCGGTAGTGTTAATCATAATTTCTTATTTCATATGCCTACTACCTTAATTCAGTTGGTCCTGAAATTGATTGGATAACAACTCTGTATACTGCTCGACAGATTATGAATAATGGATCTTTAAGTTATTGCAACATGCAAAATGATGTGCCCCATTTCACCATATTCGTTTTTAATTGTAGTTATAAAGATTTGCCGAGCTTTAACTATTCCATATAAACAACAGATTAGATTAAGAATTTTCCGTATTTAAAAGATGAGGGTATTGCATACAATTCTAATATCAAATTTCATAGCAACACAATTTCAAATTTGATGGAGTAAATTTTTCTTTAATTTACAAAGAAAATTAAAACAAATGAAATAGACTGTAAAATGTTGGCATATTATACATATATATATATATATATATATATATTGTTTTTAACTGTAAGGCCCATATCTTTTCAATTACTAAGTATAAAAATACCACTGAAAGGTTTTCATGCGATAAGCAGTTTTTTTTTAATTAGAGGGTAATAATAGAGTAAGAAGAAAGGTTATGTGGAATGATTGTATATGTTTACCCGGTTAAGTTTAAACTATCTAAAACATATTTTATACTTTTATAATTATACAGTAACAACCTTTAAAAAAAATAACTAGTTGTCTTCTTGTTATGTTGTTTCAATTAGTGTGAGGTCGATTGTAATTACCTTGCAAAGGTGGATAGTACCTAGAAATATGTATTACTAATTATAAGCCTTTTTATCTGTTGACATCAGTTGGCTGTAGTAACCTAAATTTTCTGTTTAATCCTGCGCTAGTGTAAACATATGTTGGTAAATTTTGCAACATTGTCATGTCTTGTTTATTGATGACTGTTTTTTTTTTTATTTTTTTTTTACTTCATTACTTTTTTTTAACTGACTCTGACCAACAGATCTTATGACTTGTTAATATTTGTATTATGATTTAATAAAGCATACAAATGCAAAAAAAAAAAAAAAAAAAAAAAAAAAAAAAAAAAAGCGGGGCGAAGTTAAGGGTCCATTAAATATTTAAATGAAATCGAAATGATCAGTAATTAATTCATATGAAGCAGGAAAGAAAAATTAATACACAATTGTGTATTTTTTAAATGATTTAAATTTGATTTCGAAATGTTTACTTTAAAAAAAAAAGAAAAAAAAATTCTCTATATTTTAGGTAATCTTTTGACTATCATTATTTTGAGTGTAGCTTAAGCATATTGTTGGTCAATATTACATGGTTACATGGACATGGTGTAGGTGTGTACAGACCGATCTATACACAGAGTTTGCTTTACTCGCTTTTGTTACAATATCGATGTGCCCTTTGTTGAGATAGATTTGAACGGACATATTACCCCCGAGGACAAATTACCCCCCGAGGAACAATTACCCTCCCGGACAAATTGCCCCCCGGACAATTACCCCCGAGGACATTTACCCCCCGAGGAACATTACCCCCGGACAATTACCCCCCCCCCGGCAATTACCCCCCGGAACAATTACCCCCCGAGGACAATTACCCGCCGGACAATTACCCCCGAGGACAATTACCTTCCCGGAAATTACCTTCCCGGACAATTACCCCCCGGACAATTACCCCCCGAGACAATTACCCGCTCACAGGCATTGATGTTGGTATCAAGCGGCGCCTATTTTGAGTCTCGCCCGGTGTCGCAGGTTTTCGAATTATTTTCTACTTGATCTTATCTTAATGACTTTCTCTTTCTCTTCTTCTGTTATATCTATCTTTTTCCTTTTCTCTTTCACTCTTTCACTTTCTTCTTTTTACTTTGGCTTTTTCCCTTTTTTCCCTTTTCGATTTCTGCACCTATGCATCAGAAAATATGTTGGCCCCATATATCCTTTTATTTTCATAGAAAAATAAATTGAACATTTATGAAAGTACACGATTACACAAATAATGACAAATGTTGAATATCTCTGATTCATCTCTGATTCCAACTGATCTTATTTTCTATTTATTTTTGTTTCGCCTGAACGAAGTTCGGCAGAGACCTAGTAATCAATTTTCCTGTTAGTCTGTTGGTCTGTTAGTCTATTACGAAAATGTCAAAGTTTTTAATTTTTGTTTAACTTGCTCCTGATTTCTTTATTTTCTGCATCATTTGTGTTCACACTTGGTACAAATGAATACTTGGGTAATACCAAATATGTGTTGATAAGGATGATGAGGTCAAAGGTCATCTAGGGGTCAAAAGGTCAAATGATATGAGGCCATGTTACAAAATGTTAAAGTTTTTGTTTAACTTGCTCTCATTTCTTTATTTCTTCCATCAATTGTGTTCACACTTGGTACAAATGACTCTTGGGTAATACCACATGTGCCTTGATGAAGGATGATGAGATCAAAGGTTATATAGGGGTCAAAATATCAAGTTAAAGGCCGTCTTTTCTTAAACTTTTTGTTTAACTTTCACTCATTCTTTTATAGCATCAGTTTTGTTCACCCTGGTATAAATTATCCTTGGTTAATACAACTTATTTGTTGATGAGAATGATGAGGTCAAAGGTCATATAGGGGTCAAAAGGTCAACTTAAAGGTCAAAAGGTCATAATTGCGTGCTTTGTTGATAGCGAAATCGGTCGAGACTCGTGTTTCGCGAACCATCAGGCAAATAGATAAAACCGTGGTCTTAGCCCATGGTTTCTAAGGGCGGCAATAAAGGCCATAATTAATAACTCCATAATTTAACAAATAAAGTGCAAAATATAAACTAAAGCCCAATATCAATTTATAAAAAATAAGGTTAATCGTAAAATTAAATATTCATACATTAGTTATTTTCACTTTATTTTTTCATTTATGGAGTCATTAATTATGGCCCTGATGACCGCCCACGGATTTTTGTCGAATCCACCGTCGGGAATATGAGGGCCAGTTTACATATTTTCTGATGCATTTTGTGTATCCAAACGGGGGCTTCGGGCGCAAGCCCCCCCCCCCCCCCATTTTTTCATGGCGCAGAAGGCACCGCTAAACAAACAAAAAGGGGAAAAGGAGCTGGGGGTGGAGGTTGTGTGGTCGAATGGATAAGTCGGTGGACTGACGATCACAAAGTACGCCGGTTTCGATCCCCTCCATTCCACTAATGTCCTTTGGTTAGATATTAATCTACAATTGGCCAGACTTGACCCAAAGTAAGGTAAATAAGTACCGGTAGCAGGCGCGTATCCAGGATTTTGGCACCCCGGGGGCCCAAATGTGATTTTGATTTTGTGGCGCCCAGTGGTGGATCCAGAAAGGTAGCATCCTTTTTTTCCACGTTAACAAGCCGGGCGGAGTCAAAAGGTACACTCAAATGTTTTCATGTCACGCTGGCCGAGCGATAAGCGGGGGGGGGGGGGGGGGGTGTGGTGTTGAAATTTTTTCGGCCTACGGCCAATCATAGGTCATACATTAAACCATAGGGGTAGGTTGAGGTCAATCAGCTCAAATAAGCCCATTTTCCGTTTGTTTCTTTTTTTTTTCCTTTTTTTTTTTTTACATTTTCCTCAATTTTGCGCCCCTCTAGGTCGATTTGGCGCCCCTTTGAGGTCATTTTGGCGCCCTTTCGGGCGCCTACCGGGGGGCCCGGGCCCGTAAAGCCCCCCCCCCAGAATACGCGATGGGTAGGAAAGAAATTCCTCGAATGCCTGAAGCGCCCTTTATTTAGGGCAGCTATGGCTATTGCCGGTAATAATATTAGCTGCGCCACTGAATAGTTTATTAGATAGTCGGCACATTATAAATGCTTAATATAGGTTTTCCCGGCCATTTCATTGTTTTTGTCAATCAATTGCAATATTAAAGGCATTCATGTTCGGAAAAAAAACGCTGCTGCATCGAAATGTTGCCAGTCAAAATCGTATCAATCATCAAAATTAACGATTGATGGCGATTGATTTCGTATTTGCGCATTCTACTTCACATAATAGCATACGCATTCGGCAATAGCTATTCAATTTCGTTTCATCCTGTGACATTTCATTCTGTATACTGAAATTCGCACAAATAATTGAAATTAAATGCCTATATCCGAATTTGAACTTTGCAAACCATTACTTTGTGTGCCTAAAAACGAATCTGAGAGCATGAACACGAATTGTTTGACTAAAGTCAGTCTGTCGCATCAAACACACGGATTTGAATACACATTAAATGAAACGGATGATAAATGTATGAAATTGGCCGGGAAAACCTATATTATTATTGTTAATGGAAAGGGGGGAAAAGGGAAATAAAAAGGAAAAATAAGAAAATGAGAGAGAGAGAGAGAGAGAGAGAAAAGGAGAAAGATCAATATAACAGAGAAAGGGAAAGGGAAAGAAAGCCATTAAGAATAAGAATCAAGATCCGGGGGTACTTGTTTGTGGGTTAATTGTCCGTGGGATAATTCTCCGGGGGGGTAATTGTCCTCGGGGGTAATTGTCCGGGGGGTAATTGTCCAGGGGTAATTGTCCGGGGGTAATTGTCCTCGGGGGTAATGTCTGGGGGTAATTGTTTCGGGGGTAATATGTTCGGGGGTAATGGTCCGGGGGTAATTGTCCGGGGGGTAAATGGTCCGGGGGTAATTGTCCTCGGGGGTAATTGTCCGGGGGTAATTGTCCGGGGAAATTGTCCTCGGGGGTAATTGTCCGGGGGTATTGTTCGGGGGGTAATTGTTCGGGGTAATTGTCCGGGGTAATTGTTCGGGGTAATTGTCCGGGGGGTAATTGTCCGGGGGGTAATTGTCGCGGGGGGTATTGTCCGGGGGTAATTGTGCCAGGGGGGTAATTGCCCTCGGGGTAATTGTCCGGGGGTAATTGTCGGGGGGGGTTAAATTGTCCTCGGGGGTAATTGTCTCGGGTGGTAATTGTCGCGGGGGGTAATTGTCCGGGGGGTAATTGTCCTCGGGGGTAAATTGTCGGGGGTAATTGTCCGGGGGGTAATTGTCCTTGGTTCGGCGTAGTCATATATTTGCAGCATTTAAAGTGTAAAGAAATATTTGACATTGTGTTACATAGAATTTGAAAACTATGCTTCAAACTTTTGCTTTTAGCCGCCCCAATTATTTTTTTTTTAAATACACACAAACAAGGAAACAAAAAAAGAAAGAGGAAGGAGAAAAAGGGTGTGAACAAACGAAAAAATCAATAATTAATCTCAAATATTTTGTAAAATGTTACAGTTTTTTTTTTTTTTTTTTTTTTTTTGAGAACTAAAGCAGACTGTATATGCCCAAGATTTAGGTTTGAAATTCAAATCTATCTCAACAAAGGGCACATCGATATTGTAACAAAAGCCGAGTAAAGCAAACTCTGTGTATAGATGCGTCTGTACACACCTACACCATGTTCCATGTAACCATGTAATATTGACAACAATATGCTTAAGCTTACACTCAAAATAATGATAGTCAAAAGATTACCTAAAATATAGAGAATTTTTTTTCTTTTTTTTTTAAGTAAACATTTCGAAATCAAATTTAATCATTTAAAAAATACACAATTGTGTATTAATTTTTCTTCCTGCTTCATATGAATTAATTACTGATCATTTCGATTTCATTTAAATATTTAATGACCCTTAACTTCGCCCCGCTTTTTTTTTTTTTTTTTTTTTTTGGTTGTTTGGGTTTTTTTTTTTTTTTTTTGGCATTTGTTGCTTTATTAAATCATAATACAAATATTAACAAGTCATAAGATCTGTTGGTCAGAGTCAGTTAAAAAAAGTAATGAAGTAAAAAAAAAAAAAAAAAAAAACAGTCATCAATAACAAGACATGACAATGTTGCAAAATTTACCAACATATGTTTACACTAGGCAGGATTAAACAGAAAATTTAGGTTACTCACAGCCAACTGATGTCAACAGATAAAAGGCTTATAATTAGTAATACATATTTCTAGTACTATCCACCTTTGCAACGGTAATTACAATCGACCTCACACTAATTGAAACAACATAACAAGAAGACACACTAGTTATTTTTTTTTAAAGGTTGTTACTGTATAATTTAAAAGTATAAAATATGTTTTAGATAGTTTAAACTTAACCGGGTAAACATATCAATCATTCCACATAACCTTTCTTCTTACTCTATTATTACCCTCTTAATTAAAAAAAAACTGCTTATCGCATGAAACCTTTCAGTGGTATTTTTATACTTAGTAATTGAAAAGATATGGGCCTTACAGTTAAAAACAATATATATATTATATATATATATATATGTATAATATGCCAACATTTTACAGTCTATTTCATTTGTTTTAATTTTCTTTGTAAATTAAAGAAAAATTTACTCCATCAAATTTGAAATTGTGTGCTATGAAATTTGAATATAGAATTGTATGCAATACCCTCATCTTTTTAAATACGGAAAATTCTTAATCTAATCTGTTGTTTATATGGAATAGTTAAAGCTCGGCAAATCTTTATAACTACAATTAAAAACGAATATTGGTGAAATGGGGCACATCATTTTGCATGTTGCAATAACTTAAAGATCCATTATTCATAAATCTGTCGAGCAGTATACAGAGTTGTTATCCATCAATTTCAGGACCAACTGAATTAAGGTAGTAGGCATATGAAATAAGAAATTATGATTAACACTACCGAAAGACTTTTCAATATCACGTATACTGTTAAACTACTTAAATTTCAATTGTCTGATTTTTTTATTTTTTTAATCATAATTATTTATTTATTTAAGTTATTAAGATTGAAAATCATAGCCACTGTAACAGTTGCGGATCCGGGCAGGGTCGCAAGAGGGTTTTTGCCCCTCTATTCCATTATTATTGTCGTTTTCTGCAATAAAACATGTGAATAAACAAAAATCTGTAATAAATTTTCATCTGCTACGCCCCTCTACTTTGCTCTCCTCGCTATTTTCGAAATCCCTGCCCGAAAAATATCATGCATATTATCACGATTACTCCGCGGACGAATCTTCATCTCAGTTTTTGGGAGAAATAAAAGCCTCGCCAGACCACCAAACCACACCCTTAGCATACTCAGGAAGTTGTCCCATTGAGATACAGACCATTGGAGGTTGGTCGAGGTACAGTCGCCATACCACCATGCAGCCGTGAAACGAACTGCACAGTTATATAATCGTGAGTGTCATTGTCCTTGTCTTTCGTAGTGAAGTACAACCATTGACAGTTTGAAAACTGTTACCTAGAGGAATGTATGTTTAGAAAGAGAGAGAGAAAATAATATGAGAGTGAAGACGAGATTGCGATAATTATGAGGAAATATGGGAAGAGAAAGAGGGGTAGGGTGTGTGTGGTGCGTGTATGAGGGTGTGTGTGTGTGTGTGTGTGAGAGAGAGAGAGAGAGACACAGACAGACAGACAGACAGAAGAGAGATTAATTAAGGGTGAAACATCAAACATAACGCATGTAGTAACAACTATACATTGACAATGCATTCCACGCCCCCATTTCTTAAAGCCCGCGTCACACTGTCCCGATGGTTAGCAGCGATGGACGCGCGATGGCTGAAAAACCCAAATTTTGCTCTGAACACAAAGGCATTACGAAAAACATCGCAAAAGCATTCGGGCCATTTTGAAGTACTACAGACTGTTTCAAAAAGAATGGAACAATGGGGAAAAGTTAATTAAATTATGACATCTTCTGAAAATAATGGCCTGTATTTGGTACCACATTTAAAACAAAAGTGTGCGGAGAGGAGCTGATTGATATTACACACATTTATTTTTCCGAAGCAATGAATTCGTGGCCACTATGCGCAAAACCTAAATATAGACCATGGAAAAGCATGCCCAAAACTAGATTGTCTTGATTATAGAAAAGTGATCATATCTCAAGATCTACAACACCAAATGAGATTTTTTTTTTTTTAATAATAAATGCTAATAGTAGAGCAGATTAGCTGAATAATTGTGCAAAAATTGAAGCATGAAATTCTACCAATGGTAGTACATGCCATAAGTTTCATTTTAAGATCGGGAGGCACGTCAGATTTGACCTCTGGTGACCCCCAGAGGTCGAATGACCTTTAGACTATCAAATATTGATGTTTCACATCACTTTTCAATGAATGACATGATGATAATGCACGGAACATGCATTATATTATGTAATCAAGGAGTTATTAATTATTGACCAGGGCTTTAAATTTAAACTCTTGAGAACAATGAAAGTCAATGACCTCAAAATATCAGAATATGAATATTTAACGTTATTGGCTAAGTAGAAACATTGCTATGTATAATACTTTGTATTTTCGGTTAAAATGATATATTTTAGAGCATTTGATACTCATTTACAGGCTTTTAACCTACTGCTAAAGGTCATTGACCTCAAAATATGAAAATATTGATATTTGCGCTGTTGGTTATTTAATATTCTCTACGTATGAAGTTTTATTGCAATGAATAGCGTTCATGTTACGTAGACAAGTTTCTACCTTGACCTCTGACATGTATGAGGTCAAAGATCGACATAGGCGGGTCACTATAAGTGAAAAGACAATTACG
>CALNVZ010001721.1:28894169-28919584 GCA_940671915.1 Paracentrotus lividus | reverse complement strand
TTACTATTTTCTCTTTCTTAATCTGTCCGGTCGCCTCGAGGTCATACTATTTGCAGCATTTAAATGAAGTGAAAGACAAATATTTGACATTGTGTTACATAGAATTTGAAAACTATGCTCTCAACTTTTGCTTTTAGCCGCCCCAATTATTTTTTTTTTAAATACACACAAACAAGGAAACAAAAAAAGAAAGAGGAGGAGAAAAAGGGTGTGAACAAACGACAAAAATCAATAATTAATCTCAAATATTTGTAAAATGTTAACAGTTTTTTTTTTTTTTTTTTTTTTTTTGAGAACTAAAGCAACTGTATTGCCCACAGAATTTAGGTTGAATCCAAATCGGGGGTAATTGTCCAGGGGGTAATTGTCCTAGAACCGTAATACGCTTTCAACACATGTCATTTTATCGATAGTACTTTTTATTATATTTTAATCCAATCTGTTTGATCAGTTATATTCTTAAATGTATCGTTACATTTTTATTGTAATGTGATAACATTTGTCATTTATAATCAAGATACTCTCTATTTTTCTCTATGTGCCCTTTCCACCCTCCTCTCTCTCTCTCTCTTTCTCTCTCTCTCTCTCTCTCTCTCTTTCCCATATTTTCTCTGAATTATTTTTTATTCCTTCCTCTACACTGAAAACCTAAACGGGTAGACCGACTAGCTTTAAAGCTAGTCGTAGTGATGCCCAGACTGACTAGCTTTAAACTAGTCGGTCACGACGGACTAGCTTTCCTTCAACACAACCCGGTTATTACGGACTAGCTTTAAAACTCGTCCGTCTCTACGGACTAGCTTGAAAGCTAGTCCGTCAAGTTAGTCCGTCATGACAGACTAGCTTTAACGCTAGTCGGTCAAGACAGACTAATTTTAAAGCTCGTCCGTCGTCACCGACTAGTTTGACGGACTAGCATAAAAGCTAGTCGTAGTGATGCCCAGACTGACGAGCTTTTGAGCAGGATTAGCTTTACAGCTAGTCGGTCATGGTGTGAAAGCTAGTCCGTCGCGCTTTTCTGCCGCGATGTTCTTGCTGCTGTCTTGACAGACTAGCATGACGGACGAGGTTAATATGGCTTCACCAGCTTGTCAGAGGCGTCAAATCTGAAATATTAGAAGACATTATAAAGATACAATTAAAAACATGCATTTTGTCACAAGAATTTGAGCAAAAAACAAAAAACAAAACATTTTATTATGATGATATAAATCAGAAGACAGAAATTAATACAGGAGGCACAATTAGTTAACACTAAGGCAATTATCAAATAATGGGCGCACGGGGCCCAGGGGTCGCCGCCATGGCTTGCATCATCATGACTTTTTGTTGTAGGCCTACCTGCTTTTGCATTTTCGGCGTATACACTTGTCCTTGAGAGCCTCTTCAAAAACCTTAAAGTCGTGCCTCTAATCCAATATTCTTTTCTTACAGATACAAGTAATCTAAAAGAAAAGTGGCGCCTGTATTCATTATTAGAATTAAATTTCAATTTTCATAATTAAATGTGATTGTTACTATCGTTGTAAATACACACAATTTATAAATTGATTTGGCAAGACATAATTTTTCGCGTTGGTGATTATAGCATTAATCCATGTGAAAAAAATAACGTTATCTGTGAACTGAAACATAAGGAATTAAAAAAGCGTACTCACACAGTCCGATGTCACAGGAAGGAGATCGCCATTATAAGCAAAATCTTAAGCTTTACGGGGTATATCAAGTGTGCGTCTGTAGCCAACAGTTTGCTCAATGGAATTCACATACAGATAATGCAACTAATAGTGATGTCCTTTTCGCAATGCGCATGTTATTCAATCAATATTGTACCACTTTATATTCACTGTTGTTGCTAAGCCGGGCATTCACCAGCAATCTATAAGAATAGACGGTTCATGGGTTCTATAGTAACGAAGTATTCAATTAGCCTGTAAATAAAAAATGGAACAATATTTCTAACCTACTCGTGAATGGCATACTTGTCACGATTGATGTTATTTCGGCTATCGTATTGCTCTCAGATTGTCAAACCAAAACAACTTTTGTTTCAGAATATTGATTGTATCCAACTTCTTTTCACTGTTGTTGCTAAGCCGGGCATTCACCAGCAATCTGTAAGAAAATACCGGGTTCTTGAGTTCTATAGTAACAAGGTATTCAATTAGCCTTGCGCCTGTAATTGAAGAATGGAGAGCAATATTTGAAATCTACCGGTACTCGTGAATTGCATACTTGTCATGATAGATGTTATGTCTCGTAAGCTTTCAGATTGTCAAGCCAAACAACCTTTGTTTCAGAATGTATCAACTTGATTATGCCCGGAACAGAATAAATAGAGAAGGTACATTGAAACGACATTGCAACTATTTGTATCAAAAGCTAGTCAGTCATTTTAATGGGTAAACTGGGTCCACCCAGCTACTTTTATCGACCTAGTCGGTCATGGACTAGCATCAAGCTAGACGGACGAGCTTTAAAGCTCGTCCGTCAAGTTGCGAGATGTAGATTCAGTTGTATGCTAGTCCGTCTCGACGGACTACCATGACAGACTAGCTTTAAAACTAGTCCATCTTGACCGACTAGCTTTAAAGCTAGTCGGTCCATTGACGGACGAGGTTAGGTTTTCAGTGTATTGTTCTCTCTCTCTCCTTGTATCTTGACATTATGACTATGTTACTTAAATTTTAAAACTGTATTATATGCGATTAATGGTGTGAAGTGGACACGAACATGCACTTTTATATTTTTTATACATATATATATTGTACTGTGACATATCCTGAAATGTATATTTATATTTTATACTATGTATTCATGTACCATTCAGTTTGTAATTGCGACACATAAATACCATTTATCTATCTATCTATATATCTCTAAATCAATTAATTTCAACGAAACCATGCTTGGCGTTAGAACAGCACCCCTAATTAAAGCTACACACTTTTGAAACTGGTACAAAATGTAACAATGTATGGTTCTTGCCTGGGAGAAAGGTTTAAATAGGGTCTCCAGACTGAGTTTGTATGCTAAGAAAAATAGAGTAGAATTTAAAAAGCACAACACTAAAAATTTCATCAAAATCGAATGAAAAATAGCAAAGTTATGAATTTCTTTAAATAGGTTTTGAATTTTTCGATAAAAAAGTTCGTGGCATATGCACATTCAATGAGCAAGCTGATGATCATGTCAAAGCTCCACTACATCCTTCGTATTTTATTATATGAAATACAATTATCCAGATTTCCTGCTCAAAGAACATAAAACAGTGATGACTTCTTATGCAATCTTTGATGTCATAATTGCTTTTACTTTTTTTATAGGGAATGTATGAGAAATGATATTAATTGGATTTCATATGTGAGGCGTTGTGCGAAAAGCAGACTATTGGTGAGAGACAATAAATGCGCTAAGACGTTATTTAAATACCCGTGTACGTACGTGTCACGTCATCAAACTTTTGTCTGGCGCGCGTCGATCTGAAAGCTAGACAAAACAAAATAAAACAAACGCGGGGAAAAAAATAATTGTGAAAAATAGCAGCTAGTAGCTAGCTAGCTATATGCAGAACCGGGTTGTCTCCTTTTTTTTGCTGTGACTTGTGAGCGGGTTTGTGGATTTCTGATTGCGGTACATTTTGATTGGATAACATTTGACAACTTGCTCTAGATCTAATCCTCGGAAGGTGAGTTAGCCTAAATGCATGGCAGTTTTATATCTACTTTTATTTGTTTTACTTGCAATGTAAGAAACATTCAGAGGCACTGAATATCATGTAAATGTGATTAGATCTAACTGATTTGTAATGCATGTTATGTTGAGAGCTTGTATTGTTGTAATGCAAATTCGGGAAATAATTGACTTAAAATGCGAATGCGGTGCGAGGCCTTGGCTTTGTCGGCCTAAAGCTCGACTCTGCAGTCTGTACTCCTAAATTAGCTTGTAAACTTGGAGAGCTTGTGTCTCAAGTTGCAATATCGATTATTATTCATATTGAAAACAATGAGTCGTTTCTAACTTTTCGGTGACGAACTCAGTTACAAGTTACACTTTAGTTTATTATAAACTAAAGTGTAACTTGTAACTCCGAAAACTAACGCTAGCTTTAAAGCTAGTCGGTCAAGACGGACTAGTTTTAAAGCTAGTCTGCAATGTTAGTCCGTCAAGACGGACTAGCATACAACTGAATCTACATCTCTCAACTTGACGGACGAGCTTTAAAGCTCGTCCGTCAAGCTTGATGCTAGTCCATCGACGTGACCGACTAGGTCAAAAAAAAGTAGGGGGTAGGACAGTTCACCCATTAGAATGACTGACTAGCTTTTGATACAAATAGTCGCAATTTCGTTTCAATGTACCTTCTCTATTTATTCTGTTTCCGAGCATAATCAAGTTGATCATGTTGATACATTCTGAAACAAAGGTTGTTTTCGATTGACAATCTGAAAGCTTACGAGACATAACATCTATCATGACAAGTATGCAATTTACGAGTACCGGTAGATTCCAAAATTTGTTCTCCATTCTCCAATTACAGGCTAATTGAATACCTTGTTACTATAGAACTCAAGAACCCGGTATTTCCTTACACATTGCTGATGAATTCCCGGCTTAGCAACAACAGTGAATAGAAGTTGGATACAATCAACATTCCCAAACAAAGGTTGTTTTTGGTTGACAAGCTGAGAGCATTACGATAGCCGAAATAACATAAATCGTGACAAGTATGCCATTCACGAGTAGGTTAGAAATATTGTTCCATTCTTTAAGGCCCGGTCCCACTGACGGGAGGATTAATTGCGCATGAGTTGCGTATACAAATTTCGTTCGATCATCCGCAACAAAAAACAAAAACAAAACAAACAATCCGCAATTCATACGCAAATCATCCTAAAGAGCCAGTGGGACCGCGCCTTTAATTACAGGCTAATTGAATACTTCGTTACTATAGAACCCATGAACCGTCTATTCTTATAGATTGCTGGTGAATGCCTGGCTTAGCAACAGCAGTGAATAGAAAGTGGTAACTTCGTCCGTCATGCTAGTCTGTCAAGACAGCAGCAAGAACATCGCGGCAGAAAAGCGCGACTGACTAGCTTTTACACCATGACCGACTCGCTGTAAAGCTAGTCCTGCTCAAAAGCTCGTCAGTCTGGGCATCACTACGACTAGCTTTTAGGCTAGTCCGTCAAACTAGTCGGTCACGACGGACGAGCTTTAAAATTAGTCCGTCGTGACCGACGAGCATTAAAACTAGTGCGTCTTGACGGACTAACTTGACGGACTAGCTTTTAAGCTAGTCCGTAGAGACGGACGAGTTTTAAAGCTAGTCCGTAATAACCGGGTTGTGTTGAAGGAAAACTAGTCCGTCGTGACCGATTAGCTTTAAAGCTAGTCAGTCTGGGCATCACTACGACTAGCTTTAAAGCTAGTCGGTCTACCCGTTTAGGTTTTCAGTGTAGTGTAAAATCTGAAAGTTATATGACTATCGAGTAATTTATTTACTTTAAAAACACTCATTCGACTCACATTCACAAATCATGAATCATGTCACGTCATGCTTACGGTAGACTCTCTACACCAGAAAAGTTAAAAGATGTTTGGCAATGCCATATAGTCTGGTACCTTCCCAAAAGATACAGCCGCGGCCCGCTGCGTGAACGCCACACTGCGGGCTTTTAGGCAGGATATACCATTCCCCTATTATTCTTCCATTGACTTAATTGGAGGGGATTAGTACATCCTGTATAAGCGCCACACTGCGGCGTTCACGCAACGGACCGCGGCTGTACCTCTTGGGAAGATACCAGACTATATGGCAATGCCAAACATTTTTGAACTTTTCTGGTGTCGAGAGTCTATCGTAAGCATGACGTGACATGATCATTGATGATTCATGACTTGTGAATGTGAGTCGAGTGAGTGTTTTTAAAGTAAATAAATTGCTCGATAGTTATATAACTTTCAGATTTTAGACTATTAAAGTTGGACCTAAAAGTAAAAATTGCATATTCCTGATGCCTGACCTCTTCTTCACCTTTGGTGGTCATAATTACTCCCGCTATCTGACTTACCTTGCTGTTTTTGGCCAATATCAATGAATCCCACCCAGGTGCCCGTGATCTACTGGAACAAGGAACCATCAGTGTCGCCCGTATCAGGACATCTCCCCCGGAGGACAACTCCCCCGGGGACAACTCCCGGAGGACAGCTCCCCCGGAGGACAACTCCTCTGCAGGACAACTGCCCCGCAGGACATTTCCCCCGGAGGACAGGTCCTCTGATGAAAACTCCCCCGGAGGACAAGTCCCCCGGAGGACAAGTCCCCCGGGGGACAACTCCCCCGGAGGACAACTCCCCCGGGGGAAAACTCCCCCGGAGGACAACTCCCCCAGAGGGCATCTCCCCTGGAGGACAACTCCCCCGCAGGACAACTCCCCCGAAGGACAAGTCCCCCGGAGGACAACTCAACCACTTTTTTTTTTACTCACTCGGTATAGCTAATGAGGCAGAGAGATATTAGAAGGAAAATATGCAAAACTGGTCAAACTGTGATTTTGACATTCATGCGCTTGAAAGGGAGAGGGGGACTTTTCCACATAACCCCTCCCTCTATCTGATAACTGCTTATGGATGACAAATAATAGTTCATGTCAGTTTCAGATAAACCATTTCTTCATAATACCACGCCAAAACAATTAACAAATAATTTGAACAGAATATAAACAGATAAATTTGTATTATCACTGATATGCAAATTATGTGATGTCATCATAATTATACAATAATTAGCTTAATCAACTATAATATAATATGAGGGAGGGTTGAGAAGTATTCTAAAATCGCCAAAACATTCCATGTTTGGATGGTATATCAATCTCATAGAAATTAATCATGAAAAAAATTGACATTTTGCTGCCCGAATATGAGGTGAAATTTTGCTAAAAATGACTCATTTCCAATTTGTGGGTGTGGTGGGGTAATGTGGGTGGGTGCTTAACGCCCCATTCTAGAGCTCTCTACTCCCAACTCATAACAAGATGGATGTCAAAGAACAAAATTACATCAATTCTAAGCCTAATTCATTCATCTTAGTATAGCCACCACACAATATGCAACTCTAACGTGATTTTGACACATTTTGAGATAGAAATTTGCATATTTCGAGACATGCAAATTATGTGACGTCTTTAGCACTTGAAGCCTTTACAGAAATTTTTAAAAACTTTTGCTAGTTGTTATCATATAGTTAAACAAGATGTGGTTTAAATTTAGAGGAGTTTCAATGTGTTTTTGATGAGAAAAATATTGAATTGTACATACGTAATGTACAGACCCCAAGAAAGAGCGCGAAGACTGAAAAATGTGCAATTTTGGTAAAGGTTCAAAAAGGGGGGTAAAAACATAGTCCAAATGATTTTTTTCTTGGGAACATCATTTTTCTAACAAAAGGGATACTAAAGAACAAAACTACACCCAAAAAGTAGGGTCACAGGGGGGAGCACGGTAGCCCCCTCTAGCCCATGTACTATAAAGCTTGAATAGTAAGAGGCGATTGAGATCTCTTTGACTAAACTCTGGCTGCTGGCTGATATTTCTTCTTGATGCATAAAATGTTTTCAACGCACTTTCACGGTAGCCCCCTCTTGCCCATGAACTATAAAGCTTGAATAGCAAGAGGCGATTGACATCTCTTTGACTAAACTCTGGCTGCTGGCTGATATTTCTTCTTGATGCATAAAATGTTTTCAACGCACTTTCACTCCAAATGTATACAGAGTGTGGCAGGGAAAAACAATAAAAGAGTACAATAAGTTGCATTAGATTGTCTTTGTGATTATTTGCTACTTATAATGCCTGTAGGTTTAATATGTAGAACCAAGATTTTAAGGAGCAAAGATATGTTGGGTGTTTTAAAATGAAGTCAAGAAAACAAAAATCTGAAAGTATAACCCTTCAGTCCTTGGCATAACTTGACAGTAATTGATTTAATTCTCCCGATGAATAACACCCCCCCCCAAAAAAAAAAAAAAAAAATAAATAAAATAAAAATAAATAAATACAAAAAAAATGATAATAGTAATAAATGAAAAAAAATAAATAAATAAACCCCCATCAGATCAGCTTATCACTGTTTATTATAAGAGGGTAATATATTCATACCACATACAAATGGTTTTACTCGTAAATGGAGTTGTCACTAAGATATTTTTAATTGTGCTAAAGAAAAAACAAGTTGGTTTTGTAAACAAGGAAAATCACATTGTGTGTGTGTGGGTGTGTTACAGGCGCGGATCGAAGAAAATCGAATTGAATGCATTTCGGGAGCCCAATTGTCTGGGAACAAAAGCGGCTCTTTGTCCCCAGACAATTGGGCCGAAAATGCTTCATTCGACTTTCTTGGATCCGCGCTTGTGTTATTTGAGAAGCATGATTTTGTTGTGTGTATTAATTTAATTTGTGTGGGGTCCAAAATGGTGTGTCTGTTGTTGTTGCTGTTTTGTTTTGTTTTTTTTTTTTTGGGGGGGGGGGGTCCAGGGCAGGACCGATCAAGAATTGACTAGAGGTGTGGGCACTTTTCCACAAGAAAATGACAAGCTGCCCTTCCTCCTAAAAAAAAAAAAAACCCAACACTTCGGGCCAAGGTCCCAGCCAGGAAGGGGGGGGGTCATGGGGAGGGGCGGATTAAGATTGATTAGAGGTGGGGCACTTTTTCACACAAAATGACATGCTACCCTCTCCCCTTAAAAAACACTTACCACTCAGGGCCAAGTTCCTAGCCCCCCCCTCCCCCCCCCCCCAAGACCAGCCCTTGGTCATTGGATCTAGTGTACCTCTTCCATGTTCAACCCTGTGTCCTAGCAAACTGGAATGAAAATTGGTGTAATTGCACTCTCCATATTAAAGCTTAATTTGCATAAATGCAGCATGGGAGTGTGTGGGTGTGTTGAATATGTTGAAGAATTTATTTTATAAGCTTAGTTGCATAAATTCAGCATGTGAGTGTGTGGGTGTGGTTCGCATGTGGTGTGTGTGTGTGTTGTTGAATATGTAAAGAATTTTTGATTGTGTTCTCATGTGCATGTATGCAAACATGTCTGCACTGCACCCAAGCGCCACACCTCTTTTGCTTATTACAACAACAACAACAAAACAATAAATAATAAAAAATAATAAAAAAAGAAATGACCGACAACACTATTTTCCTAATAAATATGAAGAATGAAAAGCCTGAATACACGTACAGCCGAAGAAGGGGGGGGGGTACATATTTTTCAAGTGGCCATATCTCTAATTAGACTATGGGATGTTCCCGATAATGTCGCTAGTTTCCATTTCCACGGGTCGAAAAATCCACCACGCTCCTGTCATATGAAATCTGTTTTAAAACAGGGCAAACATCAATCGTAATGTCGCGCATCTTCTAATTTGCAATACAGCTAGAAAAAAAAAATATCACCGCTCACTGCAATCTGACTCGGCTGAATCAACTGGAAAAGGCCGGCATTAACTGTGTGTTTACGTATATTAAAAGCAAATGCACGCTTCTGCAACCCTCTCGACTTGTTTAGTTGAGAAGCGTCAAGACGAGGTGCAAACTGGTGCACAATATTCTAATGCTGGTCTGACATATGAGCAGTAGATAGTCATTAGATCTTCTACTGGTAGCTTGAAGCCTTTGAGGATGCGTAGCATGTGCAGCCTCAATGCTTGCGCGCTTGGTTATCTCGTTAACAATGACATGTCCATTTCAAATTGTTCTGAATGAAGACTCCAATACCTTAATAACATGGACTTCTCTCAGTTTTTGTCTTTCTTGGGACGGTGGGATTCGGGGACTGGTTGCATGAGGTGACATGCATTACAGTACATTTGCTAGGATTGAGTTCATGTTGTTGTTGTTAGTCCACTGCTGGAGCTCATTCGCACTATCTTGTATAGTAGCGATTTCGTTCGATTTTCTACATCTAGGATCGACAGGTCATCCACGTATTTCCAGTGCGAATTCCGGCTATCTCGGCATTGCGTCGTTGATGAGACAAGAGAAATCAGAGGGCCAAGACGAGTTCCCTGAGGGCACCAGCTTCGTAGTCTCACCCAATCCGAGATCGCTGATTTGTTTACTTGACGCACTGCTCCCGATCTTTCAGGAAATCACATATCCATGCTACAACACCAGGCGTGACATTCATATCTAGCAATTTAGGTATGACCAGTTGTGGTCAATCCGGTCGAAGCTTTGGAAAAATCAGTAGCCAGAAGAGTTGAGATTGATTTAGGTTTGTCAGCGTGGGTTGTTCATGTTGAGTACATAATTAGATGTCGACATTCCTTTCCTGTTGCAAACTGGTGCCTCGTCGATGGAACCTTCCATGTCCTGTAGCGCCCATTTGGATACAAACTTTTCGGCCACTTTTGCGAAATGATCCGTAAGTGACACAGGTCGAAGATTCTCGATGGTTGGCTTTGGAGTTTTTGGGATCGGCACTACATACGCACGTTTCCAACAAGATGGCACAACTGCTTGTTGAAAAGACGCGTTGAGAATATCACACATGGGTGAGCACAGCTCGTAGGAGAACATACTAATAATCCTGGGTGGTATCCCGTCAGGACCTGGGGCTTTGCGCTGTTTGATACGCTTGAGCTCTTGGTAAACCTCCAACGGTAGGACTATAGGGGAAGGGGCTTATCGGCAGGAAGGTATGAAGGCAGCTTCGATGCATCCATCTTCGGGATGTCGTTTCCTATGTTGGCAAAGAAGGTGTTGATCTCTTTCGCACATCCCTCGAGATCAGATGGGTCTAGTCCGGGAATAGAAACTGACGGTGATTTGGTCTGACCACTCGTCATGCACTTTATGTGCTTGTACCATTGAGACGGGTTTGATTTCTTGAACTTTTTGACTCTGTTAACATAGTAGTTATTCTTTGCCGTTTCAATCAGACGCTTTACCTTGCTCTTAAGCTGGTGCCATCTGACGTTGTCTTTGTTGGCAAACGCTGACTGCCGTTGGTGGATCAAAGACTTGATAGCTGGCGTCATCCACGGTTTGTCCTGATCGTGTACTTTTGTTGTCTTTGTCGGGAAGTGAGTGTCTATCATCGGTAGCAGGAAGCTGTAGAACTTGTTACATTTGTCATCTGCATTTTCACATTCATACACATCAGACCAATCATGTGTGATAAGCTTAGCTCCAGACTCACGGATGGAACTGTCCTTCATTGGTCGTGTCACCCTCTTTCGCGTTACATTCGATTTTGAGATGGCGGCATTAATGGGTGACCACATAATTGTACAATGATCACTTTCTCCAAGTGGTGACATAACAGAAGGTGGCTTATAGTGAGCGGCGAAATTAGTGATGATTTTGTCCAAAATTCTGTCTCCCCGCGTTGGCTTATCAACAACTTGCACAAAGTTCCTATCAGATACTAAAGATGTTGTGTCGAGGTCATTGAAATCTCCCATGATTGCGAACCCAACATCAGGATGACGAGATGAGATGGCATCCATCGTTTGGAGGATATGATCTACAAGCTTATCCCCATTTTCGCTGTTGGGTGGGTGGTATACAGCTGCTATTACCAAGAACGAAACAGATCTTGGAAGCCTTACTGGTTGAACTCTGACCCACATAATTTCAAGGTCAATGGGGACATCGATTCCGGATACTAGCTGAGGCTTTAATGAACTATTGGCATAAACTGCTACACCTCCTCCTCTCCTCTGACTTCTCGATTTTTCAAACATAATAAAGTCAGGTATAGAAACATATTCTAGGGGTAGGTCTGATCTGAACCATGTCTCAGTGACTACTGCAGTATCAATGTTCATGTCCAATATTGAAGAATAAAACTCATCAAACTTGTTATTCAGTGATCGAGCATTTGTAAGGAATATGGATGGGAATTTGTACGAACATTGAGATGGGCGTGGCATTTTCGGAGTTCGATGTGCATTAATTTGTTGTACATTTCGGTGCTCAGATGAGGAGGGTCTGATACGAATCAGATTCTGGGCATTTCGAGTTCGTGAGTTCACTTTCATTTCCCTTAATCCCTGTTGAACGGGAATACAATGGGGGGGGGGGGGGGGGGGGGGTGGCACATTGTACCCCTTACCAAATTTTCATTCCCCTTTCTTCACGCTTGGAACATCTTTCACCAAACTTGGTGATTTTTCCTAAAAGTTATCCACGCACATTTTTATTTTGGATTTTGATACATACTTTGTGGGGGTATGATATTCCGTGTTGTCATGGCAACCACAAATATCCATAATATTAACAATAGGAATCAGTGGCGGTTTTTCATTCAATTAGACTTGAAATAACATTCAAAACTGAATACCGCTCTTCTTCTTTTGATTTTGTTACTTTTCATATGAAAAATGGCGACAAAATAATAGATTTTATATCGAAATATGAATGTTAATTTTTAAAATTTCTATTTTCTTTAATGAGTTTCTCCCTTGAAACTCACTGAATGGAATTATTGCTAATTATATTGTCACTAAACTACCTAAGCAATTAGTACAGAATTTTTTTTTTTGAAATCTAATTATTTTAAATAATTACCCAAAACGCCCTCTAGTGGTGAAATTGCGTTTCAATAAAGTATATTTGTATCGGTCCCCATCATCAAACTAAGATTTTAGAGAGTTTAAATGATTAAATATCAATTTGATGTATTTTCCTATGTATTTCTTTGTTTAACTGCAAAAAGCGTCACCATATGATGACCTTGAGTCGCTCTATCGTCATGCCAAATATGAAATATTGGTCAAATACTAAACAAAATAGAAGGGGGGGGGGGCACAATGTGCCCCTTCCCCCTTGGGCCTTAGAACATTAAAAATACCTTCGTTCTGATAGGGCTAAAACCATTACATTGGAAATTTTCTGAGATGACAGTTTGTTAATTATTATCATTTGGTTTATGAGATTAACCTGGATCAAAGTCCCAAAATAATTTTTATCATAAAACTTGGTAGGGCCATTCCACGGTCGGGAGGACATTTGTTGTTTTCTTCTTTTTGTTTTATCTCAAATTCAGGAAATACTTTGGGCTTTAAACTTCTCTGAAATTATTATTACATTGGGGGACACAAATTAAGTTTGATTTTACCTTCAAACTGTATGTCTTTGTAGGAGAATCAGAACTATATATAGTTTGAAGCACGTGGGACTACATGCAATTTTTAAAAGTTTTTTAGATTTTGACAGAGAACTATAATTCCTTTAGCAATTTTTCCAACTGGATAATCTAAAGAATATTAAGTCACACCTAAATTAACAATGAAATTCAATCTGAAGTCACAGAAAAGCTATAAAAATTCAAAATATATCTTGACGGACAAACTGTAACACGAGTTACCGTAACGCGAGTTACCGACATTAACGCTCCCTGTATTTTACCTGTTCATTTTTTCTTCACTTTGATGCAGTTGATAGGTTAGAAATATGCGAAGTTCAGTTTATGATGGGAAATTTTTTGCCAACATGGTATAGTTTAGGAACAATTCACCCTAATCTGCATCATGATTTTGACCATGTCCTTTTTGTGTAACGCGAGTTACCGAAGTTTAAAGACCCGAGAATCTGAACGAGCTTAACAAATATTTTTCTTTCTTAATCCATTTGGTTAGTCTAGTCTCCTTTACATATGGTGCGAAAAGTAACTTGTAGATCCAAGCAGTTTGAAAGATAGAGGACTTTAATCGTGAAAGGTACCGGTTATTTGTAACGCGAGTTACCGTGGAATGGCCCGGTACGATTCCTGCTTTGGGGCATAAACATCTTAAATAATTTATTTCTGACAATTTTATGAATAAAGGAAATATTTCGTTTTCATCAAACATGTTCATGAGGAATGATTCGATGACTCATTCTTGAAACCAATACGGAGTTTTATGTTTTTAGTTTGTATACAAAATTAATTGTTCTCAGATTAAAAGTGTTCCATGCCTACCCTGAGAGTTCAACACCTTTCCGATAAACAATATAAATATTGAAAAGTCAAAATACAAGTCTCCATGTTGTTTGGGAAAGTAGCAACGGTTGCGATTGTATCATTTCATAGTCATGATATTTCAATATACCGAGTGAGTCAGAAAAAACTTTGTACCTAGAAAAATGTCAATAAAAATCAAACCAATTTATAAACCCAAAATCATTATACATTTTCTGGTACCATTTTTGTGTGTTATATCTTTACGCTTTGATGAACACGACACATTGTTTGCGAACATGTAAATTTCAGATTGTGCAAGGGTGGGGATGAAACTGAAAAAAACAAAAGCTAACAAAAAATCAACTCCATCATGAATAAAATAGCATAACTTTTCAACAAAAAATGTTTTGAGCCAAATAACCTGGCAGAGATGTTGCTACAGTTATCGACTAGATTCTGTGTAAAAATTAGATTGATTCATCAAGTAATCCATGAATGAATACACATCAAAAAGTAAATCGTCACTGACAGACCGAAAAAGGCCTCTTAATACTTTGGAAAGTGATTATTTTGTCTTTGACGTGTTGCTCACTCATGCCTGACTCTACAGATCTATCTCATTTTCACACAAAATGTAGTCAAAATGTGTGTTTCTGTGTGCTGGTGTGTATGATATAGGGTATGTGTATGTGTGTGTGGAGGGTGTATGTGGGTGTGTGTGTGTGGTGAGGATGTGGTAGTGTATGTGGTTTGTGTGTGTGTGTGTGTGTGTGTGTGTGTGAATGAGGTTAAGGGTAGGTGTGTGTCTTTGTGCGTGCACATAAGTAATATATTGTCGACTTGTTTATTCTTAACCTTGAATCTTGGCACAGTTGAGATTTTACCGTCTTAAGATTGCCTGTTATTCAGTCATGCGTGCAAAGAATCAAATGTAAATGGTACCAAACTATGCTAGGAGGATGGCTTTACAAAGAAATATCATGAAACCCATATGTTCATACTTTTCATAAGATAACTTCAAAATGATGGGACACTTTTATTGAGTCACTCTGTGCCAAAAGTTCCAGTGGTAACAAGTAAAGCGCTTTATGATAAATCGGTATTATTGTTATTATTATCATTATTATTATTATAATCATTATTATTATTATTATTATTATTATTATTATTATTATTATTATTATTATTATTACTATCGTTATTGTAATAATTATTATTACAACATTATCATCCACATTATTCTTTTGAAAACATTGAAAAAAGGTATTGTTTAAAATATTAACATTTGAACACGGATTCAACGATATGTCTTGGTAGAGTCATACTCTCAGCATTTGCTTTTTATTTGGATATTTTCCCGCATGACGGAATAGTAGACAATTGGAAGCTGCAAAATTGAAATTTTACTTGTACCAAGTGGCTGGATTAAGAATGAACAAATTGAGAACGTATAACTTATGTACATGCACAAAGACACACGCCCTCACACACTCACTTGCAAACCCACACACACACATACACACCCTCACCACACAAATACCCACACTTCTATCTCTAACACACACAAACACACACACACACACACACGCACATACACACCCTAAGCCCATCCACACACAGTTGCTAGTCATTTACCACTGCCCAATACAATTTAGCGGTGGTCTTTCTAAAAAATATAGTGCTTAATCAGCAAAAGCAGGCCTTCAAGCGCTCCTACTTTTCCTACTTTTTCACTACTTTTTTGTCAACCTCCTACTTATCCTACTTTTTCTTTGAAATCTCCTACTTTTCCTACTTTTTAACTACTTTTTTGAAAAAGTGAAGAAAAAAAAAAATCGTAGGCTTAGCCATAGGTTTGATATGAGACCGCAAATTCTGTCACTTGTTTCATTTTTAGAATTAATGTATTTGGGATATGTTTGGGTCTCCTCATTAAGAGACATACATGTACAATGTAACTGTAGGCCTACATGAAGCATCCCTATTCATAACCTATCCACTTTTTCCCTGCACTTTATGGCACAACCAGTCACAGCATCATGACATGAGTAGCTATGTGTATACAGGGGAAAGTGCATTAAATGTATAATAGGTTATTTTGTCTTTAGTTCGGAGAGATACATGTACATGTAACTGTAGATCTACTCGAATAAAAGGCTTAAAACAAAGCTTGAGACAGAATTTTCAGCCTAGTTTAATGCTTGTTTGGAGTATGAGTCTTTACAGGGTTTTTTTTAGACACAGGGTACTGTAACTACCATTATAATAGATTATTTATGAATGGAATCACCTAATGTTGAAGCTGTTTCTAATGTTGGGATCTGAACTCAGATTGTAGATTGAAAAAGAAATTCAATTATGACAACTGAGAGAAACTGATGTGCCTTACATTGTTTAGAGTGCCAGCTCAGCTTTTGCATTGTATCCTTTTAACTAGTTGCAGATCCATAATACTCATGCAGTAATGTATAATTGTGGAGCATGATTATTTTCCTTTTTATTTTTCAAATTGCATATGCCATACCACAGCGTGCCCCACAGAAAATGCTGATGGCATGAGTATAAATTGAAAATTAGCAAATCATATTGTATATTATTTTATAATCGTAAACTAGCATAATTTATTTTATACAATGGCTTAATTTTATACGATTTAGAGTGTGTTCAATGTCCCAGTTTCAAATTTAAACGCCAACATGAATCATGATACAAAACGCAATTACAAATGCTGATATAAAGATAAACAAAGTGCGTGTTCATTGTCCCCATCCCCTGTCGTAAAAGTAAACGTGTTTCAAGATGCGTTTTGAACACAATCAGCTTCAATTTTACTACCTTGAGCATCGCCATTGCAACAAAATGCGACACTGAACAGGATTGAGTTTTCAAACTTGTTTAAATGTGCTCTCGCTATGGAAGCTTCCGGTGCAAGTGAAAAAAGGAGAAGATGTTTATTTTTTTAGAGGGGGAATTTAAAGACGATGGAATATAATCAGCTTTTTTGACACTGAACAGTGCACCGCTGATCACGTTTGTGTTTGTGCTTTGTAATTGCGTTTTGTATAATGATTTTTGTTGGCATATAAATTTGAAACTGGACATTGAACACACCCATGGTCCATTTATAAACACATTGATACAAGCCTTTTTCAGCACTCATCAGAAAACCTCTCAATCTAAGTTTTGTTATTACATTGAATAACAGTACGTAGTCCAATTATATCTTCACTCACTCTTATTTATTTAATTTATTTTTTAGAATTTGGGTTAGGATTTGGGAAAATTGGTGCGATATCTTTAATCAAACAAAAAATTAAACTATACATGTTGTTAGCTGGACCCAAAATAAGTTGCTTTTATAAAAAGCAGAAAATTAGAAAAACAGATTTAAAAAGTTCAAAGAAAGTTGGACTAATAATAAGAAGGTTATGAATATCTTTAAGATGCACAAAACTTGATCGCTATACCAAATTGGCAACACTGTCACAAAGCGCTGTTTTGTCACAGGGGCACAACTTTCCATGCATTTTCTATATGGTTTTATGGTAAAATTTCACTTTATTTGTTAAGAAACTGTTTTCCTCGAACTTTGGCCAAGATACATGTATATTGATGGCAATATGCTATTACATCTATACTTATATTGTAAAATCAGCACCCCATCTACATGTGTAGATACCAAAAACAAAGATTTTAAGTAGGTTTTCAGTATAGAAAAGACATATTGATGAATGCTGAATTTATGAAAAATATCACTTTTCTGTTGAAAGTCATTATATATTCTATTTTATGAAAATGCATCTGATGCAATAGTATATTGCCGTCAATATATCTTGCCCAAAGTTATGAGGAGAACAGTTTCTTAAGAAATAAACTGAAAATTTTATCATAAACAATATAGAAAATGCATGGCAAGTTGTGCCCTATGACATCACAGGTGTTGCCAATTTGGTATACGCGATCATTTTTGTGCATCATAAAGATATTCAGAACTTTCTTATTATTAGTCCGATTTCTTCAAACTTTTTAAAATATGTTTTTCTATTTTTTCTGCTTTTTAAAAGCAACTTAATTTGGGTCAAGAGCTTCTCTTTAAAAAACTTTGGTGGAGAGGTTCCTGATATGTAATGAAAAATGCTCTTATCTTTGTGATTATCGGACTGTATCACATAAAATTTCATCCAGTTGATATAAACAATATAATGCTGTAATTTTAATATTAACCACATCTGAGTGTATATAAAAAGAAAATGCTCACTAAATTACATTCTCAATGATAACACCTGAGAGAAATGAATATACCCTATATGTGCTTTGCGTAGAGTATACATGTTTGGCACCCTATCCTTTTTTAATAGATCCAGATCAGTTATACTCAAAGTCAAATTGTTTTTGAAATAAATATACATGTACCTTATTGAACTTACCATGTACCATCAGGAAAAGCTTCAATATGATCCCAGGACTTTTATTAGGACATATTAGGGATTTCCATTCATAACATGATCATAATGATGGTACATGTAGTTATAAACTCTTAGCAGCAATCTGTAAAGACTACTCTAACTTTCCAAACAAACATACTTGACTGAATTCTATCGCAAGTTTGTTTTTCGCATCTTTATTTGTGTATATTCGGCCCTTTTCATATAGATGAAATCCTACTTTTTCTCCTTTTTTTAAGATTAAATCCTACTTTCTCCTTCTTTCTAAGATTAAATCCTACTTACAGCCTACTTTTTGGAGAATTTTGCTCCTACTTTTCTCCTACTTTTTAATTCAAGCCGACTTGAAGGCCTGCAAAAGGGAAATGTTCAAACTGCATTATGAAATATTGATATGTGCGTGTGTGAAGGAGGGTGTGTCTGTGTGTTTGTTTACGTGTGTGTGTTTGTGTGTGTATTTGTTTGAGTATAAGCGTTGTATGCAGTTCTCTTTGATTGATCTTACCACTTGTTAAAATCTGTTTTGTTTGTGTTTAATACGGCCTAAATCTTATTTATTGCTGTTGTTGTTGTTTTTGTCTATCCTAACAAACCCACCCATGAGCTTCATGTTTTTATACTTTAACTAATTAACATAGTTATTGCTTGTTATTGTGTTGTTATCAACGGTAAATTTTTTTTAATTCTTTTATTTATTTTTGAGGGAGGGGGGGGGCTATTTTCATTAATTTCAGAATTCTAAGAAAGAAATGGGGCTAGCATTTTTTCCTGATTTTTTTTTTTTTAATTAGAAAAAAGAAAGAAAAATGATAGGGGGGGGGATTTTGCGAAGCCTCGGTTTCAAAGGACTGATATTGTAAAACTAAGTAATCCTTTGCGCGAAAAAGTCGGTCTGCCTAGACTTTATTTGCTAAAGTACGTAAGCAGACTTGTTTCATGTATTCATGGCAGGGGCCGCGGAGCGCGGGGGCTAGGGGGCTTCAGCCCCTCCACTCTATGCAGCAAACGTGTACAAACACTCGAAATGACCATATCTTTGGCGTAAATCCGTGTCGAGGAGTAAGGGGGGGGGGTGGGTTGGGCGAAATAATTTGCAACTTGTCGCGATCTTCTTTTGGCATACACAAGCACTCTAGTGACAGAAGAACGTTATTAATACCCATATAGCAGTGGCAGTGGCGGATTTGATCTTATTCTACAAGTAGGTAGTAATGTTATCTTTATCTCGTCATCTGATCATCTCTCCCACAGGATGTAGACATGACATCTGATCATCCTTTGTACAGGAGGCAGACATGACGAGATCCGAGATCTCGCCATCTCATTTTTTTCCCTCAGAGATGTAGACATGACCATATCATTATCTGAACATCTCGGTGGCACTTTTAAGCTTCCATATGGACCCCTTATGGGTATGTGTTAAATGAAAAGGAAAATAACCTTCAAAAATAGCTGTTTATAGTGAGAATATTCAATCTTATTCTACAAGTAGGTAGTAATGTTATCTTTATCTCATCAAAATATGAAGATACCTTTTTTCGGCTCATTTTTGTCTAAAATCAGCCTGGAATAAGACTATACCAGATTTGGTGCCATCACGACTTCCGGTTTCTGGTTCTTACACCATGCATGAAATAAGTTCTCCATAAAATTCAAAATGCATCGTGTCTTGAATTATCTTCTTATCGTCGCTGTGGTAACAAAATCTATGATCCAGATGACCTCCGCCAATGGGTGCATTGGTCTTGATGGGAAGCCTTCGGACTGTCAATGTCATCCAGTTAATATCCAAGTAAGTATAGGGATCGCGGCCGCTTTGCCTTTAAGACACCTGCTTATCTATCGGCGTGTTAAATTGGCGACATTTAAGTCCCCTTTTTTATGATTTTTTTTCCTTAATAAATAATTACATGTGCATAACAAGAAAATAATGAAATATCATTTTTTAATCTAATAACTTAAAATAAATAACTTAACTGCATAATCTTACATTTTACGGAGACAATCTCGTCACTCTGTATCTGTTGAAAGTGCCGCCATCGAAGAAAATATCATCGTGAATAAGATTTGACTTCCGGGTTTAATTTTGTTCCTCAAGCACTCACAAATGATCGCAAAAACATTTTTTCCCCGAGACATTAAAGCTTACAATATTGAAATTCATTCCATGTGGAAAGTGTGAAAATCGGTAATTAAATTTGTCCTTTCCAAGTCATTCTTTGAATTATATTGATTTCGTGAAATTCATTTTGACTTCTACACTACCAGGCACGTAGAAAAGTCTACAAGTTCGCTTTTGCAGAGCTAGAGAACAATGCATTTTGATTGTTGGGCGCTCTGATTAGCTATCGCGCGGAGCTCCGACTCCTGGTTGTGATGACTGAAGTGCGTTGACCGTAACTGAACAACGCGATTCAGCTGTTCCCGATAAAGACCGCTTTGTCGTGCGCGCTGTCAATCATAACCAAAGTGGACCCATTTCGCAAGAAAAACTGCAAGACTTGACTTCACAAAAGGTTAAGCGTAGACCCACTCTTTCAATATTTTTTAGAATAAAGAAGAGAAATATAAAAAGGAACTTCAACGAATCCACTGTCGGACTACGCCCAACATTTGAAAACGTATAAAGAAATGAGGACTTACCAAATAAATAAATGACGAATCTAAATTTTATCGTGACTATTTTCATTGGAAGGCACAATGGTAGTGTATTTCAAATGCTAAACGAGATCATTCGAGCGTCGTGCATAAATAATTAAATTATGGAGTAAACATTTCTACGTGCCAGGCGGCATGATCTGCCCATCGATAAATGCATTCACGAAGGTTTTTTCCTCTGTGAAATTACTATTCGGGAAGTTTGAAAATGTGCCTCATTTTACCTCAAAGACCAAACGCAAAGCAATGTCCGATATAAAAAGTCATTGATTAGACTTGAGTTGCCATTTGGTCTGCGTGATTTTAACAACAATACCTGCGGATAATCCGCATTGACTTCGCAGCTGCGGACCTTCCACTCTCTATTCACATCTTGGGTTGCGTGGTCACGAAAACAAAGCGATGCATGCTGCAATGGCTTCCTTCTTATTTCGTTAGGCCTATGGTGACTTCTAGTTAACAATATTTTCCCAATTTTTCCTTATTTTACTTTATTTATTTTACTTTATCTATTTTATCCGACATTTTCTGGGGGTATTTTTTGTTCCCTCTGTCTTAAATATCTTCTCATTGCCATTCTTTCCCCCTGTTCTTTTCATTTTTTTTTGTAGATAAAATAGATTTTTTTTAAATTTCAAGTTTCATAATCCTGACACAAACCCTTTTTCCCTTTTTTGTAGATTGGTCTCAACATTGTTGTTGTTTTGTTTTTTTCTCTTGGCCCTCCCACTTTTCCAAACAATCTGTTATGAAAACTTTTGGGCATTTGCCTCTGTGTGCGTCCGTTCACTCTCACCGTTACGGGCTCGGTTTTGTTTACAGAGTGGTCACAGGCGAGTGGTCTCGCTGCTCGATGGAGTGCAAAAGGGTTCTATCTAAACACAACACGAAATCAATCAATATCAATATTTTTTTAACAAAGAGGAGTTAAAGCCCAAGTATAGTTGTAGTAGAAAACATAGATTTTTTTATAACTTGCTCAACTTGTACTCATAGAGTTCTAATGATATAAAAATATATGGGCAAAGAATATAATCACGTTCCATGCATGTCTTTTCATGATATGTAATAGTTTGCATGAGCACGGGGAGATGTTCATCAAAATAAGGCCATACTTCCTTCATTCTCACCCCAGAACTCTGGGCATGCCAACCAGCAGCTGATTGGTTTAGCGTGAGTGAATTCTGTGTGTACAGTCTGTGTATGGAATAGCATATGCTTTGCACACAAACCGCTGTATGCTGGCATTGTGCCTGTGAGATCCTATCGATTGTGGCACCGTCAATTGGTATATTTACACAGTTTTGTTGCTAAATTCAGGTGTTAGAGTGGATTTTATAACAAATCCTTTTGCACACATAGGTTAATTGAGGTATTCATTCATATTATTCTGCTTTGGAAACAAAACAAAAAAACTATTCTCCCAAAACTATACATGACCTTTAAAAGAATCTAAATACATGTCCATGTAGGGAATTTAATTAGCTACCATGGGAGCGAATTTTAGGAAAAAATCATGAAGTCATGCTTAAGTGAGCAATGGTTGAATGCAAAAATGTTGAAGTTCACAAGCCTAAAATCACAATTTTGATTCAATGATATCGGACCAGTTTTCAGATTTTAACATTTCACGCATCAGAATGTGCGCAAAACGTGCTTCCAAACATACGGAGAGGACATTTGCGTATAATTTCACGGTTGAGTGAGCATGCAGCAAAAATTGCCAAAACTGCGATTTTTAATTCTTTGCCATGTTAAATTGATCAAATATGATGGGATTCAACCGTGAATTGATTTATTTTTTTGCAAAAGTTAAAACACTCTTCGTGGGGAGGGTCCACGAGTCCTCGGTGCCACGAGTCCTACGTCCCACGAGACCTCGGTCCCACGAGTCCTACGTCCCACGAGGCCGAGTATTTCCCACGATCCTATACGCAGTCCCACCGACGGACCTACGTCCCACACGGAGCCTACGTCCCACGAGGCGAGTATTTTTCCCACGAGTCCTCGGTCCCAGACGTCTGCGGCCACGAGTCCTACGTCGCGCGAGTCCTAGCGTCTACGAGACCTACGTCCCCGAGTCCTACGTCCCACGAGGCGAGTATTTTTCCCAGAGTCTACGTGTGCACGAGGAGGCTCGTGGGACGTAGGACTCGTGGAAAATACTCGCCTCGTGGACGTAGGACTCGTGGACGTAGGTCTGCGTGGGACGTAGACTCGTTGGGACGAAGGACTCAAGGGACGAGGACTCGTGGGAAAATTCTCGGCCTCGTGGATGTAGACTCGTGGGACTGGTCTCGTGGGAACGTAGGACTCGTGGAAAATATTCGGCCTCGTGGGACCGAGGTCTCGTGGGACGTAGGACTCGTGGGACCGAGGACTCGTGGGAAGACCCCGAATGAACACGATATAATACCATGTGAAAAACACTAAGTTAGTATTCTTTCCATTTTGTACACTAAAAATCATGTAAATATCTGTTTTGGTATTATTTTTATGACCGGTGCACGTGTATAAATGATCCTATTGCATTTATCAAAAATCATGCTTCAGTGAGCACAGTGAGCACGTGGCACTGGAAAAGCTGTTACAGAAAGTGATATCTCACGCTACCCTATTCTTCTGGACAAATATGTGGTTGAGCTATGGCTGTCATTATTATTTATTTAAAATTATATTATTAGGCCTGTATTTTGTTCAAGTTTCAACGATGAATACCTGAGCCAAGATAGAAAAAATCTCTCCAAACATGGTCGCCCACCTCAGGGGCAATCGTATAATTGAACTAAGTACCCTTGCCCCGTACCCTAGCCCCGGGACAATTCAGCGCACTGCCATCGCCCGTACAGAGCACGTAAACTGTTTATACAATATCCCCATGCCATGCATATGGCAAGTGGAAAACATATATGTAAGTTGAGTCGAGCATTGTCATGTTTTGTTATAATTAGCTTATGTGGTTAATGTTGTTTAAACCTTGGATCTGTCAAGTGCATAGCTTTGTTAATAGAAACTAAATGTTACAATTTCATGTGTTACAAATGCCCCATAGGTCTGTTACAATTGCATATCAATTCTACTCTATGTAAAATGTAAAGTTAACGTATACCAATGTGCGGCATTAAATCGTAATTAAACAAGGCGCGTCCATTAAAAGTCTGTTTCACTTTGAACATTATTAGCAATAGACATCTATTACTCGATGGCGGTCGATATTTCTGCGCATATCAGCATGGCATATCGCATGTGGGTCGGCGTTCTTCGCAAGACGGTGACAAGAATCAACTACTTATATCAATAAATCGTTTGGAACATTCAATCTATTGTGAAATAAAGATTTCTAGATTACAAACTTCATTCACGAATAATGTTAATAAGCTTGCCAGGTAATGTGTATTTCTCCATCTCAGTCATTGGGTGTCATTATGTTGGGGGGGGGGGGGGATGGGGGATGCATCCGCCCCCCCCCCCCCCAATAATTTCGGTGGGGGGATGATTGTGAGCAATCAATCCCCCCAATATTTTGATATCAAGGAAAATGAAAAGTATAATTTATGCAGTGCATATGAAATCTACCGCTTACAAATTCGTGATCAATAAAAACTGTTTTTATGAAACTTAGTATCATTTTGCGGCAGTCTAAAATGCGCAGAGTTTCTGACATTCAAAGTCCAAAAATTTCTAACTCTATAAGTAATCTTCTCTGTTGCCTGAATACTTTAGCTAATCAATATCTCAGTAACTTTTATTACATGACATGTAATACACAATACCCGGGCTAAGATAGTTTAAGCACAGAACTATTCACATTGCGAAAAATACCCCATTCAAATCCGATGACAACCAGGGGCCCGAATTCCAAGGTGCCATAGGGGACAGGTGCACCCGCATAAGTAAAAAGTGGTCATAAGTTTCCCCCTCAATATTGACGATGGTCATGATAAATTAAATAATAAATATTAAGAGTCTGCTAATCTTATCTTGGCTTTTCATCGATTTGGTTACTCTTTGGGCTTCGCTACGCATATATCTCATCACTTCCCCTATTCTTCCGGGCTAATGCCCGTCTTTCAAGATTAGTTGGCATAACTTTTGCTCTCAGAGATCAAAAGAAAAAATGCATCTCCGCCTTACGTGACTCGCATACTTACTTCAAATTCATTTCATATGACTTTTGAAAAGTGCCTGAAAATTTTTAGCAGCGCCGCTCGCATATATTAGGCTGCGGTGTTAGCACTGTACTCGTTTTCATCATCTTTTATAAGCATGTATGACCGGTGAGTCAAAAAAAAAACTTTAACACCTAGAAAAGCTGTCAATAAAACAAGAAACGACCAATATTACTAAACCCTAA
>CALNVZ010001721.1:28854823-28884274 GCA_940671915.1 Paracentrotus lividus | reverse complement strand
TTTTTGTCCCAAAAAGATTCACTTTTCAAAGAATGGCCCATTAATGTCTAGAATTAACCAGGGGGGGGGTGGAGGTTTTAATCATTTTGGCCTTCCACCATCAACAGGATCATATTTTGTCCATAGGGATAAAGTTACGTCGGTCTATAGGGTAATACAATTTTTGTTCTCAATAATTCCCCCTTATATATGTTTGTTTGTTTTTTCTTTCTCAATTTGGCGCCCCTACATCGTAGTTCGATTTGGCGCCCTCTTACTTTAAGGTCATTTGGTGCCCCCTAAGGTAAATTTGGCCCCCCCCCATCATAATACGATCCATGCGGCGTGGTCAGGGATTGTATCCGGGATCAACTCGTAACTTTGCGGGGGTAATTCTTAGTTTTCTCGCACTGAGGGGTTAGAAATACGAGAATCAAGGATATAATTATATCGATATAGTATGGTGCACAGTAAATTTTTGGTCTCTCTTTTTCTTTCTTCACAATATCCTACATCAGAATGATATTCTGGTTTTGTTTAGAGTAACATAAAATATGGACATGCTAATTGAAGCAAATATGTATCAATTCTACTCGTGAAACATCACTTTATTATTATAAGGAACAAATGTAAATTGAAATATCAGTTATGTAAAGAAACACTATGTTTTGAAAATAAAACATGAACATTCTTCTAAAACTTGATATCATGTTATCAAGCTAAATGTTTGAATGAAGCTTTCGGCGGCGCCTGCTCACTTTTTACACGCTACCAAAGTACGCAAAACTAAGTGCCGACCTAATCGAGCGACCGAAATTAAAAACTAGAAAAAACTATGTAAATATATATATATATATATAGTTTAATAATACATAAATTCATCACAATAGTCATTCAGATTGTTGAGATTTATATATTTCTATTATGACCCCAATTCTGCTATTTTCATTTTCACCCGTTTATTCGCAGATCGGTGGGGGTTGTCCTGCATCTGCTGATACTAGCAACAACGCAGCCACTGAGGAACTCCTAAATATGACTCGCACCATATTGGACCTCTTTCAAAATCAAGTATCAATTACCCCCACTCCTGCTCCAGGATCCACCACAATTCCATCATGCACACGTGGACCTATTTCAGGTGGGTTAAGTCAATCATGAAGATAGGCCTATGAGGTTAAACAAACCAGTGTTTCTTTATTATAAATTACAAAGTGGCCTATATATATTCCTTTTTTCCAGGGCCCAAATATTCAGATTAACCAGTCACAGCTATATCTACTCTGCCAAAAAAAAAAGAAAAAAGATATTGACACGGTTTTGGATCAAGCTTCAAGTTTGCATAGTTTTAATTCATTTAAAGAAAAATATTTTAAAAATGTCAGCTCACGCTTTTCGCAAGCAGGTTTTTTTAAGGAGAATTTCGAGGCTAAATTGCCAGGTTGCAGGTCATTATGTGACAAAATTTCTGCTCGTTCTGTGAGCTCGCATATTTTTAGTAAAGCATTAAAAAGAAAAGAAACAATAGGTAAAAGTGCTAAATATAGATTATTTTGAAGTCATCATTTTATCAAACTCCACACGTGATCGCATTCGCGAACAGGTTTGTAAAAAGCAGGTACGAAACTATAATGTGGTTTTATACTTTTGTTTTAGTCTTCTTTTAACCGGTTGGAGACTGAGCCCGAATATACTCGGGATAGCTTTTGTCCACTCGTAGACTGAGCCCGAATATACTCGGGCTGAAAAGTCCTGATAAGTTCAGCCCAGTTTCCAACTGTTTTTCTACTCAATGTTCAATGAATCAATAAAAACATGGTGTGAGTCGAATATTTAGACATTTGTCACCGTACTTGTAGGTTTGTTAACTTGAAATGTATACGATTTATCGTAAAAAAGACAATTTCAAAACAAAATCGCTTCCAACGCTCGTCGCGAAATGTGAGCATAGCAACCATAATGTCACTGCCGTGAACCGTCCAATCAAAGCGAGGCTGTAGAGCCGCTCGTGCTCTCTCCCATATTTGGAAGGTGCTTATTTGCATAGTATACGCAAATTGCACCAGCCCGATCGACGTTCAAGCGCAAACTTGATGATTAAAGTGTGGCTTTTTGTATTTCACCTCCAGCCCGAAACAAAACCTTTCTTTTCAAATTTGAACGTCCTGGAGATGAATGATTAGCAATGTAAACCACAATGGACGTTTATTGAATAGGCCCTATTGTGCGAAGGTGTGATCGCTCGCCGCTTTGAAGATT
The DNA here is from genome assembly GCA_940671915.1 of Paracentrotus lividus. NCBI lineage: Eukaryota > Metazoa > Echinodermata > Echinoidea > Camarodonta > Echinidae > Paracentrotus > Paracentrotus lividus. The sequence continues at coordinate 28,882,036 of CALNVZ010001721.1, read as the reverse complement.
ATCCCTATTCATAATTGAACGACATGGATTAAGATACTTAATTAAGGAGTACTGCAATAACTCTCTCTCTCTCTCTCTCTCTCTCTCTCTCTCTCATATACCATATTATATACCACTTTGTACCAATTTTTAAAAAAGAAATATGATAATAACGAACTTAATCTTTTATCTTTTATTTGTTATTTCTTTATTTTCATACATCATAAGCGTAAAAAAAAAAAAAACCCAAAACGATCTGTTGCAACAGCTTCTATATACATTGTAATGGTAACATACATAGTGGGTTATAATAAAAAAATAAAAATTAGGCTAATAGTGACTAAAAAGAATTTAATTGTAAAGAGGAAGAACAAAATGTAAAGGGTGATGAAGAGGGAAAGAACGAAACTAAAACGTAACAGTAAAAATCGGGGGCGGGGGTAATCAATTTCGATTATGGTTGCGACTGAACCTTAGCTGAAAAGGTCCCTCCCCGCCACAAACAAAATGAACAGATAAATACGAAATGAAAACAGAAAGAAGAGAAAAGCACAGAAGTAATAATTATAACTATATTGCTGTACCACTTATATATATAATATATCATATTGTATAAGCCTGTGAATGGGGATTATTAGAAAAGCTTGAGTTGAGATCGTAACCATATGAATCTCTATAGTGATCCCACATTAAAAAAAAAAAATCATAATAATCAAACTGATAATGAGAGTTATGACAATAAAATGATGATAATGATGCCGAGCCTATAAATCATGTATTTTTCTATATAAATATGTCTTGGCTTTAATTATACAATGTATATTCCAATACTTTTCATTCAAGTTCTTGGAAATCCTCGAGACTGTTCTGAGATTCAAGCTGGTGGTGTGAACATCTCTGGAGTATATACCATCTATCCTGATAATGCTGTTAACGCATTAGATGTCTACTGTGATATGGAGACTGATGGTGGTGGATGGACGGTATTTCGTGTTCATATATTTGATAATTTCATTCATTCAAATAAAAAATAAAAAAAAAAAAAAAAAAAAAAAAAAAAAAAAAAAAAAAAAAAACCGAAAAAGAAGAGAATAAATAAATGAACAAAAATGAATAAATAAAAGAATAAATAAATAAATAAATATTAAAATGAATAAATGAAATTAATACAAATAAATGAATAAATAGATTAATAAAATAAATAAAAATAATTGAATTAAATTTGCCACAATAGTTTCACGGGCGTAGACACACATTCCTTTCTTTTGTAAGGATTTACAGAAAAATCTACAGCGAGTTTCAGAACTCGTTAGCAAACAAAATTGCAACTGATTATTTAAAGTGAATAACACAGTTCTACGATAAGCAGATCAACCAATATTCATAGCGAACGAATTTCTAAAATCACAATAAAAGTATCTGTAAATAAATAAAGTAAATAAAATTATGTATTGCCGAGTACGTGCTGGAAGTTCATTGTTCGAGTAACCGCAAATTGATTGGGATGCGTGAATGCCAACGTCCAGATAGTCCGGCAGCAGATTGCAATTTTGGGGCCTAACCTTGTTTTGGCGTCTATAGTTTTTTTTTCAACGGATTATGATTGCCTAAACATTCTATTTGAAGAATCCGATTGCTGACACTTTGTCAGCATTGAGCATTTTGAGATATGTGACGTCATACAAAATGGCCGCCAAATTACCCATTTCCCTCTAAAATTGAGAAAGTAGATGTTTAATGTGGACATTTCAACAACATTAGGGAGTTAAATGTCTACATATCTTTTAGACCATTTCTAAATATTGTTTTGTTAGGTCACATGACCATACATTACATGCTAATTTGCATATTGTTCATAGCGCCCTCAATTTTGAAGTATTGGTTTTCATGAAATATATGTGCTCCCGAAATGATAAATTTCAACCCCCTCCCCCATTTTTTCTCTGAAAATATAAATACCAGTCAAGAAGGGATAAGCCTACATGAAATATTTTTCATTAAAGCAGTGAGGATTGGTTTAATGGCTCTTTTTTTTTCTTCCAATAATAGGTTTTATTTAGATGGTGTTTTATGAATAACATTCAATGTGAAACAAATCAAAACATTAATTGGTTCTTTTCGACCTTTAAAATGAGAGATTATAATTCTGGAGAAGTGATACACTATCCTGTTAATGAAATAAAGAACAGGCCTCTTGAGGTCATTAATAATAATAATAATGATAATAATAATAATAATAATAATAATAATAATAATAATAATAATAATAATAATAATAATAATAATAATAATAATAACAAATTCTTATATAGCGCCCTTCCAAATAAATTTGCTCAAGGCGCTTCACATAAAAAACCAAGACCAAAACACTACAGTAAAAAAGGTGACTTTCTCTCCAAGTTAGTATAAACCGATCAGGGGGAGAAAAAAAATATGTCTTCAATTTGTTCTTAAATGTTTGATCTGTTGTACAAGAACGAATTTCAAGAGGAAGACCATTCCAAATTTTGGGACCTGCAACCTAATAGTTGGTTCACATTTTTTGGAATCGATCTTTGGAATTTTCAAAAGAAGTGGGTCTGTTCGAGAACGTAAAGAGCAATTTGACTGTGTGAGAAATGAAAACATGTTTGAAATGTATTAAGGAGACAAATTATGAATACAGTCAAATACAATCAATGCTACTTTAAACAAAATTCTCTTCGAGACAGGTAACCAGTGCAAATCTCTTAGTAGAGGTGTGGCATGATCAAATTTCCTTGCTTTAAGTATAATGCGGACAGCATGGTTTTGGATGCGCTGAAGGCCTGAAGCCTTTCAATATCAGAGACATTGATATTAACAAACAAAGAATTTGCATAATCTAATCGGCTCAACACCAAAGATTGAATATATTTATTTTAATGACTTTTCAGATGATTATTTTTTACTCACATTTTCAGGGGAAGAGCTCAGTTGGGAACATTTATTATGGTTTTGATCAACATAATTATCGCTAATTTTAACTTTTTTTCTATTTAGAAAACTTTAACTTTTGATAATGCACTGCATGCTTCTGGATCCTGGGCTCACAACATTATATTACACTAGATCAGTGTTGGACATAGGACTTTGCTTTGGGGTTAAACCCTTCCAGGTCTTTAAAGGGATGCAGTAACACTGAATGATATTCAAATCCATTTTTTCGATTTAGCGTATTTTGCCAACATAATTATAAACACTTAGGTCAGTATGGTATCTCTTCAAAATTGCACGCCAATTGCTTGCTTTACCTTCGAGATATCAATGATTTCATACTCAAATTTTATAAACCAACACCGGATGGTTTATAAAACCATGTGCTTTTGCACATAGCACAAAATGCACCTATTTCCTGTTGTATAGTACCCGTCTCTAGCGGTCTGGTGAGCTAGCAGCAGAGGATACTGGTGTTCGGCTGTATATTTGGCATTGTTTGTTACACTGTTTTAAAGTAGTAAATGACTTCCATTTGAACTGAAACTTTCAGCAGATTGTTTTTACTGTTGGAACAATATAATTTTATTAATCTTGATCTGATTGCTCTTGTTTTTGAAAGTTACCATATCCCTTTAAGGGTACATGGTAAAATTAGGTGGGGGCATAACAGCAGGTGTTCCATGGTGCTCTTCCCCCACACTCACAGTATGTCCATCCTCGTTGTATACCCATTTTCCAAAAAGACCTTACAGCGTCCTGTGCCGAGATAGTTCAGGCAGAATCACTTTGCACTTATGAATAACCTGTGTGGCATTTTCTAGCGGTGGTTGGTCTACCGGGTCAGCCTAAGTTTGTGGGCAGAGCTATCAAGGGAAACTGTAGAATGGAGGAAATTATGTCTTGATTTCAGATTCTTGTTGGTAAGATTGAGATTGTAGATGGAATGGAGACCCCCTCCTGTTTTGTCCTCAAAGGAATGTTCCTGTGAGGCAATGTAGAGGTCGTCAACATACAAGAAACTGTATTGGGGTATATTGGTTGGCCATTAGTATGCACTCCCTTCTGGGAGACCATTTTCATCTTGCGCCATCTGCTGCGCTGGCCATCAAGGCTGGTTTTTCACCAATTCGTTGGTAAGTTAAAAACAAATATATTATTATAAACGACTGGTGATCAGTTAGATCAATTAGTACAGCACCTAAGAACATTATCCCGTCGCTCGTAAAGTCGTTCTTAACTTTAAGGACGACATGGTGAAACCAGGTAGAACCGTCTATTTGATAGCAGGTTCAGGAGTAGCTTGGTCAACTTCACATCGTTTGTCATCTAAAAGAATTTACAGTGTCATACGCTGCTGTTCCGGTAATAAGCTCTTCCTCAAACCCATCCTCGATGTGCCGTGTGAGGTTCAGGAGTTGGCTAGTACTGGATTTTCCTGTCCGGAAACCTGTCTTTTAGTGTTCTGGAATGAGGAGGTCATCATCAATAGGGACAATACGATTATAGTAAGTATGAGTCTTTCAAAGAGTTGCATGTACATGTATGACATAGGCCTAGTAGAAAGATGGACATATAGCTCTTAGGTATGGCTGGATCTTTGCCCGGTTTAAGCCGGACAACGACTCTTGATTTCCTCCATAACTTCGGGAATGTATTGGTACTCATGCAATTTAGCATGTCAAGCAGCCACTGAAGCGCAACATGTCCAAGGTGATTGATCTGTTCGCAGAGGATGTCATCAAGGCCTGCAGCATTGTTGTTCTTCATGGTCTTGATACCATCACACAGGTTTTTCATACTGAAAGGTCTTGTCAGGTCTGGGCGTTCTTGGAAGCATCTTCAGCATTTTGGGGAAGCTTCGCTCTCCTGGAACAGTGATCAGGGTTTCCCTGACTGGTCGCAAGGAGCTGGTGGGCATCTTGGTCAGCAGTGAATTGTGGTCTTGGTTGGGTTTTCGTGTAGTCATTTCCCAGAATCCGATTTGCTTTCCAGGCTTTCCTACTGCTGTGGGTCATATCCGTTGACTAGATCTATTCTTGCCATTTTCCATGTCGACTTTCCATAATGACTGTAGTAAGGTTCTCACCACATTCCATTGCATCAACACTGAAAGGGTCACTCTGTAGGCGTTTTACATACTCACAGTAAAGCACCTTGGAGTCATCAGACAAGCCTGGTGTATAGCTTGTGCTGTAGCTTCGTGGGATGCTTTGTCTGGGGACTTCTTGATCATCTCTACAAGGGTGTCATAGTTACATAGAATGGGAAGGTCTTAAATGTCATCATCCAGATCTAATGCAAACTGTTCCCACATTGCCTTATTTGAGTGGAAACGGCAGCGGAAGAGAACCGTGTGAGGTGTGATAGCAGCGTTCATTCTAATATAGGCCCGATTGGTTGATGCTGGGTGTGCGGAATTGGTTTCTCACATTGGTTGGCAATGTTGGCACCCGGTCAGGGTTGTATCCGCTCTATCGTTCGCTGAGGAAGGAAGAGGGGAGCTTTGCATCATGCATGAGTACCATGTGACTTGCATCTGCCAAGTTTTCGACGAGTTCGCCGTCTCCATTGGTTTCTCTATACTCCCATGTATGGTGACTGTTGAAGTCTTCAATAACCACATTGATGTGGTCTCCAGATACTTCATGGAGGGGGGGGGGGGCTAAAAGTCTGAGAGTGAGATTTATAGGCAGAGCTTACAAAGAGATTAAATTTGGCTGGTTTAGGCAACACAATCTGCCCTAAATTGGAAGAAATGAGACCTTTCATTTGAGTACCACACATTTTGTCTTAAATTTAATAATAGAGGGCGCTATAAACAAATATACAAATTATCTTGACATTTATGTCATGCGATATAATAAAACAATATTTAGTAAAGTTCCCAGAGACATTCAGACATTAATTTGCTGACTAAAAGTGTATTTTACACATTTTTAGAGGAAAATTCTGTATTTTGGCGGCCATTTTGTATGACGTCACATATCTCAAAATGCTCAATGCTGACAGAGTGTCAGCAATCGGTTTCTTAATATTGAAGGTTTGGGCAATCATAATCCGTTGAAAAAAAAAACTATAGACGCCAAAACAAGGTACATCGAGTTGGCGGCTAGACTAAGAATCTGGAATATAGGGATGAAAATACTTAATTTTCTTGTTTTCTTTTGTAGGTATTCCAGCGCAGACAGGACGGTTCTGGTGACTTTTATCTCGGATGGGACGATTACAAGTACGGTTTTGGGAGTGTCTCTACTGAACACTGGCTCGGTAATGACAACATTCATCACCTTTCAACGCAGAAGACGTACGAGCTACGGGTTGATCTCGAAGACTTCGAGGGAGAAACGCGCTTTGCCTCCTATAGCATTTTCAACATTTCTGATGAAGACTCCAACTACAGCCTGACGATAGGGAATTATTCAGGAAATGCAGGTACATAATTGTCTCAGAATATACTAATTTTTGATATCTTGTTATAGCGTTTATTACTGCATATTCGTTTGTCTTCGTTTTGACACCCCATTTAATGGTTGTCCCTTCCTTCTTCCCCCCCCCCTCTCTATCCCTCTCACTCTCTCTATTATTCTGAACATAACGTATACAGGTGACAGTCTAGGATTTCACAATGGCGATTTCTTCAGTACTAAAGACCGTGACAATGATGTTTACTACATGAGCTGTGCAGTGAAGTTTCGAGGTGCATGGTGGTATAAAGAATGTCATCGGTCCAATCTCAATGGTCTGTATCTCAACGGGACAACTTCTCAGTACGCTAAGGGTGTGACTTGGTCTTCGTGGCTTGGCCATTATTACTCTCTCAAGAAAACTGAGATGAAGATACGTCCTGCAGAGTAATTTACATGACAGCATCCGCGGATTCAGGATTTGACGGGTGCGAAGTAAAGGAGCTAAGCAGATGACAAATTCCTTATAGATTTAAATGTATTTGTGTTTTCAAAGCTTTAATAAATTTTTTTTTTTTTTTCAAAGATAATGTTGAGTAAATTTGGAAGATGATTGAAATATCAGCCTTGGTTAATTTTCATATAGATCCAAACATTTAATCATTCGCAAATCATATGGACTAAAAGCATTTTAACAATTTTTTTTTTTTGTCTTCCAAATTTACGTTATACTCAATCATTCAAGTTCAACCATTATATGATTTTCCTGACAATTATTTTTGTATCATCTGCTTTTCCTTAAAATATCTTACACTCTTATAATTTACCGTCTAGCCTTGAAGATAAACTAGCTATGATGTTGCTCTTGCTTTTGATGTTAATTGTGAAGTCGATTGGCCTTCATCTTGCAGAGCTATGGAGGTTTTGTACCCAGAATTTGTGTTAGCCTGTTAAAAAAAAAAAAAAAAAAATCTGTCGACGCGACCTGGTTTTTAGTAACCTTTATGTTTTGTTTATAATGTCATGCGCTAGTGCTAAAATATTTGGGTAAATTTTGCAACATTTTCATGTTATTTGTATTGATTGATTTTGTTTATGAAAAAATACGTGATTTGAACCGATTGAACCCCTTAAACCTACCCCTACTATTGATATATGACCTTACGGTTGGCCGAAATGTCAACACCCCCCCCCCCCCCCCCCCGGTTATCACTCGACCATCGTGACGTGAACAAATTTGAGTGTACTTTTTGGCTCGCCCGGAATAACGAGGAAAAAAAACTGGGTGTAGGGGAGACCGGGGATGGAAGTTACACGGGTCAGTTGTTTCAGTTCTCAGTGTGCTAAGTTGGAACAAGAGAGTTCGTGCTAACTGGCATCTATGTACAGCCTACACATAGCTGTGATGAACTACCGGTCGTGAGGTTTCTCCGTTGTTTTATTAAAAAGTAAATCAACAAAAAACATTTTTTTACACTTCCAAGTGAATTTTTGACAAAAATTAATATTTGTAATAGTTCTTACAACTGAAGGCACATGATGATAGTCTGGTATTGTGAATATAGTACATGTATGTCACTAATATACCCCTGAACCATGCCCTGTAATTATGCCTAGTGGCTGTGCTACAGTTGATTTTATGTGTAAAATCACCCATGAGGTAGGTTGTTACAACAACCTACCCCATGTCCATGTAGCAACCTACCCAATAACATTACACATGTAAAGTAATTTTGTTTCAATTTTCAGGTGTTAGTATTTTGATATTTCTGTTATTACTTTAGTCTATTCTAGAGCTCTACTTGATCTATTGTTAACGATACCAAGAAACTGGAAATTTGAAACAAAAGTATGGTATAAGAGATTTAGACATTATAACAAATGACCCCGTATGTTTACATAAAGTAACAATTTAGTCCGTATGGTGTAACAACTTACCCCGTATACGGGGTAGGTTGTTACAAAAAATGTCTTCTTTAATTAAGCTGTAGTTAATTAGTGTTTACATGTTTTCAAGTTTTATGTGCCTCAGGTGTTAGCCAACATAATAGGCTAACTACAGACGCCAAAATGGAGTGTGTGAGTACTTTCATTAGAATTATCTGGCCCAAAATGTGAATTTCGTAACGTCCATCCCCGGTCTCCCCTACCATTCTGGATCCATCACTGGGAGTGCCAAAAACAAATCACATCGCCCCCCCCCCCCGGGGTTGCCAAATTCCGGATACGCGCCTGCATGCAAAAAAAAAAAAAAAAAAAAAAAAAAGAGGTAAAAAAGATCAAGGGTCCATTGAATATCAAAAAGAAATCGCATTATGATGAATAATATTTATTTCATATAAAGCATAAAAAATTAATACACCATTTTCTAATTTCATTATGCTTTCAATTTGATTTTAAAATGTTTAATTAGTTTTTTAAAACTTAATTTCAAAGTTAGATATTAGTAATCACTATCATTGCTTGTTTAGTGTGTAGCTGTAGCATATTGTTGGTCAATATTAAATGGGTATAGGTGTGTACAGAATGATCTATACATAGAGTTTGCTTTACTTGCTTTTGTTATACATCGCGTATTTCTTGCTGCTTGATCCCTGAGCGGCAAAGGTTTGTGAATCTTTCCGAATATCTGCCCCCGCTAAATAACTACCACTTAACTCTACATGTAAACTGCCCTCCAAAAGTTTGGGTACACCTGAGGCCATCTATGTTTTGGATCATTTTAAGGCATTTTATGGCCAGTATTTCAGTCCAAATGATGTACAAAAAAATAAATTGTGCAACCAATAGACTTAACGAATATCCCACCAAGTCTCCTTGAAATTCAGAAATTAGTAAAAAAAAATATGCAATAAGTGCAAAAACATGATTTTGCACTAATTTATTCAGTTATTGAAAGAATAAGATGTCTCGGCCAATAATGGTCCGATCAATGTAAAATTTTGCATGTATGTTGAGGCACATGTAAAGTATAATTCTGTACTATTTGTTTGTATGTTGAGGCAAAAATTAATTAATTATTATTATCTATGCAAATTAAGGGTCTATTTTTTTTCACACATTTATCATTATTTTGTTTTAAAAATTGGTATGAAATGCAATTTTTCGTTTAAAATTGCTGATTATAATCGTCAACAATATTGTGAATAAAAAATTTGAATTTTTCGTGAATTCCTTTGTATTCTTTTGTTTTAATACTTTCTATTTCTTTCGATTGTTTATGTTTATATGTATTTCTTAAAGTTTGTGGGTGTTTTATGTTTCAGAAATATACCTTGAAAAAAAAAGTCCTTCATGGATTTCTAAATATCCAAGATGAAGCCAAAGGCCTTTTCGACGCAATTAAGAGTGTGGTAGAACAATATAGGGGAAAGGACCATTCAGTACACAAATGGGTAATAATTGATTTTTTCGTTTTTTAAAACTTTCCTAATTACACGTCAAAACAATGGTTCATTACTTAATAACTCTTTATATAAAGACTGAATTATGCCTATTCTGAATCGGGGAGGGGTCTCGTCCAATCCAACTATATACAAAACATCCATGACTGCTGCACAACCGCTGCCAACCCCAGATATGCCTTTTGGTGACTTTACCCTTTAAAGTGTAGTGCTACTATTTACTATTGTTCAAAACAAACTACACACTGTGTTGTTAGGTGATGCAACATTGCATTACTGCATGTCAGACCTAAATAGAATGTAAGATAGCATTTTGCTTTAATTTTTGAAACATTAAAGAGCCAAAAACACTTTAAAAAAATACATAACAATAAAAAAAAATAGAAGACAAAAGAAAGTAATAAAACAAATGAATACGTACGAATTCATTAGAATTTTTTTTTTACCAAAATGTTGTTGACTCGTACACTCAGCAATTTTTGAAAGGAGATTGGACTTAATAATACATTCTTTAAAGCCGAATATTGATAAATATGTAAAAATACACTTAATTTGCATAAATAATAATAGTTAATAGATATGTACTTCAAAATACAAACTAACAATGCAGCGCTATATTTTAAATGTGCTTAAACGACTATGCCAAATTTCAGATCAATCGGATCATTATTGGCGCAGATATTCTATTTTTTCAACAATCCAATAAATTAGTGTAAAATGATATTTTTGCCCTTTCTGCATATTTTGGCTGATGTCTGAATTCCAAGGAGACTTTGTTCGATAATTGTGAAGTATATTCGTTACACAATGCATTTTTAGTACTTTAAAGTTGACCTTTATTGGAGATCACTAAAATCAGTAGTTTATGTATCAGAGTAATCTAGAGAGCATGTAGAAGACAATGGTACCCATTCGCCGACAAAGTCATTACGTCACGAACACGGTCAAATGGTCGGAACCATAGTAACGGGTTCACGCTACAATCAAAACACCACCTGCTCAACACACCCACAATTTGTAATCGGATTTTTCCTTCTTTGGAAATCGAAAATAACTGCAATAATGACTCTCACTGGTATGATTACAGTCTGCTGCAAAGCAATTCACCCTATTTATATCCTATTTACGCAAAATTTTGAAGAAATCTCCGTCTACAAAATCGGTGTTTCGTGTCATATGCTTACTGCATGTATCAATTGGTTGCTAATGAAAGTGCGTGAACCATCGTCAAGGAAAGCTACTTGACCCATGCAGGAAGTGACGCGCTACTTTGTCGGCGAATTAGAAATTGATTAGAACGCCATTTTAAAAACACCTGTCAATCACTCTGGCCACGCCCACTTTCCATAGGGAATGGAGCGATTTCCTGATGACGTCAGGATATGGAGTTCGGCTCTCGGTGCAGTGCAGCCAGCTATCTAGAGCCACCCAGCCGTGCCGTGTACGTGCCCATACTCACGCAATGCAGTGTATACGATCTGAACAGAGATATATATCAAATCCAATTGTATTAGCTTTGTTTTGTATTCATATTTACAAATAATCACAAAATCTTTATAACAATTAATGTTGTGGTAATTTCTCTTTGAAAATAATTGCCATTACAAGTAGACTAAGTCTTTTCTACCTACTACTTTTAGTACCTCTCTCGATCAGATTTCTTTTTCACTCAACAAAATGAGCAGAACAGAACAGAACCAAGTCCAAGCTCAAACTATTTTGCAGTTGTATGTGATCCTGTCTTCATTATTACAGAGAATAATAAGCCCCAGCAATCCATGTATGATTTAATATATTTAAAAAAAAAATCAAATATGTCTCGATGAATCTACAATCGAAAATCTAGAGCTACTTCTGTAAAATTTCCCCCGATGGTGTGCACATAAAAAGCTGTGTCGCAAAACGCTAATGATCACCTGGATCTCATCGGTATATTACGATTTCTATGTTGATAAATATGTTTTGGCAAATGAAACCCTGTGATGCCATCATGGACAAAATGATAACATTTAAACTTTTTATGAAGAATTTGTTACATTTACAAAGAATGGAATATTAATAAAAATAAGGGGAAAAAATGGGTTGGGTGGCAAGTGCATGCAGTACAAGAGCTTTTATACGGTACGTACGGATATTGGATTATTTTCGCCTGGACTTTGGGGCAGAGGTACCTGCAAGCTCCGTACTATACTATCAATCTGCATGCTGGTTTGCATTGGAAATTACATTGCGTCATTGTTGCTCGTTCTCATCCTCGTGTCTTGGGAGTTGAAAAAGCTTTGTCCTTTATTTATAGTATTTAACTCGTAATTTGTCCAACTCCCAGTTGTTTGCGGAGAAGATGGATGACACAGTCATCGACATCGGATTCGAGCTCCTGCCAAAGGCAAAGCCAGCGGAAATGAGAAAAACTGGTGGTCGGCGATGCGTTGCTGGGGGGGGGGGGGCGGGGGGGGGGGGTACGGTGCAGCAACACGGCGTAATGATGGGTATTTTCACCCATCGGCCTGCCCGGCAAAATGCCAGCAGAATGAGAGAGGTTTACCGCCTTACTGGCTCATGGAGGTACGCGATAGCTGCAGCTACCTCCGCACTCGAGGGCGAAGCTAGCAGTTGCTGCTTCTGAGCGGGTCGAGGGGCATCGGACTTCGCCTCATCTTCTGAAATGTATTCACCCAATTCGCCGTCATCGATGTCCGTTTCTGTTCCGTTGCTACTATCAACTCAGTTGAGACTTTCTTCCTAATTTTCATCTTCAATGTCTTCGTTTTCAATCTCTAATTCGAGGTTTGCAATTCCCGGGCCTATACACGCACGCGCGCACTCGAAAGCCAGATAGCCAGCAAACCCGGAAGTCAATTCACAGCCGCAATTCCATATCCTGACGTCAGCATTTGGGGGCGTTTCAGTGGGGGTGTCCCGATAACCGATTAATGAGCTCCAGGGCGATTCTTTGAAAAGTGAACCTTTTTGGGAAAAAATAAAGTTTGTCCTTTTTGTTTTTAAGCTGCACATTCATATAGATCATTGTCTGAAGTTTCATGAATGCATTTTTTATCTTAATTTTAACAAATTTTTCATGCTCATTTGCATAAATTAACATGCAAAAATTTTGAATAGAAAAATGGTACGTAAATATTCATTTGTTTGACCTGACTTGATTGTATATGCTGTCTCTCTTACTTTGATTATTGTCATTATACCTCTTTTTTAACTTCATTCCTTTAAATTAAATGAAAATAATGGTGTTGAATTGATTGTTTTAAGATAATTAACTAAAGAAATCAGTTGCCATCATGTCACACACGTGACCAAAAACACGAAAAGTTAACGCCCCCCGAAAACCATGGTTTCATTTTAATTACAATTTTTTCTCAAAGCTAGATATAATGTGCCTTGCATCTCACCAAATATGAAGCCATGATAGCTTTTAATTTAGTTATTAATTAACTTTGAAATTGGTCACACACGTGCCCCACGGGTCACGTGTGTGACCAACTATGGTCATGCCTTAAAAAAGGGACCAGGCTATTCGGCCATTCTTTGAAAAGTGAACCTTTTGGGGACAAATAATTTTTGCTTTCTATTTTAAGCTGCATATTCAAATAGAGCAATGTCTGAAGTTTCATGAACTGATGTTTTTTCGTGATTTTTGCAATTGTTCATGCTTATTTGCAATAAATTAACATAAAGGATAATTAAATGGAAAAACGGTAAATAAAATATCATTTTTTTAACCCTGACTGGAATGGATATGCTGACTTCCTTACTTGGATTACTGTCATTATATTATTATTTACCTCTATTCCTTTTAATCTAACCCCAAAAATAATGTTGTTAAATTGATTATATTAAGAATATCAACCCTGAAATGAATTGCCCTCAAAATGCCACAACACAAGTACCAGAAAACACAACAAGTTATGCCCCGTCTTAACCATGCCTCTGGTATAATCATAATTATTTCTTCAAAGCTAGATTTAATGTACCTTGCATCTCACTAAATATGAATCCATGACAAGTTTTAATTTGATTATTAATTAGCAACAATTGGTCACACACACGTGACCCGCTGGGTGGGGGCGGTCTATAATTCTGATTATTTTTCACTTTCATTGGCTGAAATTAATTAATTTAGCATTATTATGCTCCAAAATGGTTTTGCAATAATTTTTGCGAAAAAAAAAACAACAGAAAGAACAAACAAACAAACAAAACAAAGGTCGAAAACAAGGAAATACATAAGAATTCATGAAACAATGAAATACACAAGGATTTTAGTTCGATATCAATTTTTTTTCCAAGTACAATGTTAGGAATCCTATAAAGATTATGCAAACACAAAATTAGCATTCCAGAAGCTGTAGTTTGTCAATTAGAAACAAAATTATGATTCATGCATGCGTAAATTAGCATAATTAATTCATATAAATAAATTATTATTATTATGGAAAATTAACAATGCCTTCTTGTAGTTATATCAACACTACCATCGTGCAAATTTCCGGCGCGCTCGCGCGATAAACAGCCAAGATCTTATAGGGGGCATCATGGCCCCCCTCCCTTACCCGCCCCTCCTCAGTCTTGACAGCTACCAAACACCCCCATTGACTGACTAGGGTTGAGTTCATAAAATTTTTTACCACAGCGGATATAGTATATGGCTCAAAATGTACATTTATTGCATAATACATAATATATTCATTTTCTGTACAATTTGCCATAGGTCACACACGTGACCCCACTAAAATGTCACACACGTGACCCGACATCACGATATAAATTAATAGATAAAAAAAGAAATTTCAGAGATATCTCCTATCCAGTGGTAGTTTTTGGTTAAGGTCATAATGCATGTCTCACAGCAATAAGAACATTTCATCATTTTAAAACTCACAGGAATTTCAAAATGAAATTGAACTTTCAAATCATGCTGTTCTGTGAAGTCACACACGTGACCCACTTCTTTTGACCTCTGACCTTGAACATGCATATTGTAAATATAAAAAATATTTACAAATGATAGCCAACAATAATTATTAGCATGATATAACATAAATCAGTATTTTAAAATTGTTAGAGTTATAGCCAATTAAGTCAAGATTTTGCATATTTCGGTCACACACGTGACAAGAATGGTCCTCCAGATTTTTTTTTAACAATCGGCGATTAGTTAAATAGTGTTTCTAATGTCATTTCCTGCTCAATGATGTATAATTCGACCATATTTATTCTCTATGAACATAACTAACAACATTTGCAGGGGCCGCGGAGCGTTTTTGAAAGTGGAGGGGCTGACCGAAAGTGGGGGGGGGGGTTGAACAGGCTAAAAATCTCAAATCTATGGTCATTTTTGCAAATTTGTACACGTTTGCTGAAAAAAGTGGGGGGGGGGGGGCCTAGCCCCCCCCCCCCCCGGCTCGCGGCGGCCATTTGGACTGATATACTGGATAGTAAATGCTTTTAAATGATCCAGAACATAGCTGGCATCGGGTGTACCCAAACTTTAGGAGAGCAGAGTACATCTAACCCTAACCTGTTTTCTGGGGATGGTTGTCCTTAGGGTAATATAGTCTAGGAGTAGTTGTCCTGATACGAATTGCCCCTTTGTATGATTAGGGTCCATGGTCTGATCATCAATTTTCTTGCGCCGTATTTTTCAGTGTTTCTTTGCGAAGGTATTATCATCCATTTGTTCCGTCTAGATTTAGATTTCGATTTTTGTGCTGGGGTCCATATGATTTTTTTTTTATTCAAAAAATAAACAATAATAATAAAAGAAAATTAAAAAAATAAATTGTATAATTTTACAAATATTAGTGATTAATTCACATTTTTGTCGTTTGTTCATGACTATTCTCCTCCTTTACATGTTTTCTCTTTGTTGTCCGTTTGTTTGTTGTTTCATCAAAAGGTCATTTTATTTATTTATTTTTTTTTTACCGACGATGGGCCTTTTTTTTGTTTTAGTTTTTGTTTTGTTTTTGTTTTTTTTTTTTTTGGGGGGGGGGCTAAAATATCAGCTCTGTTAGGGTTTGTGTTCAATGCCATATTTTATCTGAAATGGGGAAATGATATTAAAGAAATATTGAGTGCAATGTGAGTTTACTGATTCCATAAATGTTCAGCATGAGTGAAAGCATACGTTGTTATGCTCATGAACACATGTATGAAATGTCTATTATCATGTGATATGACAAAACAACTAGATTGATGTTATGACAGGATTCTATGAATATGCTCGAATGTGAGGGTGTGCCTGTGTGTGTGTGTGTGTGTATGAGGGTGTGTGGATTATTTAGTCAATAATCAATTTTCAATGCCTATGTCGGGTATATTGACGTGTCTCGCCCAAACATATCACCCCCCTCTCTCTCTCTCTCTCTCTCTCTCTCTCTCTCACACACACACACACACACACACACACACACACATAAGCACACACAGACACACCCTCCCTCACACATGCACGTCACCACTGACGCACACATAAATAATTCATGATGGAGCCTGAACTTTTCCCTTTTTCTTATTAAGCATTGATACATTGAGTAACAATTGTGTATGGACTTAGGGTGTGTCTCTGTGTTTAAGGTAGGGGTGGGGTATGTGTGTGATGAGGGTGTGTGTGTTTGCGTCCGTGTGTGTGGGTGTGTAATTGGATTTGTGTGAGGGCATGTGTCACTGTGCATGCACATTCTCAATTTGTTTATTCTTTATCCAGCCACTTGGTACAAGTGAAATTTTACACTCTTCAATATTGTCTGTTATCCACTCATTATGGCAAATATCCAAATGTAAAGGGTACCAACAAACACGGGGAGGAAGACTCTACCAAGAAATATCGTTAAATGCCAGATCAAATGCTCATACCTCAAACAACACGACATCAAACTTGTGGAACATTTTTTCTGATGTAAATAAAAATGCACTACACAAAAAAAAAAAAAAAAAAAAAAAAAAAAAAAAAAAAAAAAAGATTAAGGTAGCAGCAGATATTTTTTGCAGGATACACCGCACATGACATTAATACTATACAGTGCGTCCCAAAAAGAACTATACACTTTTGAATTGGCTCCCAAATAAACAAATATATGGTTCTTGGGGGAAAAAAGTTTAGATATATAAAGCTCAAATTCTCAACTATCATTATGACACAAAAAATTCCGAAAATAACCTATTCTTCAGTGAACAATGCCCACTTTTGTGTAGGACACAAAAATTAGCCTGCTCAGGAATTTGGTATTCATTTATAACCTTTGTATGGCACGCCAAGATGGATTCAAGCAAAAATGGAATAAATCAGCCAACAAAGATAAAAATAAACTGAATTCAAAACAAAAATCAATGATATGAAAACAAAACGAAAAAAAAAAAAATGTGTATAATTTTGATTGTTTATTTCTGACTTTCGGTACATCTTTTACTCTGTTAACTGAGTCATTCCATTATTCTTTGATTCCCTCCTGGCGCGCCATACAAAGGTGATAAATGAATAGCGAATTCCTACGCAGGCTGTTTTGTGTCCTTCACAAAAGTGGGCATTGCTCACTGAAGAATGCGTTATTTTCGATTTTTTTTTTGGTGTCATAAGTTGAGGATATGAGCTTTATATACATATAAACCTTTTCCCGAAGAATCATATATTTTTTTATTTGATAGCCATTTCAAAAGTGTATAGTTCTTTTTGGGACGCACTGTATGTGAATATTTTGTTATAAAAGAGTATAAAATATATCCAAGGCAAAACAGACAATAATGAAATAATCTATTTATCAAAAGGTTAACCTACATGTTTTAAAAAATATGCATTATATATATTTTTTTTGTTTATTCTTGGCAAAGTTATACTTACCCCTCTTTTTTTTTTTAAATAACCGGTTTGCAAGCAATATTCTTTACAAACAACCCATTTTGTCCATTTACAAAGTCTTGATTTAATATTTCACCTGTGAGATAAAAAGAATCATAACAATTTGTCTAAAACTTTTTTTCACCAAAAGATTCATAATCATAATTTTGTAGTAGTAGTAGTAGTAGTAATGATAATAGTAGTAATAATGATAATGATGATGATAATAATCATAATAATAATAATCATAATAATAGTAATAATAATAATAACATTGATAATAATAATAATACAGGTTGCTTATAAAGCGTGTTATCTGTTAAGACCACTGGAACTGGAAAGATATCAAAGCGGCTACAGTACGAGGGAGTCAATAAAAATTTCCCATCATTTTGAAGTTGTCTCGGCCTTCGGTCAACCATAAGGTCATATAAATTTATATATATATTTTTTAAAAACATTTTGCTCCATTCGGCGCCCCCCTTAAGGTCAACTGAATTTGGCACCCTTTTGGGCGCCAACCCGGGTTGCCCGGGTCCGTAAAGCCGCCCCTCCCAGAATACGGGCATGATGTGTGTGTGGTTGCATGTGTGAGGAAGGATAGGTGTGTGTGGGTGTCCATAATAATAATAATAATAATAATAAAAATACACATGGATGCACAAATTCTGTCAACAATTGTTTTTAATCTTCATCGATTTGGCGAAATTGAGTTTTTATTGTCTTCTGAAGATTATCTGTTACTCAGTTTTGCGTGCAGTGATCCGAATGAAAAGGGTACCAACAAAATGCTTGGAGTGGGAAGATGACTCTACCAAGACACATCATGAAACCCATGATTAAATGTTCATGCTCAAACAAGACAACTTTTTTTTTTTTTTTTTTTTTTTACTCACTCTGATAATTATCACCCCGGCCATTGCATCCACTTAACTGAACGCCATAAACTATGTCGGCCTTAACCACATTTACACGTTTCTTTATGTTTATCATTAAAAATAAATAAAACATTCCTATTATACATGTATAATTACTATGACATGATGTAATCGCAACCGTTGCTATTTTCCCAAAAAAAACATCTACTTGTATTTTGACTTTTCAATATTCATGTTGTTTATCGGGAAGGTGTTGAACACTCGGGGATAGACATGGAAAACTATTTATTTGAGAATAATTGTTTTCGTATACACAGTGGCGGATCCAGGATTTTGAAATACAAGGGGCACATCCCGAAACTTTGGAAAATAGAGGGCGCAGCCGAAAATTTTCCGATTTTTAACATGTAAAGTCATAGAATTGTTTTCAAATAATAGAGGGGGTGCGCGTCCCCTGCGCCCCCGCCTGGATCCGCCACTGTATACAGAATAAAAAAACCCGTAAAAATCCACGTTTGTTTCAAGAATGAGTCATCGAATCATTCCTCATGAACTTGTTTGATGAAAACGAAATATTTTCCCTAGTCATAAAATTGTAAAAAATAAATGATTTAGCAGGAATTATACCAAGTTCTATGATTAAAATGCTTTTGGGACTTTGATGCAGATTAATCTGAGAAACCAAATAATAATTGACAAACTGTCATCTTGAAAATTTCCAATTTAATGGTTTTATCCCTATCAAGACCAAAGTATTTTGATCGTCCACAGGCCCAGGGGAGGGGGGCACATTTTGAATGCCCCCTCTATATTTGTTTTATTATTTGACCAATCACTTTCTTATTTGGCATGATGGCAGAGCAACTCAAGGTAACCAATTGCGGCGGTATTTGCAGTTAAACAGAAACATACATTGAAGAATGCGCCGAATTTGAATTACATCAATTAAACTCTAATCAAATTCTAATTGTTTCTGTAATAATTGTCACTATTTAGGTATGTTCAGTGACTATCTAATAAGCAATCATGTTCAGTGAGTTTCAGGGCATAAACTAGAAGAAAAAAAATTGATATTTCAATATTCTCTATTAAATATATTGTTTTGGTTTCTATATTCTCTATTAAATCTATTGTTTTGGGGGTTAAATAACAAAGTCAAAAGAAAAAGAGTAATATTCAGTTTGGAATGTTATTTTAATGCAATTTGAATGAAGAAACCCCATTGATAACATCCTATTGCTAATGATTATGGATATCGAAAATGACACCCAAAATGGAAAAAACATGTTCGTGAGTAACCTTAAGGAAAAGTCGCCAAGTTTGGTGGAAAATGATCCAAGCGTAAGAGCCCCCCCCCCCGGTCTTAAAATGGTTAAAGTGCCCTATTCTATAAAATTCATACCATGTTGTCATGTCAGGTATTATACTACTATTAGACCTATTCCGCAGGATGAATCTTTATCTCAGTTTTCTTGAGAGAGTAATAATAGCTATGCCAGCCCAGCCAAACTACACTCGTAGCGTACTCAGAAGTTGTCCCGTTGAGATACAGACCATTGAGGTTGGAAGAATAACAGCTTGAATACCACCATGCACCATACCTGACTGCACAGTTCTCAACGGGGGCGCCATCACGGTCACGGTCTGGTGTACTGAAGAAATGGCCACTGTGACCTCCCCCTCCAAACCTGTCACCTATTTACGTATGTTCACAGAGATAAAGAGAGAGAGAGAGAGAGAGGGAGAGGGACATGGAGCGATAGAGGGAGAGAGAGAGAAGATTAAGAGGAGAGAGAGAGAGAGAGAGAGAGAAGAGGGGGGGGGGGAGGGTTGTGGGGCGGAAATGCGACAACCATTAACATGTGGTGTCAAAACGAAGAATAAAGAAATATGAATTAATAAACACTGTACTTGCATTTCCTGAATAATCTCCAATCGTCAGCCTGTAGTTGGAGGCTTCATCAGCAATGTTGAAATTGCTATAGGAGGCAAAGCGCGTTTCTCCCTCGAAGTCTTCGAGATCAAACCGTAGATCATACGTCTTCTGTGTCGAAAGGCGATGAATGTTGTCATTACCAAGCCAGTGTTCAGTAGAGACACTTCCAAAACCGTATTTGTAATCGTCCCATCCGAGATAAAAATCACCGGACCCGTCCTGTCTGCGCTGGAATACCTATAAGAAAACAAAAAAATTAAGTAAAAATACTATCCAAGGTTAGGTCTATGAACTTGTATATTGGCAATAAACCTAAACGCACATTTTGGTCTCATCCCACGTTGTCAAATCCATTTCTCCTACAACCAGTCCGTCTAATTACATTTTGGTTGAAGTGCCATTTCGAGCATTTACCATTCTGTTTGATTTCCGTATCGTCTAGACAATGTCCATTTGACCTAACACCACTTATTCAATTCTTCTAACAAACTTGAAGGTATGTATTAGAGACATTCATATACTATTCATTAAGAATTATATGAAAATGCAATTGGACAATTCAGATATAAGTCGCAAATTATACCAAATAGGCAATGAGAAAGAGACCATTTATTATATCATTGGGAAATTTAGACCACATTTTTATCGGACTGAACGGGTTTAGCCCTGTTGACGATTAGAGAATTGAACCAATTGTTCTTAGAAAAGATGGATATAAACTTATAATAGAACTGTGTCGCTTTGCACTCCGTCAATCACCATCCTTTAGGCTCCCGTAGTTTTTATATTAAACTTATTTTGTGCTATACCGTATATTTTCAGTAAGATTATTTGAAATTGTAATTCATACGAGTTACATATTTCGATTATGAAAATGTATTTAAAAGAATAGTATTGAGTCAAAGAGGGCCTGAGCAATTCTCGGACATAGATTCTGTTAGGATCGAAATCTCAGACTGTTTTTGACCCAATTATACCCCACGAGCTCTCAATTCAATTTATTGAATGAAATGGTCCAACTTATGAACACGAAATTTGAACTCACCGTCCATCCACCACCATCTGTCTCCATATCACAGTACACATCTAATGAATTATTAGCACCATCGGGATAGATTGTATAGACTCCGGAGATGTTCACACCACCAGCTTGAATCTCAGAACAGTCTCGTAGATTGCCAGGAACTGTAGACGGGAAATGGTTATTTTAGGAGTAAAAACTTACTAATAAAGCCAACATGACAACAACAAAAAAATAATAATAATAAATAAATAAATGAATAATAAAAAAATCTACAGATCTAAACACAACACAAAAAGTAAGTTCCCCCTATTTCAGATATCTATAATTTTTGAACCAGGAGGAATTGAAACAAATCTCATTATATGTCCGTGTAGGTAATTTTATTAGCTACCATGTGACTGATTTTTTTAGAAAAAATCATAATGTCATGCTTCAGTAATGGTTAAATGCAAAAATGTCATTTTTTGAAGTTCACAAGCTGATTATCTGAACTGTGAATACATGATTTTGGAACAATATAAACATTTTTCAACATCACACTTGTCAAAAAAGATGCCACATTTGTGCCCTAACATATACAGACATACAAAAAGAGTTCATTGTCAAACTTCACGGTTGAGTAAGCACTCGGTTATAACTAATTGTGAATTCTATGTTGTACATTATTTTGATCATTTATGATGGAATTCCTGTTTTGGAAGTGTATTTCGACTTTTGCTAACAATTCACGGTTGAATGAACACAGTCATCAAACAACCAAAACAAGCCATTTTTAAATTATGATCAGGTATTGCCGTAATTTTATGCACTAAAAATCATCTCAATAACATTTTTTTGGTATGTTTATAACCTTCAAACACGTATCAATGATCCTATGGCACTTATTTAAAAAAAAATCATGCTTAAGTAAGCACGTGAGACTGGAAATGCTGTTTCCAAATATGGAATAAAATTCAAATTTTTACTTTGATTAAACAGCACGATTGTTTTGGGGGAATACCATTGAATTTATTTTCACGAAAATCCTGATGTTTCACGCCTCAGTGGGCACAATATACAAGAAAATCATGAAAATTCGAACAAAGTTTAGTGCTCTGTCACGGTTCAGTGACTTACCGAATATGCAATTTGAATGGAGACCATGTTAGTTTCCATTTTAAGCTGTGTTTCAAGTTTCATGGAATAACTCGTGGTAGAATGAACAATAATCATCAACGAAAATAAGCCGAATTTCAAATTTTTCAGGTATTGATGTCCTCCCCCATTGACTTTATGTGCAGTGGTTTAACCAAAAGTAAAATTTGGCACATGTTATTGTTAATTTTTGTCCATTTGACTGTGTTTTTTTATGAAACTTCGCACATAGCTTCAACTAATCTCAAACTAAAATGAGCAAATGCCAAATTACGTATGCGATAAGTCAGTGAACCGTGACGTAGCCCTAAATTGTCTTCTCATTCTTAAGGTTTTCTTGCATCTTGTGCCCACTGAGGCATGAAACATCAGGATTTTCGTGAAAATAAAATCAGATGTACTCTCCAAAACAATCGTGCTGTTTAATCAAAGTAAACATTTGAATTCTATTCCATACACGAACAAAAAAACCGGCATTTCCAGTTTCACGTGCTGAATGAATCATAAATTTTTAAATAAGCGCCGTAGGATCATTGACACATGTTTGAAGGTTCTAAACATAACCAAAAAATGTTATTGAGATGATTTTTGAGTGCATAAAATTACGGCAATACCTATTCATAACGTAAAAAATACCTATTTTTGGTTGTTTTAAGTGTTCATTCAACCGTGAATTGTTAGCAAAAGTCAAAATACACTTCCAAAACAGGAATTCCATCACATTTGATCAAAATATATCACGTTAAATTCACAAATCGGCAGTTTTTGCAATAATAACCCAATGCCCACTCAGCCGTGAAATTTGACAATGAACCCTGATTGTATGTTAGGGCACACATGTTGCATCTTTCTTTTGACAAGTGTGATGTTGAAAATTTGAATATTGTTCAGAAATTATGAACTAAAAAAAAAATGACAATTTTGCATTCAACCATTAGTCACTGAAGCATGAAATGATGTTTCTTTCTAAAAAATCATTCACATGTTGGCTAATAAACTTACCTACAAGAAGGACATATTATTAGATTTTTTCAATTCCTCCTGGTTCAAAAGTTATTGATATCTGAAATAGGGGGGAATTTTTTTGTGTGTGTTGTGTTATATGACTCTACAGTGTGAAGTAATTCCCTTTGGGATTCCTTTTTTGCACACTTTATATTTTTAAACTTTTATATAGCTTCACGATTGACTTAACCCACCTAAAATAGGTTCACATGTGCAAGGTGAGGCAGGGGTTAAGCGTGGTTCGGGGGTGGAGTTTTGAACAGGGGTTGAGCTTGGTTCAGGTGTAGAGTTTGGAGTAGGGGTGGAGCATGGTTTAGGTGTAGAGTTTGGAGCAGGAGTGCATACTTGATTTTCAAAGAGGTCTAGTATGGTCCGGGTCATATCGAGTAGTTCTTCAGTGGCTGCGTTGTGGCTTTTAGACGATGCAGGACAACCCCCACCGATCTGGAACAAAACAAAGGAAAATAATTCAAAATGAAAATTCTTTTGTTGAAACAGCTGAATAAATCTACGAATCCACAAGACTTAGTTCGAGTCATGTGCAGCCGTTCTAACCTTCTTTGAGATGAAAGGCGCAGTCTGCAAAGCACCTTCTTCATATAATATTAGGTGGATTCACACCTACCCGATCAGGAAAAATTCCCGTAATTTACGAGAACTGTTCCAATCACCAAAATACCCGTAATTTGTATGTTGTGTTCACACCTGACCGAACTGTCTTTTTCCAAGTAAAATACCCGAAGTTATAAAAAAAAAAAGGATGAAAGAGGAAAAAACAAAGAAATACATAAGGAAAGAGAAGAATGAAGGAAAAACAAAGAAATACATAAGGAAAGAGAAGAAAGAAGGAAAAACAAAGAAATACATAAGGAAAGAGAAGAAAAAAGGAAAAACAAAGAAATACGGAAGGAAAGAGAAGAAAAAAGGAAAACAAAGAAATACATAAGGAAAGAGAAGAAAGAAGGAAAAACAAAGAAGTACATAGGGAAAGAGAAGAAAGAAGGAAAAACAACGAAATACATTTGTAGTTTTATTTACACAGAGTAGCATTGTAAGTTACAAAACTGCTTTCCGCTAAGGCCCTGCGTACAACATGTTTTATAATTAAATCTGTAGTATTTACATAATCAACAGTACAAAACATACAGGATGACCCAAAGGATTACCCCTCCCCCCCAAAAAAAATATTAAAAAAATAAAAAAATAAGATAAATAAAACAATATATAAATAAATAATACAAAATAAATAAATAGATAAATAAATAAATAAACAAATAAAAAAATTAACAAAATAAAAACCAAACATTTCTCTTACAATCTAACCAATTCAAGAGATTCAAAATTCAATTTATTTCCGTTTACAAACATAATCTTCGGCTCCAAACAAAAACACCAGACAATAAAAACAAAATCCTTTTTCTTCAGGTCCTATCATTCATTATTACTTTTATTTCGGTTACAACGGCTCTCTACTTTGGTCAAAATGTGTGAGGGTATCATCTAATTGAAATTTGGGATATTACCTATCTTAAATGTCTTTGGGCTCTTATTTATTCGATCTAGTGTACTAATTAATCCTCTCCAAATTTGCGCAACAGAGGGGACTGTCCCTCGATTTCAAAGCTTCACATTTTGTTTTATTTTCTAAACTACATTCCGGATCGAATCTGTACGCCCACCTTGCTCAAATTGATGGAAATCCAAACCTTTAAATTCTTAAATCTATTTGTTTCAAGGTCTATCGTATAAAAAGTGACCATATCAAAAAGGGATACAAACATTTAATATATAAGTATAATAATCTAAAATACTATAATAGCGGTACTATATTATATATACTATCGCTACCAAACGTTGATTAAGAGATTCTCATTCGCTCCCTTCCGAATGCGTTTTCTATAGTGATTATCACTAGGACATACAACCTGATCCTACACCTCGTTAATACCTCCGCAGCAAACCAACTCTCTCTTAGCCCGCCGCCTTCGACGCTCCAACAAACCAATACAACACACCATGACTCTCACACGCATAGAACTATCTCCTTAGGTCATTGCACGAATATGATATATTGTTCCAACACTTTTTAAAGATTGTGCAATTAGTTCCTGCATACCTCATAAATCTTGCACAACACACCTCACTCCACCACTATACTCATCCTAATTTTTGGTATACAAATATTAGAAGCCTTAATAATTCCTTCCGGGTCTCCCACACACTGACGTACATTCTATCAATAACAAAATCGCAAGCCCCTGATGGTAGGGGAGACAGGACAATAATTGTAACAGACGGCGACTGTAACAGAGGCCCTCAAACATGCTGCTATTGTGCCACAAACAACACCACCTCACACGCACCTCGAAATTTGCGCCCCGCCCCACTCCCCAATTATAAAAGTGAATGCGCCCCTGAAGTTTTAAAGTAGTACTTTGGCGACCCCTTAGTTTATGTTGAATTTGGCCCCCCTACTTTTAAGAGGCGCCCCCTTCCCCATCTCCTTTTTTTTTCCTTCCACTCTCTCCCACCTCTCTTCTTCTTTTTTCTCTTTTCACCTCTTTTTCTTCTCTTACCCTTCCTATCCTTACTTTCCTTCTCTCTCCCCACTCTACTTCCTTTCACTTTTTTTTATTTCCTCTTTTTCATTCTTACCTTTTTATTTTCATCTTTACCTTTTCTCCCTTCTCTTCTTCCTCCTTCTTCCGCGCGCCTGCCGCGCCCCGTCCGGGGGGCCCGGCCCGCACAACGCCCACCGCCCCAGAAAACGCGCACAACGGATATGTTCTTCTCCGAATGCCTCTGTACCAAAATTCCCAAGTAGAAAAGGAACGCTATCACTTACTTACCTTAACACGTACATACTGCAACAAAATCTCATTTGTATTTCTCTGTATCCTGCTTATTGGATTTCTTCTGCTCTATAAAATGATCCAAAGATGCCCCTAGTCTCAGCATTTTAAATAAAACGAAAAAGGATACTACAGTACTAGTTGGTCATATTTATAATACCCAGCAACAAACCTTATACTGACAAATTTAAATTTCCTATGTGATGTTCACCCTCCTCCGTCCTCATCTCTCTGCTTCTCTATTTTTTTTTCATTCTCTTTCTTTCTTCTTTTCTTTCTCTTTCTCTTTGTTTAATCTTTCTCACCCTCTCATCTCTCCTCTCTCTACTATCTCCTTCCTGACTGAGCTATCTTTGTCTTTTATTTCTCGACTTTTTTGTTTGTTTTTTTGTTTTTTTTGTTTTTTGTGTTGTTTTTATGTGTTTTTTGTTTGGTTTTTTTGTTGTTTGTTTGTTGTTTTTTTTTTTTTTGGGGGGGGGTTCAAATAATAATTTGTCTACTCTTGTCTTCTTATCATATGTAATTTTAATTACTCCCTTCGTTTGCTTGGAGCATAACTATCAGTAAACTAAGTTAAAGGGGCTTGCGCTTTACAAGCTCGCTTTTTTGTAAGTCTCTCCGTTAAAATATATATTAAACAAATGCCTTTTTGTTTGTTTAATTGTTCAGTGTTCTGTTGACATTGTTAATATATGCGTTTGATTTCATGCTGAACAAGCTTGTTATATATATATTTGAATGTACTTTTGGATATGTTAATATTGAATGTTTATAACATGATGTTTAA
>CALNVZ010001721.1:28835737-28853004 GCA_940671915.1 Paracentrotus lividus | reverse complement strand
CGCCATATTTTGAAAAGTACACAGGGGCGCCAAATTCACGTTGGGCCCCCCGGGGTGCGAAATCCTGGATACACGCCTGATATCGGAGAATATTTCGGGGAGATCGTCTTTACTTAGTTTGAACATGAATTGGCCTAGTTGGAATAAATAAATATCTTTTACTTTGAGGATATTATTTTCGTAAAAAAAAAATATCTGTATGAGATCTAACTGTGTTTGAAATATTACTCTAAGTGCTTTCTTTGTAGCAGTAGTATCCTATTTATTTGTGTTTGTATTGCACACCCCCATGCTATAATTCCGTAATTAATGTAAGGTAGCAACAGATTATAATACCATGTCAGGAGAGTACAAGAAGGAAGAAAATATTTTAATTTATTAATAACACCAATGTTACGTGAAATGGTTTTGCATACATTATCAATTTGAGTTTTACATGATAATTTATCATCAATAAACGCTCCCAAGAATTTGATTGTAGAAACTTTTTCAAGGACAGTGTTGTTAAAATTAATTTCACGCCGTAACTTACCGATTTTATTACTTAATAGCATATAATTGGTCTTCTGTAGATTAAGAGATAGTTTATTAACCTTGATTCAATCAGTTACATTTTTAAGTACAAAGTTTATAGATCTAAGGAGATGGTTCCCATTATGATGGGAAAAGAAAATATTGGAGTCATCTACACAAAGGATAAATGATAATAACCAATAAAACATTTAAATAAAAAAAAATCGAATATGGAAAAATGATATGAATTTTGAACAATCTTAAACATAAAGGGTCAGATGCATAAAAAGTAGCAATTGCTTGAAAGCAATTGCTTCAAGCAAAAGCAATTGCAAGCCAAGCGAAAGATCAAGCCAAAGCCATTGCTAAATTTCGTATGCATAACCTTTTGCTAGTGCTCAAACCCTTTGCTTGCCTTATGCCTTGGTCACAAGCCGCCGTACGTTTTTTTTTTCGGCCGTACGTTTTTTGGGGGAGGCTACGGTCGCTACGTTTTTCTGAAAACGTGGAGGGAAGTGGCAAGCGCACGGTGCGAGTACGTCAACGCACGGACTGCGCAAGGTGTAAGTACGTGGCCGGAACACCATGTATGGTAATGGGCGGTTGTGTGCATCGCACGTTGCCAACGTTGTAAGCGAGCTGTACGTGCTTGTAACGTACGATCTCCGTGCGTTTGAATCGTTATCGTACGGAGGCCGTGCTTACAAGTGCACCTCACGTACGGTGTCAGTACTCACGCGCATGTTGTAAGTGCGTGCAAGTGCGATGAACGTAAGTTTTTGATCTCGATATTTGTGGTGAATAATTTATATATTTTTGTATTTATTTATATTCATTCATTTAGATTAATTTATTATATTATCATATTATGATATCATAATCAGTATACATAATAAACTGATATAAACCTGTACCATCACAAGTATTGCATCATAGCTGATTCACATGCTTTTTCCTTTTTTACAAACAATTTATACATTTTGTTTGGTATATTATGAAATGAAAGTTTTGTCTTTTTATAATGGCATAGTAAAGAACGAACACCTTCTCTATAGAGAAGAAAGATTCTTTTTACGCCGTTGTAATGGAAGATGTGCATCAAAATGATTGATTATACAGCAAAGCCTAATGAAATTGCATTAAACCTGTTTTGCAATGTAAGACTCAATTTAAGCAACGCTAGAAACAAATTTATCTTCTTTGAGTGTTGTTGTTGTTGTTTTTGTTTCTTTTTACTTTGACAGTTTCATGGTACATTTTGGCGAGTTTTCATTTCATGTATAAGCGAAACATCAAAACAGTTTCCGGAGAATTTGAAACTTGTATCATGATTTTGTTCACGAAATCTATTGACTAAGTAGGCTACCCCAAGGAAAAGAAAAAGAAAAACAAGAAAGAAACTTTTGGAGATGGAATTTATCAGTAAAAAGTAATAACAATCGTAAAATGAATATTTGTTTACGTTAATTGTTTAATATAATAAAAATTTTACCCCCCCCAAAAAAATTGTTGTTGTAAACTACAACATAATTATGTTAATAAATTGACTATGATTTGGTGGAATAAAGTTGCATCAAACAGTATTTGCAATACAGGACTAAATTTGTCTTTGTCAACGTTAAAATTAAATTTCATCTGCTGGTGGTGCTGTCTGCCGTAATATGCTATCTCTTTAGTAAACATTTTTTTGCTGAGAAGTATGAAACATGTTTGTAAGTTTTCATTTATTGATAATGCCCACCTCCCATAATTTTAATTTGGGGGGCATTTGTTCTTTTTAAGAAATGACTTGTTCAAGTTCATCTACTGTTTCATGTTTTTAGATTTTCTTATTTCAGGGCATACAAAATAGTTCGACATATTCAGGCATCAATGCATGTATTCATAAGACTCTATAAAAAATAAATAAATAATAATAAATTAATAAATTTAAAAAATGCAATGTGCAATACTTTTTGACAGGTGAGGGGATTCTGTGCAATATTGGACATACGTATATAACAAACATGTACATACACACATATTATCATAATTTATTTCATATACATACTAGTATACTTTTTTATATATAATAATATTAATACGAAACGTACGTCGGCTCAGTAGAAATCAGTGCGCACAACGCGCGTTGTAAGTGCGGAGCACTTGCTTAGTCCGTACGATCCACGGGAGTTCTGCGTGCTCAATCACAGTTGAAATGAGCAAGAGCAAAGAAACCGTGGGCAACGCACTTATCCCGACGCAGCACGCACGTGCCAAGTGCGCCGTCGGTACAGTAAAGTGACTGCCGCAAATATTCTAAAGAACTTACGGAGTCGGCGCGTTGTGCGTGCTTGGCAGTGCCGAGGGCGTGCGTGCGCGCACGTGCGGCAAATCCGTAGCTCGAACGTAGCCCGCACCGCAGCGAAAGTTCCTCATGCACTAAAGTTCTGCGTCGTGTCTGCGCACACCAAATTCCGTACCGAGTCGGTACTCACCACGTACGTGACGTACGATTTTTCCAAATTTTGCACACGTTTTTGCACGTAGACAGCACGCACGTGCAAGTACGACGTATGTGACCAAGCATAAAGCGAGCAATTGCTAGCGGATTCAACAATAGCGACGTCACGCTGATGCGAACACGACTCAAAAACAAAGGCGAGGCTCGTATGCAAAGGAAGGTGAGATGATTTGGGAAGAGATACTGAAAAAAATAGACTTCACTTTTTTGCATATTCTTCATAGAGTTATAAAAAAATAAGAATAAAGTTACCAATTATTGGTTTGATGAACCATCATTGTTAACCGTTCAAAAAGATTGTGAATACACAGAGACACTGCTTTTCAGGAAATTTCTGATTCAGGAAAACTTTGCTTCTAATTCCGGTGTTCTATCTCACAGAACTATGGTTTCCTCTGTGTTTTTATTGACTAATTACATAAATATATTCCTTAGATATGTCGAGAAACAGTAGCCTGGCTTATCCCCAAACTTCCCCACTGATGCTTGGAACCCTGGGTCCGCCAGGTAATGGAGCACCGGTGTAATGCATCCTTCCTTGTTTCATCGTGTCTTGTAAGAATCTGTAAGCCATTCATTCCACATTCTTTTATCGAAACGAAAAAAAATTCTGATAGATCTCTGGAGTAATTTCTTCTCGATTAATTTTGTTCCTGTGCACCTTAGATTTTTCTCTCACATGCATAAACATGATGATTAACCGTGAATGTCTTGATCAAGCAACGCTCAAGCTGCTATGAAGGAGCTTGACAAAACACGAGCAAATGCCTAAGCGCACTAGCAAATGTTTGCTTTATGCATACACTTTTTAGCAGTTGCTAAATCGTCAAGCAAGTGCTAGCAGGCAGTTAGCAATTGCTTGAGCTTACTAGCAAAAGCTTTTGTCTTGTAAGCAATTGCTCATTTTTATGCATACGGAATCAAGCTAAAGCCTAGAAAAAGCAATTGCTATTTTTATGCATCATGACCCAATGTATATTGATCTTAATCCAAAACACAAAATCAATGACACAAAATCAAAAACAAAAATCAAAATCAATAACTTTAATGACTTACTTGGATATTAACTGGCTGAGAGTCAGACGGTTTCCCAGAGGAGCCAGAGCGGCCACAGGTGGAATCAGAGGACACCGTCTGGACCATCAATTCTGTTACCATAGCAACGATTAGAAGAGAAGTCATCCAGCGGTGAGACATTTTGAAAATTGTATGTTTTTCAGATGATGATACTGTTCAACTGAAATGTGCAGGCGATTAAATACTTGAACTCTGAATAAGTATTCTCTTTAAAAGTGTAGCCCCTGTCCAGACCTACAGAGTGCTGTAAGGTGCTGCTGGTAATGTGATACTTCTTGGATGATGCAATGTGATGTTATATAGTTTGTTATCGGGGGAAATGTGGGACAGAAATTTATAAGATATTTGATTTCTTAATGTGAATAACTAGAGCAAGAGAAGATAATTGCTCAAATTCATGGCAAAATAAAAACATGTTTTCAATTTTCACGGTACTTCAACTTAATTAAACAATGTTTGAGTTCTATTTCCGTCTTGTAGAATTAGAACAAGGATCATCTTATCATGCAATATTATTATTTCATTGAAATATAAAATTAATTTTGACCAAAGAAGATTATTGATTAAACAGGGTGGAACTTATTATTACTTGGGCTAATTTGTTCTAATACCACATCATTACTCTTTGTATATAGCTAAATAAAATAATACCACCTCATATTTGTTAAACATTGAACCACTTTCAATACTGATACGGTGCGTCCTAAAAAAAAAAAAAAAAAAAAAAAAAAAAACGGAGCCGCGAATAATCGATGTTTTATCAATAGTCATAAATTACACGTCGATTTAAAGCGTAGAGTCTCTTCTTTTATTTAATGAAATCTATATGACCTACATGTCACGAATGAGTCATTAACAGCAATTTGAAGAGAGGAAAAAAAAGTGGTGTGGCGGGCTGTATCTGAAATTCTCTTTAAAATCTACATTATTTAAAAAGTTTATTTCCTGCCCGTTTATAAGACACCAAATCGAATAAAAAATACCTCCGAAATAGGAAAGTAATGTTGATTTGAAATAGTGATTGCATTTGCATAATTTTATTCAACAAATTAGTTTCACTGTTGCCTGTCCTCGCTCTAGGCAGAGGTAACAAAAGAATTTGTACTTTGATGATTGTCAATAGTTTCCTCTATTCTCCTCACTCATGCGTGACATATGGGTTATAAATATTGATTTCATCAAATACAAAAAAAGACTATAAGCTTTAAAGGGATGGGTCATTTATGAATTTTGATTAAGATCAGTTATGATAAAACATTTTTTTTCTGGGACGCACTGTAAATGTTAATAATAGGAAAATAAAATGAACGGTTGGTTTTACGGCGAACGAAAATGTCCTCTTTTCAGATTATAAAAATTTTTAATCAATGTTTGAATATAATTATTTCCTTCTTGAAGAATTAGAACAAGGATATCATTAGCTATTTTTGAGAGTTTACGATTAAAGGTTGAGAAAAATAGTACGCTTTCATAATTAAAACTGGCGGAACTAATTAGGATCTGACCTAACTTGCTCTAATACACCGTTAATTGTTTTAAATCAAACAACACTCCCTAATCGAGTATAGACAAAGGTGAAAGAAAATGAAATGACCTGATGTTTTATTCGCAGGGTACTTAAACTTTTTCAAAAAATGACCTTTTTTTTCTTATTAAAATTATCTTGTAAACGTAGAACAAGGGCACCGTTTTAATCATAAAACGATAATTAATAATTTTGGCGAAAATATTCTGTTTCTTACTCGATATTGTTATAAATAAACAGGGTGGAACTAATTATTGCATGACCTTTTTAAATAATGTACACACGAGACACACACCGTTACTTCATATAATGCTCATTTGTTTTTTTGTTAAGCATTTCACAACCTCCTTTAATAAGAGACGTGAAAAATAAAATGATATATCTAGGTTCTTCCTCTCATTTTAATTACAAAGATCACTTAAATTCATTAAGAAATGCTCGTGTTAAAAGGATTTCTCTGGTTAGCATATTCATTTTGAATGCACGATTTAATTTCGTAGAAACTCAAATTAAGCGAATACCATGAATGGTCATCAATTTCACTGAAAATTTGTTTAAATTGATCAGGAAAATGATGATTAAATACATATAATTATAATTATATGTGAAAATGTATATGTTTGCCATCTAGGCGACTTGTTTGTATTCCAGATGTCTTTTATTGCATTTTTCTCTTCATTTAATGCATTTTTTTGTGTATGTAAATCTAAAATTAGATGATCGATCGAAAAAAAAAATACATTACTGACATCACGCTGTCACACTTTATTTTGGATCATGAAACTACCGAGATATTTTTATATTAAATACATCTTTTCAATTTTGTTTTTAAACGGGAACCACTCATCCTTTTCAAGATTCAAAGCGGGTCTCTGGTTCATGCCAAATACATGAAATAACAATAAACTCTCATTGCTGCCTTATCTAATCTGATTAATTGAAATGATTTTTTTAGATTATTTATCCGTTCTTGTTTAAGTCATTATGTGAAAATAGGCCTACTACAACATATTTTAGAGAACATAAAGAATGCATTGAATAATTCAATTTTAGGATTCAAAGGGGTTTACGGTTTTGTAGCAAATAAACAAACAAAAAAAATAATATCGTATTGACCTACCTTTCAGTTTAATCAATCATTGATATTAGAAATTAATCTAATAAAAAAATATGTTGCGCTGCAATAATATTGATGTACATTATCAAAAATCGGTTGACCTCTTAGTGTCCTCTAATATATTTCATATCATTTTTGTTTTGATAATTTTGTTTGACCAGACCAATGGAAGAAAAATGTTTTTCAGTAATGCAATGCAGTACAGATAGGGAGAAAACATCCATTTATTTCTTCGTGCGGGTATCGTCCTGGCATTAATATTATTGAAAGAAAAAGAAAGAAGAAGATGAAAAAAAATACTCGTCGAACAAATAGGATATCATTCATTGTTGGGAAGGAAGCTTAGGCAAGGAGATGCATTTGCACCGGTCTGTACTTTATATTAAATACAAGTCATAATTCAAACCAGTTCAACATCAATGAAAAGTCAGATAGCCATGTCATTATAGTGAGAGGGTAATTTATTGATTATTCAAGACAACATATTTTTATTTAATAAGTAAAGTAGTTCCCATGGCTCATGGAGACCTATCTTAGATAATACTATAATGTGAGGAGGATAGGTTTTGATATAAATGATTTGAATACAATACTCTTGCATTATTTATCGTCATAGTAGACTAGACTAGAGTAGTATACTACTCTGCAGGAATAGGATCTGTAGAAGAATACCGTAACGCAGAATACAACCAAAACATCGTGTTTTTTTTTTTTTTTTTTTTTTTTGCCAACAAACCTACGAATAAGTCGTTTTAGTATTGCAATTAACGTGGTTAAATCATTAAAGAAACACAAAGTACCACGTGTACTGTTTTATATCATGTTGATATTCTTAGCTATGTACTAACTTTGATGGATGGGTTTCCCACTACTCACAAAAGTCATAGGCCTACGATCAACAAAACATATTTTAATCTATAAGCACGGAGGATAGGTTATAAGATGACAGCATTAAAGCATGCAATGGTTTCTTCATTTCATTTGAAAATACATCGATAATAAAGGTGATTTCATTCTTTGGTATTGTTTCAATAATATATCAGTTGATTTTACTGATCATATTTTGGAGTCGCCATTTATCGATCGCGTAGGTGGTATGTGGTCTGGCCTGGCTCCGCGTAGACCCGGATGTAATTGACCTGCATGGCGGCTTCTTCTCCCTGCCACGTGGGCATCCAATCAGCACGAGCGTCCCAGAAGTCTTTGGATGCCTGAGGGGAGTCATTTGTCCATGGCTTAGGACGAGGCGAGTTGGTCAAACCATCACCGAAATAGTTCGTTCCGCCGACGGCTACATTCAAGATCAGGTAGAACTGTGGAAAATATGAACAATTAACTTTAATCATATATATTTTTGTTGTTGAAATACCTTATTCGTACAAAATAAGCATAAGAAATTTGGTTTGTGAGGGACATTCCCACTACTTATACTCATAGCTAGTCAGCTAGCTCTCAACTTAGTTGATATTATTATCTGGGGATGTGTACCCTCATCCTTTTAAGATTTTATTGTAATAAATCGCAACTCCCCCATCTCTCTTTTTCTTTCTCTTTGTGCCAGCATATTTGCATATATTCCAGGGAATATAAAAGGTTTAAAATATGTCAACCTGTTTTTTTTTTTCTTTTTTTTTGTTTGTTTGTTTTTTGTTTGTTTTTTGTTTGTTTGTTTGTTTGTTTGTTTGTTTGTTGTTTGTTTTTTTTTTTTGGGGGGGGGGGTTTAGAACCCACATCCCGATTTTCCTGGCTGTTTATCACTTTCAGCTTTACCGCTTTTCTACCCCTAAAATTGGATTGGGGAGGGACATCTTAAAATGTCAGTTTTACATACCTCTTGATCGAAAGGAGTGAGTTTATTTGGATTATATTGCCATGGGTTGTCAACGCCTGGTGCTGCTTCTTCAAATTCACCCAAATCCCAGAAGCCTGATGATGGGTCTACAGTCAACAGAAGCTCGTCATCCACATAGAATCTGTAGAATGATTACGTAATAATCTAGATTTGAATAAGGCCCTTAATTATAATCATTACAACAAAAATTTTACGGGGTGAATATGTGATGCCCTACTTGCCCTAAGAAATATTATGTTGTATTTATTACATGATTTTTTTTATTTTTTTTTTGAAAGCTTCATGATTTTGTTTCCCCGAAGCGTTTAGAAATCTTAAATACACTAAATCTACATTAAAAAAAAAAATAATAAATTTAGTGGAATGAGCCGGAGCTTTGGGTCACAGTCATGTGCGGTAGAATGTAGAAGTGTTCATGAATGTGTAAGTTACGTTTGTAAATGATAATGATAACATAAATTATTATTAATAATAATAATAATAAAACTTACTTCATGTAGTCTTCTGTCCAGTCTAATCGGTACTTATGGAAAGTATCGCCAAACGTCTCTCCCTCAGGAAGATTTCTAATTAAAAAAAATCATTACAAAACTTCCAGTTAGAAAGCTAATATACTGTCAATAGTTATTTGAGCATTGGGCCATCCTGAAAAAGGCACCGAAAGCTGGGATTAGAATATTCTAAGATTCTAAAATAAAATATTCTGCGATTAAAATATTCACACACACCCACTCATTTGTGCGCGATCCGTACGGGCTTCTCAGCGCGCAACCGGGCGATCGTCCCCTTTCAAAAAGTGTTTTTCACAAATCCTTTGGGTGGTATAATACACCTTACACACATTTTCCGCCTGGAACCAGATATCGCGGATGCCACGTGAACTTTCCCCCTAGTGCCAGGGTGGGGCTAAAACATGTCATGCAGAAACTCCAGTTCCATGAAGTTCGGAAAACGAGCACATGCCCGATTCAGGGTATATGCCCGGTTTGTTGGTGGGTAATATGGATATGCCCTGTTTCTGGGAATATGCATTGTCCGAAACGTAAGTAAATAATTTTCTCACTTTGTGTTGTGTGTCTTTGGCCATCCGTTCTGAGGCCAGAATGGACCCCAGTGCATGGTAGATCCCATCTGATTCACTCCAGCTTGCACGCCCTCACCGTCGACTAGGTCCAAGTTACCTGATCATAACAACAACAGTAACGATAGGCTCAATTATAATAATGATATTAAATCATCAATAATAATAAAAATAGAAAAAATAGTACAAATAACAATGTATTGATGATAATGCTAATCCATATTTATATGGATTCTCATCTTTCACGTTCAACAGGTCACGTTAACTTATTAAAAAAGTAATACAAAGTAATGTGATGATAGAAACAAAAGATAATTTAGTTCATGAGGCATAACATTTGCTCAATACGTCTAAATCAGCCAAATGAATGTGCAAGATTTATAAAAGACATTGATGTTATATAAAAATACCACTGGGCCAACGCCTCATCAGCATTTGGCAATGTAATAGATAAACCGATTAAGGTAAAATTGTGTTGTTTGTTTATTTGATTGTTTTTCTACTAGAATTAGTCCTTTTGTCGACTTACCCCTGCTTTCCATAAGATCGATCTCGCCAGAAGCTGGCCAGTCACCATACACATTGTGCTTGGGAAGAAGCCAGATAGCTGTACAAGAAATAAAATTAAGTTAATGTTTTATAGGACCCTGATAGGCGTTATATAATGTAGTATTGTACCATTTTAAAAAAATACATTATTATTAAATATTATTGAAATAATTGTCAAAGCATTAAAGAACAAGAACATATTTATTCATTACATAGGGAGAATGGATATAAAACTAGAAAACATATAGGGTTTTAGTACAACTACCGTAGACAATTACCCCCAGCCAACTACATGTACCCCTCGACCTGAAATTAACCCTCAGTTCTCTTCTCCTCGGGTTATCGTCTAGGGGTAGTTGACCTGATATGTATCATTGAATTACCACAACTATACCCTTACCATCCCATCTGTTCCCTGTTACATAAAAGTATACGATTAAATTTTTTAACTCTTTAGATTTTGTACAATTATGATTAACATGTTATTGTTTTTATTTTTAAGCCAGAACTAGGTCTCGGACAACATGTGACTTTATAATATAATTGTTTTAATTAACTGTACACTTGTATTTTGCTATTGTACCACTTATGTTTAATTTTATCTGAATCAAATAGTTGATTTTATCAGTTAATATATCTCATTCTTTGAGAAAATAACTATTGTTATCACGAATGGTATTATTGTTATCATTATTATTATTATTATAATCATCATAGCTATTCAGCCCCCCCCCTACTTTTGATTACAGCGACGTCATACCTGGCCAGAGCCAATCACCAGTTGGTAGTTTAGCCTCAACCTCCAGTCGTCCGTACTTAAAGGAGAATGATTCAACAGTTCTGATACGGGCAGACTGAATGGGATTAAGGATGCCGGTTGCGGTCCCTCTTCGCTCACATCCGTACCATGCGTTACCGGTACACAGGTTGGACGGGGAAGCACCTATATGGTCAAATTAATTTGATTTGATTTTTAATTTAAATCTATTATCATATTTCACACATGATTATACAAATTAGCATAATATAAAAGCATAATAACAAATAGCATCAATAATTACAAGATAGATTGAGGAGTAAAATGAAGGAACCTGCATTAAAGCAGAGCTTATAATATCTGAAGTTATAAAAAGGAGTAGGACATAACTTGAATATAATTTGAATTTTAGTAAGAAAAGCCAATAGTTTAGCTGTAGAAAAGGTAATTTGAAAAGAAATACGATCAAGAAAAGAACAAGATAAAATTAATTTAATTAATACTATAAGAGTGATCTCTCTTTTGTATCATGTTTATCATGATTAGTTTCAATAGTTTATTCTACAAATGTGATGCGTCACGTCGAAAGGAGAGACTAATCGCGATTTTTGAAATCCATTTTATTTGATATTATTGATCCCTGATTCATTGCTTAGAATTTGATATATAACCCGACTGTAAAGAGTAAATAGAAGTGGAGATATTAGCCCTCTGAACGCGAGGAGAATCGTGCCTTGGAAATCAAAATCAAGAGAAAAACGTCTGCGAAGTTTGACTTCCATTTGACTCCGAGCCAGAAAAATAAGACCATTTTGTCACCGCTCTACACGTATGTTTATGATATGTACAACCAATGGGGGAACTGAAGGCGGGGCCATGGTTGACAGATATATAGGAATGGGCGCAAGAGGCCGCTGATTATTCTCTTTTTGCCTTTCTCCAAGGTTGAAAAAATTTCTTAAAACTTTCAGTAAAATATCTTTTGAGATTTTTAAAATGTGCTATACGCATTTGGTCATGTTATCTCCAAATTTCCATCTGAAAAACAATTTGGAATCAGGCTCCAAAGGCATAAAACTCATTTAATGATTAACGATATTGAAGCAAGGCTACTATCGAAATTTGATCTTAACTTTCATCAATTTGCTCTTCTCTGAATTTATGTGACTATCTTGTAATCTGGATCTAATGTGATAGTATACATGCGATGTTGCTAGTGATATTTGTAGAGATGTATTTTAGTGTGCTTTTTTGGTATCGTTCTAAGTACATACACAAAATACATCATGTGGGACAATGTATCATTATCTAACAAGGTCATGCGTAGGTCTCACTCCAAGGCTGATTAAAAAAAAAAAAATCAGTAAAAATCTAATGAAGATTTAAAATGTTCTTCTTACAAATTGGTGACGTTTTCCCTTTAATCTTCCATCGAATAAACAATAGGTAATCAGGCTGCCAAAGGCAATTACAAACTAATTTGATGATTTATGAAATTGAACAAGCCTACTATCATAATTTTGATTTTTTTGGAAACATCTAACTTTCAACCCAGTTCGTCGTCTTCTCTGAATTTCTGTGGCATCTTGTATCTTGTATCTTATTTAAAAGTATATCTACGATGTTTCTGTGATATTTCAAACATGTATTTTGTGTGCTTTCTTGTAAATCGTCGTTTAAGACATACATACAAATACATAGCGTGGCGGACTATGCTCTCATGAATATTCATTAGGAGGCATGCACTTGCGGATTGTTATGTAAAACATGTTCGTTTCATGCATGTTCAGGTGCATGATCCTTACAAGATGGCGACCCGCTCAGTCTTGCCGCTATGATCGATCATGAACATACGTGTCTACTCACCACCGAAATGGCCCTGGCAACCACTGTTACAAAAGGTGAAACGATGACCAAATGAGAGGCGCATCAGATATACAGAGACAATACTCGCCGCACGATGAGCGAGCAAACGCGCAAGCGATGTTTTCTATAATAAACATTCAATCTTCTCAAAAAGAAACAAATTTGGTTAGTTGTTTATATCTTCGTCAAATAAATAAAAAGTCATGCCTTCTATGTTTAAGAAAAGCCGCTCTTTTAAGAAAAGTTTTACCAAATCCTGCGCTAAATTAGTTAGAGAAAAAACTATTTTAAAAACTTTGGGGGTTTATCCGATGTTTGCGGTGCGTCTTTGAATTCACGGCTATACTCTAACACAGTTATAAAGCGAGTCATTTTTGATCTTAGAACGCTTGGAAATTCGAACAAAAAATGGTCATAGACTAAATTATCTCTGTTACAGGGCTTGCATTTGTTCATATTCTTTGAATAAGTAATGATAGAGATAAGCCTCCAAAAAATGTTAATAAATATTTGCGCCTCGACGAAGTATTTAGAATTTCCTCTGATCACGTTATGACGTGGCAGGTAGCTTAAGACATATAAAAAAAATACGGTAAATGATTACTGGCTCGATCTCTGCTTTATAATTGATCAACTACATACACTGAATAAGAATGATATTATATACTATTTTTAGAAATGAAATTTTAAGAGTAAATCGTATTTTTTTCGTCGTGTTACTAAAACGCTACTTTCTTTTAACACGTACTTTGTAAAATAAACTGCCAGAAGACTTTACCTAGTCTTGATCAGAAGTATTATCACGTCACCTCTTTGTATGCTCTATGTTCCCTGATGGAAACAAATTTGTAATAGGGAGGTTTAATTTCCATCAGGACAACAGATATCGCGGCCCTAAAAAAATGCTGAAATTAACATTCATTTGGATCCAGATAGCTATAAGTCAAGCAATAAAGTAGCTTTCCCCCACATAACCCCCCCCCCCCCTCTCCCCATGCCGATTGTTAGATTGACCATTCGTTTGCGTGCTCCGCTATCCAGGATGAAAACAGCTTTATTCACATCAGGTTGTGGCATCGCACGCAAAATTTTCTGAGTGCAGCTAAAGAGAGTTTAGTTCGCTATTCGCTCACAAAAACGAAAGCAAAAATCCAGTAGAAATCACACATCCAATTACAAAGCCATGCGTTGCTAAGGGGCGAGCTAAACGGAAAGGGAAATGAGCGGGAGACGTTCGCTTGTATGTCCGGAAAAAAAAATTTGACCGGAAAAAAACACTCGCGCAAATAAACTGGCTTTTTTAGCCACTTTCCCGTACCATTTTCACTCCATGTTTTAAGCTTGAGCAGAGATGAAGCATGGTGAGACTCAGGAAAATAGCAAAAAAAATTCTCAAACAATTTTGAACTTTTTTATTAGTTTGTCGATTTACTCGGATCTTTGATCTGCGACTTCTCTCTCATTTCGACAAGACGTATCACAAATGTGATAAATCACAACATATATTTTACAATGAAAAGTCATATATTATTTGCAGTTTCGTGTTGTTTATTTGACCAGACTAGTCGACGAAATCGTGTGTCGTATCAGGTTGATGTCATTATTATGGCAGGTTTAGAGATAAAACGTATGTTTAGATTTACATTACAGAGTGGTAAAACAAAGTGTTTTTTATTCCAAAGTTAAACAAACTTACCCCATAGATCTAAGGTTCCACTCTCCAGTGAACCTTCTCCTAATTTATCTTCGGTAAATGTCTGGTGATGGTTGGAATAAAAAGAAAGAGTGGTATGAAATAAAATTTAAGGTATAAAAGGGAAATTGACAGTTGGTCTAAACCCACTTTGACCCATGCATGCTTTTTTTTTCTCATCCCTAATTCCAATTCGTCTACAACCAGTTCATCTAATTACCATTAGTTTTATTCCCACTTCGACTTTTTACAATTTTTTTTTAAATTCTCATTTCCTATGTCTATTTAGTCTAATTTCCACTTGGCCTAACAACACTTAGTCAATTCCTGTAACAAACTGGTAATAAACCAAATATTTATTTCGGAATTAAATGAAAAGGCAATTAGACCAACGGATTATTGACGAATTGGCAATTTGATCAAGAGGTCATTAATTAGACGAAGCGATAATTAGACCAAATATGTATTAAACCAACGGGAAATTAGACCAAACTAGATAAAAAAAAAAAAGGTTTAGCCCGTGTGGCATTAGACCATCAGAGATTGGACCATCTGCTGGTAGACCAAGTGGATATAAACCGTATAGGATAATTGAGTTATGACCTGATCAATATCAGATTTCAAACAATTCAAAACTATAATTCCTTTCATACCAAATGTGCGTGGTGGTTTTCATTTACTTTTAAAGGGAAGGCATCTTTGTGGTATCAATAGATAAATATTTTGTATTTATTAAAAAAATAAAATAAAATGAACAAAACTGATAGAGTAATTGTAATACTTACAGGTTTCAAGTAAAGTTTGCCATCCTTGACGTAACTGTTTGAGCGGTTGTTTGTATAATATTGGAATTCCCAGTTCTGCAACAGAAATAAACAACATAATGTTAGAGGGATCAATTAACTTTATTAAGGAAGTTAAAATAAATCTCATCAGCTAATGCTTTAATCATTTTTGCAAACCTTTGGACATACAGGAATCGCCTCAGATTTTGAAGCGAATCGGTCGTTTTATCGCCTTTAGTTTCAAGAACTAAATATCATTATTCCTTTTGGCTCAGTATGGCATGCACTGATAACATATAGGGCCTTACTGCTAGGATTAGTAAAACCTTTACAAAGTAATAATCCTTTTAGAGTGAAACACAACTTATGTATTCATTGATTTCTATTTCCCGACATTCGCGTTGGTAATCAGCAAGGTAATGATTTAAAATGTACCAAGATAATTATGCGTCAAAATATAATATGAAGATTAAATAAACATCTTGTGGTCGTGTGCAGTTAAGTGAACAAGGTGTGATAAATTTATCCTGTGAAAAGAGCACATGAGCTCCCTAACCCTTGATCTTCAATTATAATGTAATAATGCAAAACTTGAATACAAAATATTATAGGTATGAAAGGAGTAAATCAACCAAATAAATCTATTCTTATAAATATGCGTCACGAAGTCAATTCAATCAAATGAAATTCAGGCGCGGATCCAGGATTCAGATGTAGGCCCAATTGTCTGGGGACAGTATCGGTTCTATTATGTTTGGGCATCGACCGATACATTTAATTGTGCGACCTAAGGCTGGATCCGCTACTGAGATTGCTACGTACCCCTCCGCCTCCAGCAGTGATTTCATGCTGCCAGATGTCGAGGTTCAATGTGTCAAACTCTTCTTGGAAGATGAGACCATTACAAGGTTCGATAGACATGTCACATGATAAATCACATGGGTAAAGGCTGCATTGTGATGGGATACCTGAATAAAAGAAAATAATAATCATAACGATGTTTCTTTTTTTAATTATTATTATTGGGGGAGTTTGTCGGGGGGGGTCAGCAGATTACAAGGGGAGATGGAATGTCACAAGACAAAGTCACATGGCATCATTGGACATATGTGACGGGATACCTGTATTAAAGACAAAAATAGCATTATGACAATTATAATGCCTTGGTCCCTTGGGAGGGGTGATTGGGTGAGCGGGAGGTCGAGAGGTGGAGGGGGGGGAGGGAAGGCATAATATCTGATTTAGGGATTACAATGAGAAGGGGGGCGTCAGCCAGATTACAAGGAGAGAGAGAGAGAATAGAGAGAGAGGAAAAAAAAAAGAGAAAAGAAAAGTGAGCCCCCAGTACCTACCATGAAAAAAAAAAAAATGCTGGTAAGTACATGTAAATCCCTCAAAAAATGTCTTGCAATTCAACTTTGAGTCCTCGTATCTTTTTTGTTAATTATCTATAATTCATTAATTTTATACCATTGTAAAGTTCATTTATTCTTCTTTACACTGATACCCCATTTGTAAAGGTTGTGCAATGCTTGAATGCACAGTATTCCCAAATACAAATCAAAGTCAGAAGTGGAAAGTTGCCAAATGAATGGCTATTGTTGAAAGGCAGAGTTTCTATTGAGTATCATTAAATGGGTTATGCATTATTCCTCAATGTTTTCACTTATTGTTTGGAAGATGAAATGTGCCTTGCCCAAGCTTTTTGCTTGGCAGTGCTTATTTTTCATGAGTAGAGACAGAGGGAGGGGGGGGGGGGGGGGAGTGAAAGAGGATAAATACGGTTCAAGAACATTAAAGAACAGAGAACGATTGTGTGCTGAAAT
This sequence comes from Paracentrotus lividus, assembly GCA_940671915.1. Classification (NCBI taxonomy): domain Eukaryota; kingdom Metazoa; phylum Echinodermata; class Echinoidea; order Camarodonta; family Echinidae; genus Paracentrotus; species Paracentrotus lividus. Next base: position 28,835,860 of record CALNVZ010001721.1, on the reverse strand, counting down.
GGACAACAACAAAAAAGTTTGTTTTGATACTGTTTGCGTTGTTTGTTGGAGATGGATGAAAAAGAGATGAGTAGCGAATTTGTTATGCTGGAAACTTGCAATAACCTGTATGTAACCAATACA
>CALNVZ010001721.1:28808462-28835256 GCA_940671915.1 Paracentrotus lividus | reverse complement strand
AATAAATCAACTTTCCAATGATATCAAATTTAACCATCATAAACAATCAAATAAAAAGATATGAGGGCTCAAAGTTGAATTGCAAGACATCTTTTGAGGGGTTTATATAATGAATACATAGCACCATTATCTTTTGAAAATTGTAATATTATTATTTGATTACATAATAAGTATGAAAATTGGATATCTGTTTAGGATCACCGATCCATACAGCATTAAAAAAAAGAAAAAAAAAATCGCCCTTTTTGGGGGTCAAATATGATTTACGCATTAGGGCTACGGGTTGCGAACCCTCAACCTTTCGACATGCATGGTAACCACATAACCTTTCATAGTATGTTGATAACATAAGATCATAACACGATGCTATGTCTCCTCACCAACATATTGATCATCATCACCAGAAGAATCATCGCCTATGGTTAATACCAACGTCGTGATGATCACCGCCCCTATCGTTGCGACGGCTGCGAGCCCAAATGCCAGCCAGTACGATCGCGATGATGAGCTTTTCATGTCCTTTTCTTCATCAATCAAATCACTCTTCGATTGGTGCTTTCCATTTGTCATTTCAATTGTTGACTTCTCCATCTTGAAAATCGTTTTTAGGTTCCGTTGTCAATAAAAACTCAATATCGATGATTTTTGTTCAAATAAATATTCTGACATTGACACACCCTAGAGAAAATGTTCCATCGTTGAATGCTCTCTCCAAAATTGTTTGGCTGTGTTGAATCTAATATTTTTATATTGTGTCTTCTGGACGATAGCAAATAATTGCGAAGCCTACTTCAATCTATGCCTATATGATCATCAACAATCAGCTTTTCTTTACGTGACGATAAAACAAGTTTGTCTGCTCGTCAAAACTAATGACTGTTTACAAGCTAAAGTAGCTTTTATGAATGGCTTGTAAATATTTACGTCAGGACATCTTGCTTTATATTATCTTGAAAATCACTGGTTATGTCACGGTGATTTAAGGGGCGTTTCTTTTACCTTACATAGAAAATAATAGAATTCCAATGACACTGGCCTATATGCCCATTTATCCCCATTTCTCTTTTTACATAAAATATTTGCTCATCTTACACAAGAAGTGAAACAGACCCACAGGTGCCTGGAAATGACCTTTCAGGGAGCTGATCGAGCCACATGTGCTAACAACACAATCATGCGATAAACATTATGAATACCTACTTGAAAAATAAGTCAAAATGATAAATTTATCTACAATTTGTTTTAGAAATGATCAATGACTTGGCAGAATATTAATACCCAACTTTGTCATGTGACGTTACCACAGTAGACGCCCTAGAGTAGCTTTAGTGCCTTGACTACGATGGCATATTATGACAGCACCAGGTCCAGTTATATCTGTTTTTTTTTTTATTACGACTTTTGCCCTACATAACGAAGGTACAATTGCACCCTAATAGGAGATCAAAGTTTCTTATCCCGAAGGTTTGTTTTGAATCGCGATAAGAAACATTAAGGCATCACTATCAGCACATTAAAGGTCCTAGATTGAAAATACAGTGAGTCCAAACACGATCTTAGTAGGGCAAAAGTCGTAACGGAAAATACGTATAATGATCAAATATGAAGTGTAATACCCCCCTGATCATCATGCCTAACATCTATTAAGTCTTATCGTCCCCATCTTACCTACCCCTAACACACCCTTACAAGATCCCTAACACTCCCTTACACATACCTCTTATCGTTCATGTCTTTCCCATACCACCCCCTTACGTATCTTCTCAACAATCATGCCTTATGCTACAGTCACACAGACACTTACGTTGAGTTACGTCCGGTTGCGTCCAAAAATTATTTTCTTTTCTTCGCATCCCCACGGATGCTTACCCGTCATAGTTAGCAGTAGAAATATTGATAATTTCGTTCATCCAGTAAAACAATGAAATACATAAGAAATGATAGAATAGAAGATGAAATAAGATCACAACAACACAAACGTATCTATACGTAAGTGTCTGTGTGACTGTAGCATTATGCTACAGTCACAAAGACAGTTACGTTTAGTTACGTCCGGTTGCGTCCAAAAATTATTTTCTTTTCTGCGGATCCCCACGGATGCCTATCCGTCATAGTAAGCAATGGAAATATTGATAACTTCGTTCATCCAGTAAAACAAAGAAATACATAAGACATGATAGAATAGAAGATGAAATAAGATTAGAACAACACAAACGTATCTATACGTTAAGTGTCTGTGTGACTGCAGCATTACCCCTACTGCGCCCTTAAAGTCCCTGTTCGTTCAAGTCTTATGATACAGTCACACAGACACTTACGTTGAGTTACGTCCGGTTGCGTCCAAAAATTATTTTCTTTTCTGCGGATCCCCACGGATGCCTACCCGTCATAGTAAGCAATTGAAATATTGATAACTTCGTTCATCCAGTAAAACAAAGAAATATAGAAGATGAAATAAGATTAAAACAACACAAACGTATCTATACGTAAGTGTCTGTGTGACTGCAGCATTACCCCTACCGCGCCGTTAGAAAACCCTCTTTGTTCATGTCTTACCCCTACCACGCCCTTACGCCTCTTTTTACGCCCCTGCCTTACCCTCCCACTCCCTTATGCTACAGTCACACAGACACTTACGTATAGTTACGTCCGGTTGCGTCCAACAATTGTTTTCTTTTCTGCGGATCCCCAATGAAATGAAATGAAATGAATGAAATTATCAATATTTCTACTGCTGAATATGACGGGTAGGCATCCGTGGGGATCCGCAGAAAAGAAAATAATTTTTGGACGCAACCGGACGTAACTATACGTAAGTGTCTGTGTGACTGTAGCATTACAAAACCTTCTTTACGCTCCTGTCCCACCTCATGATATATCTCGCTCCTGTCTAATCAGTTGTCAAATAAATTTACTTGTATTACGTACATCATGTAGACTTCAACATTGGGAACACTACCGGCTGTTTCAATCCCGTGCCAAGCATCTTAAAACCGAGATAAAAGGGATAATATTCACATCGATCAATTGATATTTTAGTAAGGGGAATAAACTTTAAGCAAATCAATAATGGGAATTGCTTGATTGGTTTTTATTAGAGAATAAACTTTAAAGAGCTTTAATAGTTTATAGCTGTTTATTAAGGAAATTGTGGGGCAATTTAATGGGAAATAAAAAAGATAACTTATTGTCTTAATTGATATTATCAGACTTTGAACAACCTATAAACATCCGATAGTATCTTGCCAGTTGTCTAACCATATTGAACATTATGAATTCCGATCGTGCATTCTGGGGCTGAATGTGACCTTGAACATTACATTCTTTCCGTTCATTGGCTGTTGACTAAAGTTAACTTTTGTGGAGTCCCAAGCGCCCCGCCCCTACCTCCAAGTGACCAAGGTTATTAATGATCCATTATGAGACAGCCAATCAAAGTGATGTTTGGATCATTGCCCATATTTATTCTTATCATTCAGCTACTGTGTGTGACATTGACAATATTAATGATTATTGGAATTGCATGAATTGAGGTCAAAGCTGATATCGTTAAGCTCGGAAGATGTAAAATGAAAAAGCATCCATTCAAAAATTCATACAAACATTTACCGCGTTTTTAAAATAGGCCAATTTTAATTTACGACTTTGAAGTTATTATTCCGCGGCGCCGCCAAGCGGCTGTTATAAGGATTATGAGAGAAAGAGAGAAAGAGAGAGATACAAACCCAAAGGTGAATCAATCATTTTGTTTACAAAAAAAAAAAAAAAAAAAAAAAAAAAAAAAAAAAAAAAAAAAAAAAAAAAAAAAAAAAACAAATAATAATTCTAATCTACAATTTCAAAGTCGGAAGCATTAAAAGAATTCTGTTGAAATAACTACATATTCCTTAAAATTTCCTTTTAAAAATTCAACATCCGCCATGGCATTATTTTAGAATGTGATAAAGACAACTATTAACGTTTAACGAAGAGGGAAACTGATCAGAAATATATCACTGAGCTAAGAAACCGAGATTCCGCTTTCTTCCTTTTCAGTAGATTCACAATGCAAAGTGCGTAATGTATATACATCACGCACGGTTCGATCGATAAGCCTACTGAATAGCGCTTGAAAAGAGGTCCTGTTGCTTTCAAATGATTTCTATAAAAATATGGCTTAAAGATCATAGCGGCGAGCTTCGCACCTCTGGACAATAGGACCCTTGGCTTAAGCCCCATTAATTAACATCACAGGGGTTATATATTTTTTCAATAAAAGCCGCATTTTTAACTTATATTACCTACTACATTGAGCATACTTTACATAACATTATAGTTACAACAATTAAAATTCAATCAAAATGTCAAATAATCAACCCCTCTCATTATCGTGATAAATATACTCTAGCTAGAATCGAAAACGAACGGTTTAATCTCCATAGAACTAAATAAATGTTTTATATATATCTATAATGATAACAATTTTGCTTTCTTTTTCTCTCTTCTTCTCATTCTCGATCTTTAATTCTGTTTCTCCTCTCGAGCTTCATTTGATTATTTTCTTCTTCCCCTCAGGACGCGTACGCGTCCGCCAAAAGTTTAGATCGGGAATTCGTTTATCATGTCAAAATTTTATTATTGGCCCTAAAAAGCTGATCAAAAGATGGCAAAATTTGTTGACATATTAGGGAATATCTCGGCTTCTGTAGAAGCCCGTCGTAGCAGACTGAATTACCTCGTTCGGCTTCTGTAGAAGCCCGTCGCATTCGAAAAACCATGCACGTATGAGTACGCAGTGTTTAAAATTTAATTGAAGATGCTAGTACTAGATGTTCCTATGTTATAGTGCAGTCACACCGGCCAGACCGACCTCAAACCAACTACAATTAAATGAAAATTTCAAGATGGTTTGTTTGTTAGTTGGTTTGAGGTCGGTCTGGCCGGTCTGACTGCACTAAAACATAGGAACATCTAGTACTAGCATCTTCAATTGTCAAAATCAGATTGCGCAGATTAGACCAAGTTCAAAGTTACTGCACTGGGTATCCGCAGCAAGTGAACAACTATTGCTTGAGAGATTCGGTGGATGAAACCTAACAAAGAACATGAAAGAAGTGCTAATTATGAGCAATCCCTTTGATCGGCACGATAGTTGCATCTTTGGAAATCTTGCCGACATCTTCTGCAAAATCTCATTTTTACAATTTAATTGTTAAAATTTCCTTTTCATGAATGCGTGGCTCTTTTGGATTGTATCAGATATCATTGCTTGTATTCAAAGAGAGAAAAAAACTGATAATTATCTTGGGCATCCTAATATAAGTTGCAATGAGAGTCTAGTGACGTTTAAACAGCGTTTACATCTTTACGTATGTTGAACGTGATCAATGAGGGGAAGGAAAAGTTTGACATTAGTTTTTTCAAGCCTCATAGGCATGATAGGCCTGCAATAAACACCAAACTCGTAGTTAAGAAGTAAGCACTAAAAAAAAAAAAAAAAAAAGAAAAGAAAAAAAGGAGGAATTATTACTTTTAGATATCCTTACCTCCACCACCACCGCTGTTCCTGGTGGTCCTAGAGGGTTCCGTGCCTCCAGCAGAGGTAGTGACAGGAGGGTTGGTTACCGGTGGGTTTGTCGCAGGGGGGTTGGTAGGAGCTTCGGTTGCGGGTGAGTTCGTCACAGGTGGAGTTTCTGTAGATACCGGTGTTTGATCTATTTTAGATGACAATTGACAAGAATTACAATTACAATAATGGTGTTAGAATGATCATTGTAAAAGAAAATCATTATATTCGTCCTACTAAATAAGACAGGTAACACTTTTACGCTAATTCTAAGGAATAACGAATACCGTCATGTTGTTGGGTTAACGTTGTCCTGGTGCTGGGGTCTGTTACAAGAGGACGTTGGGTTAACGTTGTCTTGGAGCTGGGGTCTGTTACAAGAGGACGTTGGGTTAACGTTGTCTTGGAGCTGGGGTCTGTTACAAGAGGACGTTGGGTTAACGTTGTCTTGGAGCTGGGGTCTGTTACAAGAGGACGTTGGGTTAACGTTGTCTTGGAGCTGGGGTCTGTTACAAGAGGACGTTGGGTTAACGTTGTCTTGGAGTTGGGGTCTGTTACAAGCGGATGCTGGGTCAACGTTGTCCTGGAGCCGGGGTCTGTCACACGAGGAGTGATCTGCTTAATGGTTGTTGAAACCTCATCAATTCCAACAAGACTGCCGGAGTTGCCAGAGTTAGAAGTGTCATCATTTCCCAACGTCACAACCAACGCCGTGATGCTCACGGCGCCGACCGTCAAGACGACCACGACTCCAAAAGCCAGCCAAGTTGATGTCGAACTACCCTTTGTCTGTCCGCCAATAATTAAATCGTTCTGCGATAGATGATTTCCATGTGGTTTCATCTCATAGCTTGACTTCTCCATCTTCGGAATCAAAACAAGGTTTTGTTTTTCTTTCAAGAGTAATATTCCTGAGCGCAATGTCGCATGAATATGTGCAGACACTATTTTGTAGTCAATAAAAAAAACTTTTAGCTAGCGAGAGAAACTTCCCACAGTAACAGACATTTCCAAGGACTGTGATATCTTCTATTTGTTGTGCGTGGTCGAATCAAATATTTCCAGTGCCTATTGACATGATTGAATGAAAGTAAATAATTGCGGATCCTCATCCAAACTTGGCCTGTGATCCATATCATACGAGGCCGATAATTTCTTTAAAAAAAGGAGTAAACTCAAACTTTAGAATCTTCTCATAAGAAATGAAATCCCAAGCGACCCACAAAATTGTGTCACAGCAAAACTGGTTTGCCGTTCCTTCGATGACATTGATGATTTCCCAACAAGTTTTGTCAAAATCTTGTTCTCTAATGATCGGGATAACTGTATGTTAACGTTATGTGAACTTGATTCATAACCACGCGTTCTATTATTTATGGGCTTAATTCTTCCAATAAACCGCGATACGTGCTGTAATACTGCTTGGGGAAAATAATTATGTTGGTTATCAAATTATATTGAAACAGGTTCAAAGCGTACTGAAGTGGGGGGGGGGGACTCTTTAAAGAGCTAATTTCATGAGCTCAATATCGAGTGAATCCGTCCATACACTAGTTCCATCACCATGGTCATTGAAAATGTAAAGCTGTCAAGAGATACATTCCAAAATAGGAAGGTCAGTGACCATTGACAGTGACCGAGATTTATATTTGTTCTCCGTGATTGAATATATCAACAGTGCCAATTGAACAAAAGCAAATAATTGCAGATCCTCATCCAAACACAATTTCTACAAATTAAAACTCAAACTCTAGAAATTTTTTTTATTACAAGTGAAAACCCACGGGAGAAAGAGATTCACAGAAAAGGGTTTCTTGTTCGTCTGCTGGTATGGATGATTGAATTTTGGCGTTACAAAAAGTATTGTCCGCATTTTGTTGTGTAAATCGTAAATCGGGTTGATAGTTGGCCTATGGTCATAATGGTTTTAATGAAATAAATGTGATTCGTAACCAAGCTGAATTCTTCTAAAAACTTTTATTCATGCTTGACTATTGTTTATGTAAAGAATTGAGGCTTTCAACAAATAATTCATAACTGATTATTATAATAGTGCATGGGCTTCGGAACCGTGGGGGGGGGGGGCGCAGCCCCCCCCCCCTCCTAAAAAAAATATTGGGGGGGGGGGGGCTCGGATATCGTTGAGCCCCCAATATTTTTGATGCAGTACAGATATCGGTGATCGCCGCTATAATAAAATATTATTTGACTCAGATGATTTGTATTATTATTATTTTGTTTTTATTTGTGAAGGGGGCTCAGACATCATTAAGCCCCTCTCATAATCTTACCGAGGATATCATTGGGCTCCCCACCAATCTTTTTAGATAAAAAGTATATATTTCAGGTCTCATTTTTTTTTTAGTATATCATTTTTTTATATGAACATAGGAACTACTCATCTAGGTTGGAGCTCAGCCATTAATCCCCCCGGTGTTTGAGAGGGGCTTCGATATGTTTGAGCCCCCCCCCCTCCTTCTGCTCATAATTTGTTTTGAAATGCATATTTCAAATTTCTCTGACAAAATTTTGAGCTCATGCTGCTCGCTCTCCGGATCGGATCGCATGTCTTTCTGTTTGACCTTTTTTTTTTCATAATGACAAGGGATCCCTAATATATTGGTTGGGGCTTAAAAAATTGGCGCTTAGAATGCACACTTTTCAGGTTGATATATCAACTATTTTCAGCTCGCGCTTCGCGCTCGCATTGTATAAGATAAATATCTTCTTTATAAGCACAGGACAAGAAACGCTTAGAACGCACACTTTTTAGGTTGCTATATCATAAATTTTCAGCTCGCGCTTCGCACTCGCATTGTTTAATGACATAAATATCATATTTGTAAACATAGCGAAACAAAGCTTAAAATGCACTGTTTTCAGGTTGATATACTCAAAATTTTCAGCTCGCGCTTCGCGCTCGCATTGTTTAACGAGATAAATCTCCTTTATAACCATATCACAAGAAGCGCTTAGAATGCACACTTTTCAGGTTGCTATATCAAAATTTTTCAAAAACTCAGTAAACGTAAGGGGGGGGGGAGGGGAATTAAAAAAAATCCCCAAATAGTTGGTGTAAAATTGAGCCCCCCAATCCTGAAAATCCTCCGAAGCCTATGTAGTGGTTTATTCACACGTGATGTTTGAGACCTCTTATAGCTCGACAGGCTGGGTCGAGAATTTGAAATAGCCCGTTTCAGCAGTATGGGAGCCACAGTAGAAGGCGCACCCAGAAGAATGGCCTACCCCAAGGGAGTGTCCTTGCCCCTCTCCTTTTCAACATCTATACCAATGACCAACCTGTCCATCCAGAAACTAGGAGCTTCATATACGCAGATGACCTCTGTATCGCCTCGCAGTGTGACTCATTCGAGGAAATTGAAGCTACATTCTTATCTGCTCTGGATGGTCTCGTCCCATACTACGGATCCAACCACCTTCGTGCGAATCCCTCCAAGACGCAGATCAGCGCTTTCCATCTTAAAAATAGAGAGACCAACCGTCAACTAAAGGTCAAGTTGTATGGTAAGGAAATAGAGCACCCTTCCTTGGAGTCACTCTAGATCGCTCCCTCACCTACAAGAATCACATCTTGAAAACAAAGAAGAAGGTCAGTGCCAGGAACAGCATCCTGAAGAAGCTGGCTAACTCGAAATGGGGCACTGATGCAAGCACCATCCGCACAACAGCCCTCGCCCTCTGCTACTCATTTGCAGAATATGCATGTCCTGTATGGGGCAGGTCAGCACATGCTTCAAAGATAGACCCATCACTCAACAGCGCGTGTAGGGCCATAACAGGCTGCCTTAAACCGACCAAGGTAGACGATCTCTACATCCTCAGTGGCATCGCCCCTCCTCACATCAGGAGGTCTGCACTCTCTCAAAAGGAGAAACTTAAACAAGAAAATGATCCACTCCACCCTCTCTTCAATGCCTTGCCAACGACAAAGCGCTTGAGATCCAGGCATAGTTTTCTTTACTCTACCGTGCCCCTCAACCAGAGCCCCCACAACTGTAGATTAGACCTTTGGTCAACCCATCTTGAGTCTGCGCCTCACAATGTCATCATCGGCCCCAAGGAGTCCCTCTCATCAGGATCCCCTGTACCCTGGCCGTTCTGGCTCTGTTTGAACCGCCTGCGGGCTGAAGCCGGCCGTTGCAAGGTATTAATGGCCAAATGGGGCATCGACACCGAAGGAAGGCCAGTATGCGAATGCGGAGCGGAGGAGACCATGAGTCGCCTTCTACAATGCCCTTCTCCCCTTCCCCTGCTCCCAAGCTGATCTTACTTCTCTTTCGCCTAATGGGATCGCCTGCGTTCAATACTTAATGGGTAGAGTCTAATTCGGATTCCGCTAAGAGTCAATATAATATATACTGCATACCTTTAAAATGTAATCAGGTATAATTACAAATCAAACAGAAGAATAGGAGAAAGGACTCGAGAAGAAGAAGAAGAAGTAGTATGACATGTATGATGGCGTCACCACCGAGGAAATTATCTGGTGTCACACATGAAGGAGCCATAGTTATTGTAATTATTTGCCAAAGGCTTCCGTCTTCACCTCTCAAGCTCGTTCAGGTGGCACATTGACAAGATTGCTAAGTGCTGATAGCCACGCCCATTACGTACAGCACTGTGTCTGTGATTGACCACGGAAATGATAGCTAGTAAAAACATAAATATCTGGCGGTAATGATTGGTAAAGAAAGTGATGTGGGCCCCCGGGGGTCACCCAAAGACGGTGCTACATAATTGTCCACGCACCCTGAAAATCATGACGAAAAAGTACGTTTGAGGACAATAGACCCCTACTTGCAACTCTATTAGTTCTCTTTTCCAAGTGTAACAAACCTTAATTCACCACAAGCAAGCTATTTAAGTATCTAAACATCTGTTCCTTGACCTCGGTCCGAACAGAGATCACCCAAGGTCACAGCAGGGGGCCGCACGCGGTATCAATATTTGTTACATTAAACGATCTAGATGTGTGTATAGATACATTTTTATTAATTTTTGTATTCTTGTACTTTCCTTATTCCGAGGTCGATTTTCTTCGTTCGAAATTGAAAAAGAATTAACATTGGATTTCTAAATATAATGCCTTTGAAAACTTGAAAAAATATCAAATACAATCATTTCATTCTGATGGGCCAACTGCAGGCAGAGCTACTCCTACGTAATATCACAGCTGTTGTTTATCATTTAACCCTGGCTCAACGTTCAGGCCAGCCTGCGGACTTGAAAAGTTAGATAACAGGGATTACCTGGCCATGCAGGGTCGATAGTGCTTGGAAATGAAATATCTTAGATCTTCAAACGAAAATTTTTGATAGGGGGAGGGGTCTAATACAGCAGCTCAGCTCGCGAACTGCTGTCGGCTGGCAAACGAGAGGTTGACGTAATGATGGACCCTAAAACTCGCACCCCTAATCAAGATCAGGCTGAAAAAAATAGGTACCGTTACCCAAAATGGTGTAAAACGGGGAAATTTAGTACCCGAAACAGCGATTTACGGTGCAAGCATCCCTATTCTAACAAAAATACCGATTCAATAATAATGATAATAATAATAATAATTAGAAAAAGCACACAAACAAACACATCCATTAGTAGCAAATAATGCATAATGTGGTGAGTGACAGCCCGGGATGCGGCCACGCTTACTCACCTGTCACCGTCCATGAGAGTTCAAGCATCTGATATCCGATACCATTGTAAACAACATACACCCAATAATTCACCACGTCGCCCAACTGGAGAGACACCTGCGTATTGTCATGGATCCAGAAATCTCCTGACAATTCAAACATAAAAAAAAAATAATAAAAAAAAAAATTGCTTAGGGCAAAATAATGATACGATCCGCCGGCAAATTGTGTGTGAATAACCAAATCCGCTGAAAGCCACATCTGAGGCTACACCAGTCAAGTAATATTTAAAGCCCAAGTATAGTTGTAGTAGAGAAAATTACATTTAAAAAAAACTTACTCAACTTGTCCTTATATTGTTCCAATGATGTATCAATACATGGGCAAGTAATATAACCATGTGCCAAGCATGTCTTTCCATGATATATTATAGTTAGCATAAACATGGGGAGATGTTCTTCAAAATGAGGCCATATTTCCTTCACTCTCACCCCAGAACTCTGGGCATGCCACACCACTGATGACTGGTATATTGGGTGGGAGCATTCTGTGTGTATCAGTCTGTGTATCAATAGCATGTACTTTGCACACAAAGCACGTGCACATTGCACTCTCCCCAGTGTGATCCTGTTTAGCCACGGCCCTTCAACAGATTGATTTACACAGTTTTGTTGCTAAATTCAGGTCTTAGAGTGGAATTTATAACAAATCATTTTGTACACAGGGGTTATTTGAGGTATCAATTCATATTATTCTGCTATGGAAGTAAAACAAAAAATCTATTATCCCAATACTATACGTGAGCTTTAAGAGAAGACGACAAATGTCTTGTTTCAAAAGCAGTTTACTAACATATTCAAATGTTATACATACTTTTGAAACAAAGTTTGTTCTTGACAACCTGAAATCTTGCCAGAGGCTTGCCCGACATACCAACAATTAATGTATGCAAACTGGATTCCATGCATTGTAGTTCATTATTTTATTACAGGTTGTTTGTATACATTGTTACTATGTTGCCAGGAAAAAGTATGCATAAAATTTGAATATATTAGTAAACTGGTCTATTCAGGCAGTGAACCAAAGTTTAACTGTGACGTCATGCGTGACGGACATATACAATAATTGTAATGCATGATACTGTCGATTAGCTATAAATATATTAAATTTCTATAGCGCTCAATACACAGGTTTCTAAGCGAATTGATTAAGTAATTTAATTATTAATATTCGTTACTAATGCTTCCATTCTGCAACTCTGGAAAGGCGTTCATGTTCACGTCTGCACGATTTGAAAACTAATTGTTTTGTTTAATTTTCATTCATAATATTCCTTCATTATGGTGAACCATACTTACCGGTTTTACTGATGACGTCAACGTTCCAGTCTCCTACATTAACCCCGTTCAAAGGTTTATTCACGCTGTAGTGATAGGCAACAAGGGTTATTCCAGGTTCATCTACAATAAAACCACACAAATAATCAAAATGTAAATTTATTCTGTTACTTTCAACTTTATGTCATTTGTAGTGTGGCATCCTGTGGGGGAAAAAAAAGGTTTCGTTTGCAAGTCATGTTAATGTTTGGCAACATGTATGAATCAGAAAATATATGTCGCCAATTTTTTAATTGACCTTTTGTGACCCAAAATGAAGGTCAACGGTCAGGCTTCATTAACATAAACATAATTTTGTTCAAATTGTGTCAAATTTGGTATCAAATTGTAGGTAATGTTCTAAATAGCAATTAAGTCAATTATCACTTTTTCACTCGACCATTCCGTTTTGAGCAATATGCAAATTAGTTTATTTATGCATAATTGAATGCATATTAGAGTCAAGTTGAACGGCGATCAGACACAACATATCCATAGACAATATTGATAAAAACTAATCAAGATTAAAACGTGAATCATATTAGCCTAATATTGTTGCCGCATTCTGGTGACCCTTACGACCTTGAAAATAGGTCAAAGGTCAATTTATATGATGATTAACAACCTGAAAATGGCATTAATTTTGCAAAAACCGAATTTTCTATGAACTTTGACCTTATTTCTAGGTCAAATGTGTCAAGTAAGAATATGACGACCTCTATTTTTTGGTGGATGGTATCAAGGTAAACATATTCATGTTAGTTGCCAACAAAGTTAAGCTTATACGACCAACAAGTCAAAGGTCAAAGTTCAAGAAAGACGTTTTGGCCACAATTTTTTGTCTTGACCTTAGACTTATTGGGCAGTATCACTTTAAATATGTTATTGAACACTGTTAATGTGTTCTACTTGATTTTATGAACCAGGAAATATTCGTTTTCATTGACCTATGAGTTTTAAATTAAGTAAAAAGTGCCAAAAATACATAGTTTCTACTATTTCCAGATTTTTTAGTGTCAGGCTATTTGAACTTTGACCTTAACTTGAGGTCATATATGTCAATGAAAGAGAATAGCAACGTTGATATTCTGATTTATTGGAACAAGTAGAACAAGAATAACTATGATTATCAAAATTATTAAGCTATAATATGGCCAATAACACAAAGGTCAAGACACACATAGAACGTTTAAGGAATATACGTAAGGGCCAGAGTTTTTTTTTTCTTGATCATAGTCCTGTTTGGCCTTATTAACTTAATAATATTGATAACAACAGTTCTACATGATCCCTTGACACCATGAACCAAAATATCAACGTTGCTATTTTTTTCATTGACACATATGACCTCAAGTTAAGGTCAAAGTTCAAATAACATGACGCTAAAAGAACTGGAAATAGAAGAAACTATGTATTGTTTGGACTTTTCACCTCATTTCAAGGTCATAGGTCAATGAAAACGAACATTTCCTGGTTCATGGGAACATGTAGAACACATTTACAGTGTTTAATAAAATATTTCAAATAACACGGCCCAATAAGACTAAGGTCAAGACAAAAAACTTTAGCCAAAACATCTTTCTTGAACTTTGACCTTTGACCTGTCGGTCGTATAAGCTTAAGTTTGTTGGCAACTAACTTGAATATGTTTTTCATGATGCAATCAACCAAAAAATAGAGTTCGACATATTTTTAGTTGACACATTTGACCTAGAAATAAGGTCAAAGTTCATAGAAAATTCGGTTTTTGCCAAATTAATGCCATTTCCAGGTTGTTAATCATCATATAAATTGACCTTTGACCTATTTTCAAGGTCGTAAGGGTCACCAGAATATGGCAACAATATTAGGCTAGTATGATTCACGTTTTCATCTTGATTAGTTTTTATGAATATTGTCTATGGATACGTTGTGTCTGATCGCCGTTCAGCTTTACTCTATTATGCATTCAGTTATTCATAAATAAACTAATTTGCATATTGCTGAAAACTGACTGGTCGGGTGAAAAATTATAACTGACTTAATTGCTAGTTATAACATTACCTACAATTTGATACCAAATTTGACACAATTTGAGCAAAATTATGTTTATGTTAATGAAGCCTGACCTTTGACCTTCATTTTGGGTTACAAAAGGTCATTAAAAAAAATTGGCGACATATATTTTCTGATTTGTGTGATCAAGTAGAACAAATATATAGATGTTGCCAAACATTAACATGACTTGCAAACGAAACTACATAGGATCCCACACTATTGGTACCGCATCTAGCTGTGGCTATTCATACCCATGACATGGTGACGAATCCATTGCTAACATTGCTACTGTAAAATCAAATGCCCCAAAGATTACAATGTATCATTTAACTATTAGACACTTATTCTGTAATCGACTTGTAAGCTCGTATCAGAACCCTGGTACGAACTTTCTACCAGAACTCTGTTACGAAATTTGTACCAGAACTATATAACTTTGTACAGACTTCGCAGCACGCATTCTCTAGGTATAGTCAGTGAATCCTATAAAAGTTATCTCACGTCGCGGAGACGTCTCCGGGACTCAGAGAAGTCTCCGAGACGTTCTTTTGCGACGGAAAAAAATGTTATAGGTATCGATTCTTTTTTTTTCCCGCGTCATGAAAATTCGTTGAGAAGTCGCTGAGACGTCTCTAATCCGTCTCAAACGAGTCTTAAACTTGACCCAACCCGTCTTAAACTAGCGTCAAACCCATCTCATGGCAGGTGCGACACAACCATTATCAATAACACAATAATGATACCAACATATTTCATTTATTATGTTCATATAGCCAATTTTTTTAACACAACCTGTTACATTTTTTTTTGTTTTGCGAATTGTCGAAGCTCCCGTTTCACCGACCTGGTTTTCGAGACCGATCTCTCTCTAAAAAATGAAGTGCTAAAGTGGATCCATTCTTAGTTCATTGGAGGAAGGGGGACACCATTCAGGGTTAAGTATCCCCATACATCAGATTCTTACACTCTGATGTGGTAATAATTGACCCGGAACCGTGTATGCTTGCCCTATCGCCGATAGACCCCTTAGTTCTTAGAGTGCAACGTTCTGGAGGAGTATAGTATCGTTACCATATTAATGAAAGAGAGATAATAATTCGACTTACCTGGATATTGAAATCGGATGCCTTGAGGAGACAAGAGAGATAGCTGAACGGGTTTTACTTCATAATCAGCATTGGTGTTCATCAAGAGAGTAGCTAGCAAAGCAGCTAGCAAGCAAGTTAGTCGAAACATGTTGAAAGAGAACGTCCTCTTATCCAGACGAACAGAGCTCTACTGAATACACATACATGCACGCAGTGTCCTGCAGTGAAGTGGCATTCAGATCGCCAGATGTTTCGGTCCCACCTTAACAGATACGATGCAGATTTGGACATGATAGTGATCAGATAGACCATATTGGTCGAGATATCCACGAGATATCATTATGACTGACACATTTATTCGATAACATTCAAACCATTTGAGTATTGCAGGTTAATCACATGTATAACTCATAAATCTTAGGCCTATACATGTAGTTCTAAAAACGATTGGTAAAGGTTAAATTAGTTTCATGACATTCGAAGTAAATGATCATAACAATACTGTTTGTTGAAAGTTGGTTGAAGACAAATATGGTATTATATATTGTATATATTGTATGAAGTAAAATATGATAAAAAGGAGATATAAGATAATGGATTTACAGTTTTAATATAGGAAAAGCAAAAATATATTAATTACGAAGATAAGACCCATCTGGGAAAATAAATTAATACACTTTACGTATTCAATCAGATGAGAGTGATAAGGGAGTTAATTCATATGATTTAACACGGACTTAGTGCCCTTCTGTCACAGATAATGCTACTACCTACAGGCGCGTATCTAGGATTTGGCACCCCGGGGGCCCGATTTGATTTTGATGTTGGCGCCCCCCCCCCCAGTGGTGGCTGCAGAAAGGTACATCCTATTTTTTCCCCGTTACACCGGGCAAGCCAAAAGGTACACTAAAATTTTTACACGTCACGCTGGCCGAGCGATAAGCGGGGGGTAGGTGTTGAAAATTTTTCGGCCTTCGGCCAACCAAAATGTCACATATCAGCTGTATAGGTAGGTTTCAGGAGTCAATCGGCTCAAATCATGTATATTTTTCCATGTTTTTTTTTTATATTTTTTATATTTGTTAAAAGTTTTTTTTTTTTTTTTTACATTTTGCTCGATTTGGCGCCCCCTAAGGTCAATTTGGCGCCCCTTTTAGGTCATTTTGGCGCCCTTTCGGGCGCCCACCCGGGGGGCCCGGGCCCATAAAGCCCCCCCCCCCCCAGAATACGCGCATGACCTATATCAATAATGTTTTCTTTACCCAGGGTAGCCACTTCAAGTTTGACAACTGTACTTCCAGCTCGACAAGCGGGCAATGCGATAAAACACATTATCATTTAAAAAAAGGCCTGGTGCAAAAATTACGAATAAAAAACACCAATCAGTGGCGTTTCAAGGATTTAAAACAGTGGAGCCACGGGGGATGGGGGCTGCAGCTCTTCCACTTTATGCAGCAAACGTCACGGTACAAAAACGCGAAAATAGATTTGTGACTTTCAGCCTGTTCAGCCCCTCCACTTTCGAAAATGCTCAGCGGCCCCTGTGTGTAAGGTTGTGTGGGGGGGGGGGGGCAGAAAGTTCCGATGTTAACATGTACCGTCAGTAAGTGTTTTTTTTTTTCTTTTATAATCCTAGGGGGTGCGCGTCCCCTTCGCCCTCGCCTGGATCTGCCACTGATAATAAAACTAAATCTTCGGGAAAATAGATAAAGTTGAAATAATTATACATATAGATGATAAAACTATTGAGAAAGCAAGTATGGTTTTATTCACTTCGCTATACCAAACCTTACTTCAGCCTCTTTACACAATGCAAATATTAGCTATCATGTATATACAGTGCGTACCAGAAAAAAGCAGAACTGGAATGGCCGGTCATTTTTTATTATTTTTTTTTTTTTTGTTAAAGCAGGAATTGCACAAAACATGGAAAACATTGAGTGCATCGTATAAACAAGCTTTTATCCTTCTTTCTTTCCCCCTTAAATACAATACGAAAAAGCAAGGCATAGATTAGCAAATAGCAGTTAAAGGAGAATTGTCCCTTTGTAGATAGTTGGCTTACTGTGGATGCAGAAAAATTAAATAAGCACATTAGTGAAGATTTTGTGAAAATCGGATAAATGATAAGAAAGTTATGAGTATTTGAATAATATGAGATCTCTATGACATAGGAAATCTCCCATTGGCAACGCGGTCACCATTTGTGGTGTCACAAAGGGAGAACTCCCCATATGGTGTGCACAACAACTATTCAAAATGTCTCTTTATTTTCATTCTAATGATAGAACAGCTTTTCTTTTCATGATATGTTACGACTTTCATATATTTACAAGTCATCCCATAAAAAGATTCTTTATTCTCCCTTTAGAATCAAGAAAAAAGAGGATTTTAGTACAATGTGTACAATATATACGGGAAAGATCTCCCTGCATTACATCACACATCATGGTCGCGTTGCCAATTGGAGGATCTCCATATCATAAGTGATCTCAAAATCTAAAAATTCATATCTCTCTTATTCATTGCCTGATTTTTCTGAAACTTTCCCAATATGTTTGGGGGGTTTGTCTCCATTCACTGAAGCTACATTTCCATGAGGGGATAATTCCCCTTTAAATATCAAATTGAGATTATAGCAGACTATTGAGAAGCCACATTACATGCCTCTAGCATGCAGAGCAAGCTAACAATTGTGTTAAAATTTGGCATTCAATCTCAGCATCCCTTTCTTTCATCCTTGCATGGATATCATTCTTATTCAATTTTATTTTCACATATACATTTCAAATACTTGTAGTTCATTTGTACATAACTATTTGGTATTGAATCAGGTGTCAATAGGAAGGAGGTAGATTTTACGTTGAAATTGACGCATCTAATACAAATTATTATTTGTTCCCATCAAGAAAAAAGTAACTTGTTAAAAAAAGTTCATCCGTTTTCTGGGACACATTGTACAGATAAGAAATGGTTAAACCGTTTTGTATTGAATCTCGGGGTCATGTCAACGCCCTTAATAACAAACCTATTTTCAAAGGAATACACTTTGTTTGCCGTCTCTTTAATTTTGAAGTTGAACCCTAAGGGAGACCGGAGACAATTGTAACACTTTTTTCCAAACTTGACTTATCAACTCTATCATGTTTATTACAGCTAAATACTTTCTTAAAACTACGTAAACTAAATATGGATATCTTAGCTCGACACATGAAAAGGTTTGGGTTAAGTAAAACTATTTATTTTGAAGTCATTATCATTTCGAAACAAAAGGTCGAGTGTTACAATTGCCCCTGAACCAGACGCAATTGTAACACACGTATGGGGCAATTGTAACACATGAAATTGTAACATTTTGTTTTTCTTTATAAAAGCTATGCACTTGACAGATCCAAGATTTAAACGACATTAACCACATAAGCTAATTATAATAAAACATGACAATGCTTGATTCAAGTTACATTATATTTTCCACTTGCTATATTCCCTATACATGAAAATATAATGCTAGCTCATCAGTTTAAAATCTAATAGCATATGATCATACTTTCTTTACTCTTACATATTGAAAGTTTGACTCTCAAATTTGAAAATTAAGTTTTATTCTATATATCGAGGTATTACTGCTTGCTATCGGTCAAATATTTTTTTCATTTTTTTTTTTTACTGCACTCACTTTTATGCCAAAAGAAAACGTGGGCATACTTTAATTAATTATTGTTGTAGTTGTTGTATCTTTGTGATAGGCTACGCATCATTCTGGGCACATAGTTGCTTTTCTGGTTAACAATCACGATAAAAGAGTTTTCTTCCCTTTTTAAAATATTTGTTATGACCGGATACTTTACTGTAAAGGATTTCCAGTACGACTTATAAGGACTTCACATGAAAATGATAAAGCTTTTGCAGGATGTAGGATTTGGAAATAGAGGGGGCGCATACCTCCAATTTAAAAATAGAGGGGCGCAAGTTTTCAAATTGTTTTCGAGGTTGGGAGTTATACAGTGGAATTCTTTGAACAATGATAATAATGGCTCTTTCACGCGTGATGTTCAATCATATCCCCACAACTTATATCAGTCGACTAATCGTTTGAAACAAAGCACTAGGGCGTCACGCTTGAAGGAGCTACCATTATTCATTCATTTGTATTCATCTATTTACTAAAGGGAGAGTGAACTGACCAACACTCTCATTGACTGTGTGTTACAAATAGCTAGTCCTAAAACTATACCTTTCGAGATCACTATAAATATAAGAGCGCATATAAAAGTCTTTAATTTTATGTATATCAAAGAAACTAAAATGTTTTGAGGGGAAAGTACTTGTTAACATTAGTATTGGGCTATGAATGCATTGAGCAGCAAGTTAGTATGCACTTACACTTATGCATGGTCAATTCATAATTGACCTTGCACTGGGAAGTACCTTACTGCAGCAGTTTTCTTCCAATGGAAAGTCAATGCAGAAAAGTGTCTTGAGCAGCTCCAGCCAAGTCAAGGTGGCATATCCCCAAAAGGGTCTAAAAATTCTACTAAACTAAATTTGAAATATCTAATGGAATAATTATATTGCAATGAGACTATAGATTATCTTAATCTATTTTGAGGTAGGTTTAAAGCTGGTTTCGCTAATCATTATTGAGAAGTTTCCTCACCAACCAAGAGGGCGACAGACAGCCATTTTACAGTACTGACTGATGTTGGTTTGCAGCTGTATGAGTATGTTATCATTAAAATAGGACTGTATTATAAGACTACACTGTTCAGGATGATGCATTGTGTGTATGGAATCATTGCAGAATTGAGTAGTTGAGGATTTGAGGTGGTGATATACAACGCTGCTGGTTCGTATTGGCTTTAAAACAACTTTTTACAGTATTACAAGTTCAGAATATGTTTTTTTCAACAAGGTCTTATTAACTAAAACATGCATTACAAAATGTATTAACACAGTAATAACAACTCCTGAATAGAATCATAAACAGATAGGGGGTTGAGTAGGAAAAACAAACAAACAAACAAACCAATAGTCATAAAATCATAGCATAGCGTGATTTAAGAAGAGATTACATTGTATTATTACGTGAACGATCATGCGGGTCGGGTCGGCCCATCGTTCATCATCTGTTAATAATCCCCCATGCCTTCGTGTGCATTCAACACGTACCGACATATCACCAGAGACACGACGACATTACATAAAACAATTTACTTCTAATCATATCTCAAAATAACTAATACGAAATAGATTCCAGGTATTCTCCTACATCAGTGTACATTAAATGTATAACCTCCGTCTGCTACCTGTCATATTATCCTAATACATCTAAAAGAACAAGACAAGATCACGAAAAAAAAAAATGTTCTTACCTCGAGAGAGAAGCGGCGGTGTGAAGTTAAAGGTCATAAAGTCATAGGCGCCCGCCATCTACGCTTAACTTTCGTTAAAGGGGGTATCTCACCGGTTGCGAACCCATATGAATTTACACAGTGTTATGCAAAGAGAATATTATTTACCAACGTTTTAAACAGTGCTCATTATTATGGAACATTTTCTTTTATGCTGCTTTGTTAGGCAAACACAATGGGGTTATCTCACTGCATCAGAATGGTATGTTTTCTTTTGTGCTGATTGTTAGGCAAGCGCAAAGGGGTTATGTCACTTTATCAGCATGGTTTGCTTTCTTTTGTGCTGCCTTGTTAGGCAAGCACAAAGGGGTTATACTGCATGATCGTGGCATGTTATCTTTTGTAGGGGAGACCGGGGACAATTGTAACACGGGGCAATTGTAACAGAGGCTCCCATTCCTAACAGAAACACGCTAAAAACTTAACCTGTGTACAGAGCATGTATTTTTCATCACTCCACATGCTATTTGAGTGTAAACAGTTTTAATGGTTATTTGAACTTTTTACAGCAAAAAAAAAAAGTTTTTTGAGCCAAAAAGTAATATCTCACACTACCCAATGTTTTTCTTCTGGACAAATATGTGGTTGAACTATGG
Source organism: Paracentrotus lividus (assembly GCA_940671915.1). Taxonomy (NCBI): domain Eukaryota; kingdom Metazoa; phylum Echinodermata; class Echinoidea; order Camarodonta; family Echinidae; genus Paracentrotus; species Paracentrotus lividus. The sequence continues at coordinate 28,813,549 of CALNVZ010001721.1, read as the reverse complement.
CTGTCATTTTTATTTATTTAGAAGTTATATTCTTAGGCCTGTCTTTTGCTAAAGTTTCAACGATTAATACCTGAGCTAAGAAAGAAAAAAATATCTCCAAAATATGGTTGCCCACCACAAAGGCAATAGTAACAATGACATTAAGTAAATACTTTTGCCCCGTACCTAGCCCCGGGACAATTCAGCTCGCTGCCATCGCCCTTACAGAGCACGAAAACTTTTGCAATAATCCCATGCCATGCATATAACAAGTGAAATTATAATGTAACTTGAGTCAAGCATTGTCATCTTTTAATATAATTAGCTTATGTGGTTAATGTTGTTTAAATCTTGGATCTGTCAAGTGCATAGCTTTGATAAAGAAAAACAAAATGTTACAATTTCATGTGTTACAATTGCCCCGTACGTCTGTTACAATTGCCCCTGGACACGGGGCAATTGTAACACTCGACATCTTGTTTTGAAATGGTAATGGCTTCAAAATAACTTGTTGTATTTAACCCAAACCCATTCATTATGTCAAGCTAAGATATGCATATTTCATTTTATTTAGTTTTAAGCAAGTATTTAGCTTTAATAAATTTGATAGGTCAAATTTGGAAAAAACTGTTACAATTGTCCCCGGTCTCCCCTACCGTGTTTTTTGTTTGTATGTGTGTGTGTGTGTTTTGTTATGCAAGCACAGAGGGGGTATATCCAAAGAGGTAGGGTGCTATCTCACTTCGCGGAGACGTCTCCGCGACAGAATAGAAATTTCGTCTCCGCGACGGATAAATAGTATTAGAGACGCTCCCTGAATTTCGGAGACGGATTTTTCATAAATTGTCGTGGAGACGTCTCGAAGACGTCTCGGGACGTCTCTAAAGCTATTATCCGTCGCGGAAACGAAATTTCTAGAGACGTCTCCGCGAAGTGAGATAGCACCCATAGGCCTATATATATATTATTATAATATATATATATATATATTATATTATATTCAACCATTTTTACAGACAGAGTATATACGCTTGCACCTTTGACAAATAAATCGCCAGGAAAAGTTTGAACGTGTTCAAAATTCATTTCAGAAGTTCACTACATTCAAAATTCCCATGTCCAAAAACATATAACAAAGAAAATGCCTCACTTCGATAGGCGTACCTACTGAAAGGTGGTTGATTAGCACTCTATATTTACGACTTTCTCTAATATCGCTTCGTTCGCTTGGGTTCGCAACTCGGTGAGATACCCCTTATGTAAAAAAATAAATACAAAATAATAATAACAAATTCCTCTCTACCCGCAACTTCCTCACCAAAAATTATGTCAATAGCAATGGTATTACCATTGTCATTGATTGTGGTACTTGAACTATTAAGGGCCCTTGAGTTTTGAATTCTAACTAACGTTGCTTCCTAAGCTGCCTCACTGTCTAGACATCAATATAACACTGCGAATTATTATGAATTTTATTGACCGTGTTCCAATTTAATGAGGTCAACTACAATGTCATTCAAATGTATAGGAAAGAACTAATCCCAAGATTACTTTTAAGGGATATCGTCTTTGTAAATATTTAAACTCAGAGGAAGAAAGTGCTCGTTGAAATATTATTGTTAACGCACAATTGATCGAACCGGATTATCCTATTACATGCCATAGTAAAAAAAAATCACATGCTCTTTATTAAATTTCGCAAAAGCATGGCGGATCCAGGCTGGGTTGTATAGGGGCCGCCCCTAAATTTAAAACTGCTCATTGACGATACACGCTGAAATAGGACATTTTAGCGGGCGCACCCTTATGCGGCCTGGTGCCCCTGTTCGAATCCTGTATCCGCCACTGCAAGATAAATTTCTTTCCGTTACAAATTTATTACTTGCTAGCGAAACAATGCTTTTCATTCCTAACCTGTGCGATATTTGGAAAGACCCATCATTTATTACCGAACGAGTGAAATTTATTGTAACTTTTCGTCAAAAATGGCTTTCGTCGTTGAGACCGTGATATTCTTCATATATCTATGATCATGGTCGCCTGCCCTACCGGGGGTGCAAGCACGGCTGTTGTTGCCCTACATTCTGACTGCTTTCTCAGGATATTGTTTACAGGCAAGTTCATTGTTTCTGTTATTGTTTTGCTTTATTTATTTATTTCTTTTTTGTTTAATTAATTTAACTTATTCAGAATCTAGAATAGAATCAAAGAAAATCTTGAGAGGTTACTTTTCACAAATTTACTTTTTACTTAGGATGCTGCTGATCAGAGGCGTACTATTATCAATATTATCAAAGAAATATTAATAATAAAACAATTAGTATAGAAATATTAACAATCGATAATACGTACGATTGAAGAATTTGTTGTACTTTGTTTTTTGTATATATATGTGTGGAAATATAGTAAGAAATAAAATAAAATTTACCCTTCGCCTGTATGTTGATTTGTTAAGTGAAACTGTCACTGTCATCCTGTGCTTGCCAGGCATTGAAGGCCAACTTGTTTTATAAACTCAATTGCAAAATAACATTATGAGCATTAATCAATCGGCAAAAACAAAAATAAACCTAAGGGCCGAACTACGCTATCCCCCCCTTTTTCATTTTATTATTTCAAATAGAACAGAAGAAACGTTATCGTCATTCTATTTGTCTCTCAGAGGTTCATTGTGACCAATCATTGCCAATGACAGTTCTAGATTTTGCATTTTTAAATATTTGTGTTATATATGTTTTAAATATTAGTTTGTTAATACTCGACGATATCAATGCAAAACAAAATAAATATAGATAAACAGAGAGAGAGAGAGAGAGAGAGGGGGGGGGAGAGAGAGAGAGAGAGAGAGAGAAAGGAGAGAGAAAGAGAGAGAGAAGAGAGAGAGAGAGAGGAAAGAGAAAGGAGACAAAACCCGGGATCATTTACCTTTACAAAAAGAGAATTTTCGTTTTTTTATTTTTTTTATTTTTTTTTTTTTTAATTTTCTTTAAAATCATATTTGGTCCTCTTTCTTTTTACAGAATATTCAGCAATAATTTCAAGTGGAGGGAAGCCGAAACATCTTGTCAAAGTTATACAGTGCCCTCTCTCGGCGATGGGCAAGCAAGCAGAGACACTTTGGGACATCTTGTTTCTGTTCACTCTCAGGCCGAACAATACTTCATTGAAACTCTTTGGGAAACAACTCGGAAGAAGGACGTAAGTAAACATGATTTTTCGAACTCTTATCCGATGAATTCTCCATAAAATGTGAAGGAGTCAGTCTACCACTTTATATTTAGAGTAAAGGAACTTTAACCAATCGAATGGCATAAAGCACCCATATTCGAATAAGTCACCTGCTGACAGAATTAAACCCTTTCTGCCTACATCGTCATACCAGCTGAATATTTCCACTCGTAGTAAACGAGTGAGATCATTTACGCAGTGCTTAATGTGATACAATCCAGCTTTCAAGGGAAGTTTCCTATGGTCCGGTGGTAACGTAAGATTCTTTCCTGACTGCAACAGTTTCCTTTATTTCCTCTATTCAGAGAATGGAAGCAAGCAAAAAGCAAAATAATAAGCCATGCATAATGTTAAATATAAATATACATGTACATGTATGTGTACAGTATATGTGTTGTACTCTTTTTGTACACTTATATATGTAATTTATATAAGTCTTGCAGGCCTATTGTCATTATGAATATTGTTGTTATCTCTTTGTTCAGATGTTCATTTGTAATAATTTTCTGTAATTTTCATATATGTTTATATCTTCTTTTGCAGGGCCCCCAAGTATAACACTATTCAATTTACTGAAGGGGTTACCCTGGGTAAATAAAACGAAATAAATAAATAAATAAATAAATAATATCTATCCACTTGGAAAAGAATTCTCCTTTTACATGACTCTTTGTTAACTTTTTTTCTTCCTGGCGACATAGTTACAAGGTATTCAAACAACTGTAATAGAAGAATGAACTACAATACAATCATGGAATCCAGTTTGCATACATTAGTTGTTGCTACGTCGGGCAAGCCTTCTTTTTGTGTAGAAGTCACATTTACTTGCGCGAGCAGGAATTACATGAATAAAGCACAACGGCGCGCTTTCTACAGGGTGTATCAATAAAAACGGGACAGGTTTGAAAAGTCTGTCAAAATTTCGTTTCAAATTATGATGTCTATTTTTATGTTAATAGATGTTCTAAAGTCTTATCTTTCAAATGCTATTTAAAATAATAAGTTTCGTTCATGCTTGAGTGCACACAGAACATTTTTGTCGGGGGCTCAAATAAAGGCTTGCGCACAAAATGGAAGAAAATGAGAAATACGATCATCAGACTTTTTGCTAATCAGCACACTTACTCTTAACCCTTTCATTATCTTTGCCATTATTCTCGAATGATGCTATCAAAATTCATTTACAAAGCTATGTGTTTAATTGAATTGAATTGTTTTTGTTTTGCTTTGTTTTTGTTTTTTCACATGTGTTATCTTTTGGCATTGAATATTCCTTCAAACTAAAAAAATATAAAAAATAAAAAAAATGTTGTGAACCAAGAAAGGGGATTTGGTTGGTTAGTTGATTATTCGATTGAGTGATTGCTTTGTTTGATTGATGGATTGATTTATTAATTGATCGATTGATTGAATCATCATGAAGGATTGATAGATTGACCATTTTGAATGATTGATCGTTTGATTAATTCATTGTTTCTTTAAATGATTGATCGATTGATCGATTACTGTTACGTTTTTGACTTGATTGTAAATAATGATTAAATCGTTGGAAGGATCATTAGGAAATCGACTTTCAGACTGAACTAATAATCATTGATCAGTCTAAAAAAGTAACAATCAATCTGAATGGGAGTATCTGATTTCAGAACAATGATTCAGAATACCCTTGAATTTTACGAAAGTTTCTTCTTTTTTTTCCCCCTTTTTTTTTTTTAACCTCCGACAAAAAGTTTCCGTGTTCGCTCAAGCCATGAACGAAACAAATAAACAAGCAATCAATCAATCAATCAATTAAACAATCAATTAAACAACCAACTAAATCCCCATTCTTATGGGTTGACAAAAAATAAGTTTAAAAGGAATACTTATTATCTCTCTCT
>CALNVZ010001721.1:28789215-28801563 GCA_940671915.1 Paracentrotus lividus | reverse complement strand
ACAATTTGCGCTGGCGCACCTGTTTTTTTTGAACGCCCCCCCCACATCTCTAATTCAGAATCCTGGATTTATTATCTATTTCAACTAAAACATTTGCGTAAACTACAAAAATTTCCTCTTGTTTGGACTAATGACCAAGTCTGGCGCTTCACATTCGTTTTCTATCTTTGCTCAAACTCGAGACATTGTGACGTCACGCCACCTTATGAGGACACCATGCAGGTGGTGGGTCCAGGCCACGGAACGCACACCCCCTATAATTTGAAAACCACTCACTGCGTCTGCAAAATGATAAAATTGGAAAATTTCGTCGTCGCCCCCCCCCCCCTCCCCCCCCCCATCCTTTAATCCTTGATCCGCCACTGTCATGTTATAAATATCTAACCTAAAGGAAGAACCTGTTTAGGTGAAGATACTATTGTTGATTCGACCCGGATATCCTTGTCTGTGGTATGAGAAAATGAATTTTCCATTTACAAGCCATTATTTGCTGCGAAACGATGTTCATTTTTTTTTTCATAACCTGCCGCGCATTATGGAAGGACCAAACAACTCACGCTTACCCAAATTTTTGGTCATTAATAAGTTTTAACATCTCGATCAAAATGGATGTTCACCATAAGACCGTGCTGTTCCTCATATCATCTATGATCATGGTCGCCTGCCCTACCGGGGTGCAAGCCGGCTGTTGTTGCCCTACTTTCTGGACTGCTTTCTCAGGACACTGTTACAGGCAAGTTTTGTTGTTCCTGATATTGTCGTGTTTGCTCACTGTCCAAATAATTTCTTGGATGGTTTGCTAATTTTTACAAATCCACTTTTTATTTTGATACAACGGAGGCGTAGGCCTATACTATTATTGTTATAATATAACAATATTAATATTAATAGGTTATCCCGGCCAATTTTAAACTCATATACGAACTTCATACGATATTTTCCCCTATTAGGTTACAATATTATTCAAATGAAATTATGAGTAAATTATTTCACCCTTTTCCTAACTCTCTCAAAAGTTTATTATCCCAATGTAGCATGTTTCAAAACTTGCAATTGGTTTTTAGTTGCCACATGCATGTATTATAATAATTGTCTCGGTAGGCCAGCGTGACGTGAAAAAATTTGAGTGTACCTTTTGGCTCGCCCGGTGTAACGGGGAAAAAATAGGATGTACCTTTTTGGATCCACCACTGGGGGGCCCAAAATCAAAATCACATAGGGCCCCCCGGGGTGTCAAATTCCTGGATACGCGCCTGGTCACGTCTTTACTATTTTCTCGGCTGAAATTTTATATAAATACAATATATAGGGCCTACATTGTTATCTATATATCTAAGGCATTCACACTCTAAATATATAGATAAATAAAACAAAAAGAGACAAATTATTACCCTAACTTTAGTAATGTCTTTAATGTCTCAACTCCAAAATCGGAAGGCCACTTGGCAACATGAATATTCGTAACGACAGTAAAATATTAATAACAACATGATATACCAGCATATCATTCTCTAGAATCTACGTCGACATTCCCACGTTTGAATATACATAAAATCGTTTCGGTCTCTGGGTGGCAAAAGCCATTACGAATGGTTAAGGTGTGGCGTCACACTGTCCTGAAGTTGAGCAAAGAAGGACAAACGAATGGTCAAATTTTAGGGTTCGCACGAAGTCAGCCCCTAACTTGGGCAACAGCCAAACAAAATTCAAAACGAGAACGATATCTACAGCAGGTTACACGATGGCACACATCTCGAAAAGGGTACACGAATGACCCGAGGCCATCATGATCAGAACAAAATTTGAATTTTCCCATGATTGTCCTCAACTTCCTAACAGTGCGATGCCAACTGAAGGAAGGTTTTTTTTTTGGTTGCCAAAAACTCCACCGATGGTCATGTTGGTTTATGATTGCTATGAATGTACTGCAAAATGGAGTACGTAAACCCGTAATTGGTCGATTGTCCCAAGATTTTTCAAGTTCGTACAAACACCCCTTCGTAAAATGACCTTGGGAACGTCGTAACAAAGCCGCAAGAAACTAACCTCCATCTACGAATCGCTACAAACTCCAGAAAGAGATTCGTAAGAATATTTGTGATTGCAGCTTTACCCTTTTTTGTTTGTTTGCAGGATAGCACTACTGAGGGACTATGGCTTGGCATGTACGATATTTTGATCGAGGGACAATTCCAATGGTCGGACGGGTCCCCAATAGACTACACCAATTGGTTTGCAGGACAACCGGACGGAAATAACTTATGTAGTTTGGTTCGCGTTGGTCGCACAAACGGAAAATGGCTCGATGGCCCTTGTGTAATGGACCATATTTATACAGTCCATTACTACATCTGCAAACTTCCAATGTGGTAGAGTCTTACAATGTCATTTCCTCACGAATTCTGAAGAAAGTGGTAATTTAACGGTCGCCGAAGGAACATAATAGGGGCAACAGCGGTTGAGAGTGAGATAATATCCAATATTTCTTCGAGACCTTTACGAGTAAACTGTGAGAATGGAAATTAGGGCGATTCTTGAGAAATTGTCGACATGGTCGAATGATCATTGGAAGCCTGTAGTAAGACCAAAGAATATATAATGAGGAAGAAGTTTCGCTCCGAGGACTAGGTGTAGGACCACAGATTCGATTAAACGATGGAGCGGCTCGTTTTTTTTTTTTTTTTTTTTTTTTTGTACGGTCTACATGCGTATTGCACGTGGAAACGGATTTTTTTTTTCCTGCGTCATATTTCATATATTGTTCTACCTTTTTAATTCTTGACTTTTGGATGAGAGCAAGGTTGAAAGGTTCGAGATGAATCCTCACAACCTTGATTTCCAATAAAACCTACCCAAAAAAGTCGGTGCCTATGCCTCCTTTTGAGCATTGTAGCCGTAATATGTTTTAAACGTAAAACAACACTTTTCAAAATGGAGGACTTTCCCTTATATTTTCTTGAAAAGATTGGAAATGTAGATTTTTATCAAATTTAAATACATTTCTTATTATAATCATGCATTTTAAGTCTTGACTATGCCCCAGCCCCCCCGAAAAAAAAGTCAGTGACTATGTCTCCTGTTGGGCACGAAAAGTTGTCCTCCAATGGGTTTTAACACGGAGCCTATAAGTACAGAATATTTCAGATAATTCCGATTCCCATAATATTTCGTTGTAGTGATTGGAAATGTAGATTTATCAATTTAAAATAATTTTTTAAAAACTGTTGTAGACCCCCCCCCCCCAAAAAAAAAAAAAAAAAAAGGTCAATGACTATGCCTCCTTTTAGGGCATGAACATGCCTATATTTAACACGTAAAACGCATGTTAATGGATAATATTCACAAACAAATGAAAATGTAGATTTTATGAAATTTCGATAAGTTTCCTTACATAATCAATCATTCTAAACTCTTAACGACCCCACAAAAAGTCAGTGCCTATGTATTACGTTTTAAGTTTTCACATATAAATTATCGTCATCTGCAGTTCAACAAATGCAATTCCTCAGCGCATGCCCTAGACTGATTGAATAACGCATGATTTCCAATTCTACACCAATCAACTCGCACTCGGGCATGTCGGGTGTGGATGGAGCAGGGATACGAATGAAAACAACTTGCATACAAATTATTCAATATTCTTAAGAATGTAAAAGTGCATCAAATTTATTGCCATAACATCAGACATTCTGATTTGTAAATAGAGGTGGGCTATAAAAAAAACAAACGATTTTGAGGGCGCGTGGCCAAAAAATACCGAGTCATCCTTGGTCAAAAATTGAAAAAGCTGCAATTCTGTCATTTGAAGGGCTATAAAGGTGATTATGGTATCCAATTATATGTATATTACCCTTATAAATCCATTGGCATTGTCAAAATTGCAAATAATGATGGGGAAAGTATGGGAAAAAGGGAAATATAGATTTTTCCCTTTCAGTCCCAGTAGGGTCTGTCAGGGCGCCCCGAGACGAATTCTGTTGCTTAATCAAAACAGCCGCGTTTCGGCAATGTCGTTTCATGTCTTATTTCTTTACAATCGTAGTTATCTTTTTTTTTTTTACAACGGGTTCGTTCATTCCATGAGAGAGTTACTTGAAATTTTGTGGCAAAAGGTCAAACCGAAATTTCAGATTTTTGAAAGTATGTGTACAAAATGAATGGCAAAGTGAGATTTTCCTTATTTTTCTATATAACTCTGATAAATAACTCTTTAGACTTGATTTGTCACTCATTTTAAATGAAACTTATTCCGAATAATGACCTGAAGTATTCAAAGTCCTTAAACAATAGAATACATATATATATACATCCAATGAACAGATTAAAAACAACAAAATACATAAGAAATTCATAAAACAATGAAATACATAAGAATTATTTCATATTTAGAACTTTTGATACTTCAGATCATTATTTGGATCAATTTACAGTCTGAATTTACAATTTAACAAGTCTAAAAATGATTCACCTCTGTAGGTAACCTGACCTTGCCCTTGGCTTTGTACACGAAATGACACAAATATCAAATTTGGGTTTTACCTTTGGCCACGAAAGGTCAAGTAACTCTCTCGTGGATTGTCCAATTTCAACAAAATTGGTGTCAAGAGATCTGTGAGACTGTAAAGAAAAAGACAATTGAATTGGTATCGCTTATGATTTTGCAAAAAAAAAAAAAATATGTCTAGCGGCGCTCTCACAGACCCTACCGGGGTTTGCAAGGTTAAAACCATTCCCATTCCCATTTTGCCGGCTGCGATTTCCTCACCAATATTTGCAATTTTGACAGTGCTAACGGATTTATCTGGCTGACAAACAAATATTTAGACACAGAATTACATTTCTTTTTTCAATTTTTGACCGAGCATGACTCAGCATTCTTTTTTTTTTCTCTTTTTTTTTTAAATCTCAAAATTTTGGCCTGTGCTGTCACATTTTTTACCCTATTCTGATGACATTTCTGGCATATTGATCAGGGCAAAAAGCTGCTTAAAATGAGCTAGAACAAACTTGATTCTTAAATATGACCTTTGTTTACCCCTCTATAGCCCACCTCTATTGTAAACAAATATTTACCTATATAATTTCCAATATTCAATAAGTAACTTATACCATATATTGAACAAAAAGTATTACAACAGCTAGATATTCATGGCATAATATATTTAACTTAGAAATTTCTTACAACTTTATAACAATATACACAGAATATCAAACATATAAAATCAAAGGCACTACCCCGAGACATTTATCAGGCTGAAAAACAAATATTACGACACAGAATTACTTTTTTTTTTCAATTTTTGACTGAGCATGACTCAGCATTTTTTTTTTTTGGCCTGCACTGTCGCATTTTTCACCCTATTCTGATGACTTGTCTGGCATATTGATCAGGGCAACAAGTTGCTTAAAATGAGTAAGAACAAACTTGATTCTGTCCTGTTTAATCAAAGTAAAAATTTAAATTTTAGTCCATACATGAAAAAATAGCCTTTCCAGTCTCACGTGCTCACTGAAGCATACATTTTTAGATAAGTTCAATAGGATCATTCAAACATGTGCGAAGGTATAAACATAACCAAACAAATTACATTGTGACGATTTTTAGTGCATAAAATACTGCAATACCTTACCATAATTTAAAAATGGCCTATTTTGTTCTCTTATATGTTCATTCAACCGTGAATTGTTTGCAAATTTGAAAATACACTTTCCAAACAGGAATTCCTTTATATTTGATCGAATATATATATATATATACCAAGTAAAATTCACAAAAACTGCAGTTTTTGCCATTTTTACCCAGTGTTCACTCAACAGTAAAATTTGACCATGAACATACTTTGTATGTTAGAGCACATTTTTTTTTGACAAGTGTCATGTTGAATAAATTGAATATTTTTCCGAAATAATTTTTTTCAAAGTTGTGATAATCTGCTTGTGAACTTCAAAAATAACATTTTTGCATTCACCCATTATTCACTGAAGCATTACAAGATGATTCTTTCTAAAAATGGATCTCATAGTAGCTAATAAGATTACCTACACGGATATATAACTCGGTTTTTCAATTCCTCCTGGTTAAAAAATTATTGATATCTGAGATAGGGGAACTTGCTTTTTTTGCGTTGTGTTTATATATATATATATATATATATATATATATATATATATATATATATATATATATATATGTGTGTATGTGTGTGTGTGTGTGTGTGTGTGCGTGTGTGTGTGCGTGTATGTGTATGGTTGTGTGTATGTGTGTGTATATATATATATATGTATAAGTTACTTATCGTTTGATGGGTTTCCGCCATTTATCTCCTTTATGTCAAAACAAACTTAATTTCAGGAAGGTCTTTATTTCTAACCTTTTATAGTCTGTAAGATAAGGACCATAGATGTTCACTTCCGGCAGAAAGTGTGAAATTTGGCACATAGGCGTATTTTTGGACGCTGATTTCAAAAATTGCCGGCCCCAAGCGATTCGACAACTCGATCGGCGGCCATTTTGAAATCCAAGATGGCCGCCATGAAAACCATTGAAACTGCCTAACTAGAGTTCTAAGTGGCATGTGGCACTGAAAATTGGTACATAACAGGATATTGATATCCTGAATTCGAATATTGCCGGCCCCCATCAATTCGACCACTCAGTCGGCCGCCATTTTGAATTCCAAGATGGCCGCCATGAAAATCATTGATATGCCTAACTTGAGTTGTAATTGACATTAGGTACTGAAATTCGGTACACAGATGTATCTTGACATCCTGAATTCAAATATTGCCGGCCCCCACCTGTCCGACCACCTGGTCGGCCGCCATCTTGAATTCCAAAATGGCAGCCATGAAAATCACTGAATATGCCTAACTTGGGTTATAAATAACATATGGTACTGAAATTTGGTACAAAGATGTATTTTGACATTCTGAATTCAAATATTGCTGGCCCCCATCGATTCGACCACTCAGTCGGCCGCCATCTTGAATTCCAAGATGGCCGCCATGAAAACCATTGATATGCCCAACTTGAGTTGTAATTGACATGAGGGACTGAAATTTGGTACACAGATGTATTTTGACATCCTGAATTCAAATATTGCCGGTCCCTACCTGTCCGACCACCTGGTCGGCCGCCATCTTTAATTCCAAAATGGCAGCCATGAAAATCCCTGAATATGCCTAACTTGGGTTCTAAATGACATGTGGTATTGAAATTTGGTATGCAATGGTATTTTGACATCCTGAATTCAAATATTGCCGGCCCCCATCGAACTGATCACTCAGTTGGCCGCCATCTTGAATTTCAAAATGGCCGCCATGTAAATCATCGATGTGCCTAACTTGAGTTCTAAATGACATGTGGTATTGAAATTTGGCATGCATTGGTATTTTGACATCCTGAATTCAAATATCGGCAGCCCCAATCGATTCAACCACTCAGTTGGCCGCCATCTTGAATTCCAAGATGGCCGCCATGAAAATCAATGATATGCCTAACTTGAGTTATAAATGACATATGGCACTCAAATTTAAGTACACAATGGTATTTTGACATTCTGAGTTTAAATATTGGCCGGCACCAATCAACTCGATCACTCAGTCGGCCACCAACTTGAATTCCAAAATGGCCGCCATTGAAATCATGGAATATGCCTAACTTGAGTTATAAATGACGTGTTGTATTGAAATTTGGAAAAATTGGTATTTTGACATCCTGAATTCAAATATCGGCGGCAACAGTCAATTTGACCTTTCAGGCGGCCGCCAAGAAAATAATTGATATGCCTAACTTGAGTTCTAAATGACATATGATACTGATATGTTGTATTTTTACCTCCTGAATTCAGATGTCGCTGGCCCCATCCATCCGACCAGTCAGTCGGTCGGCATTTGAATTCCAAGATGGCCACCATGAAAATCATGGAAAATGCCAGACTTGCATTCTAAATGATATGCGGCACTGAAAATGGTATACATTGGTGTTTTGACATTCTTTATTCAAAACTTGTTGATCCCTTGTGATCTAACCACATGGTCATCATGATCCCCATCTAAAATTCGAAGATGGTCGGCTTGACAAATCATTGAAAATTGCTAATTTGAGTTCTATTAAAATTGTCCTTTGGAATTGATTTTTGTAAAAAATTGTACTTTACCTTGTCGTACAAGAGTAACTTTCAGATGGCACTCATTATTGAGAGTTTTCAAGGCCTTTCTGACCTTTCCACTTGATTTTGTTAATTTTTCCCATAATTCTATGTATATGGAATCCTATCCCTTCCTTTGGACATTTTCTGTGTTGTTAAATTGTAATAACTCATGTTTTTGTTTTGTTGTCTTTAAATTTCCAACCATGTCTCATCCTACTACTATCCTAAACTTAAGCTGTTGAGCCTAATCGATGTGATTGCTAAACAGACGGATAGAAAGATAAAAATTTGTAATTTCTAAACAAAGGCAAACGAGAGTAATGGCCGAAGGACACTTTTTAGGGGGTTGCTCACCTCAGTGCTGGCTTTGCCTTCAACCAGAAATTGGGTAATACGATCTTTTGGGTAATATTTTACCCACTGCAGAGTACAACTCCATAGTAAAAAGTTGAAATAGATAGTGATTTATCGTGTGGAGAAGAAGAAAAGTCATGAGTGGCCTAGCTACCTTTAGTTTAAAATGGTAGGAGGGGCTAATACTTGGTACATGTGGGTAAACTGACAAGCTAATTTCAGATGAGCCTATATATATCTTGATTTTATACATGACTGTGAATATAATATTGGCCGCCATTTAAAAAAAATCATAGACATGAACATGTTCTGTTTTCTCATGAGACGTCGCAGAAACTCATGAGATGTCGCGGAGACTAATGAAACTTCTCTGAGACGTCTCCGTCATATTGTCTTGAATCTGTCTCAAATCTCAAATCCATTTCATGGCAAGTGAGATACCACCATCAGTGTTTTAATGTGCATGTGCTAGGTATTTTCCATGATTTCCATGGTAGATCACTGTGTGGTCAGATCGCTATGAGGTGGCAATATTTGAGTTCAGGATTTCAAAATACAATTGTATACCAAATGTCAGTGTGACATGTCATTTAGAACTCAAATTATGCATTTTCAATGATTTTCATGGCGGCCATTTTGGAATTCAAGATGGCCGCCGACCAAGTGGTCAAATTCCTATATGATGATAGTTTTTAAATTCAAAGTATCAAAATACCTTATTGTTCCAAATTTCAATACTACATGTAATTTATAACTCAAGTTAGGCATGTTCCATGGTTTTCAATGGCGGCCATTTTGGAATTCAAGATGGCGACCAACCGAATGGTTGGAGCGGTTGGGGCTGGTAATATTTGAATTCAGGATGTCAAAATACCATTGTGTACAAAACTTGAGTGCCATATGTCATTTATAACTCAAGTTAGGCATATCAATGATTTTCACGGCGGCCATCTTGGAATTCAAGATGGCCGCCGACTGAGTGGTCGAATCGATTGGGGCCAGTAATATTTGAACTCAGAATGTCAAAATACCGTTGTGTACCAAATTTGAGTGCCACATGTCATTTTTAACTCAAGTTAGGCATGTCATTGATTTTAATGGCGGCCATCTTGGAATTCAAGATGGCGGCTGACTGAGTGGTCGAATCGATTGGGGCCGACGATATTTGAGCTCAGAATGTCAGAATACCTTTGTGTACCAAATTTGAGTGCCATATGTCATTTATAACTCAAGTTAGGCATATTCCATGATTTCAATGGCGGCCATTTTGGAATTCAAGATGGCGGCCAACTGAGTGGTCGGAGAGGTTGGGGCCGGCAATATTCTAATTCAGGATGTCAAAATACCATTGTGTACCAATTTTCAGTGCCACATGTCAATTAGAACTCAAGTTAGGCATATCACTAATTTTCATGGCGGCCATCTTGGAATTCAAGATGGCGGCCGACTGAGTGGGTGAATCGACTGGAGTCGGCAATTTTCGAATTCAGGATGTCAAAATACTATTGTGTACCAAATTTGAGTGCCATATGTCATTTAGAACTTAAGTAAGGCAGTTTCAATGGTTTTTCATGGCGGCCATCTTGGATTTCAAAATGGCCGCCGTTCGAGTGGTCGGATCGCTTGGGGCCGGCAATTTTTGAAATCAGCGCCCCAAAATACCCCAACATGCCAAATTTCACACTTTCTGCCGGAAGTGAACAACTAGGCCATTTTTTGGTCCTTATCTTACAGACTATTACATGATGCTCCAAAAAGGAGAGTGCGTATGGTATGGGACAATTTCTCGGTCAATGTAATCCTATACGGCGTCACACTTTACATCTATTCTTACACTAACCCTGAACCTAAAATGGCTTTTCAAATTACTATAACTTAGTTATCGTCATGTCAGTAAAATCACGGAGGTCCAAGTCGTTCATAAAAGGTTCACCGACTTCATTCAATCCTTCTTTGCAATCCTGATCATCCTCCTCATCAATGCCATCATCATCGTCGTGAGCGTAGTATTCTACTGGATCTATTTCGACGTCATCCTCCTCCTCCTCTTCTTCTTCACGCATTTCTTCCTCACCATCATCCTCATCATTGTCGTCGTCGTCACATGTTTTTGTTGATACAGTTTCAGATAGGAATTCAGTGTTTTCGACGTCGAATTCATCTTGCACGGACCCGAGAGTGACCTCCTCTTGTGACATCGTCATCAGGTGGTTAAGAATCCGGTAGCATAACTCGTAATCCTCCTAATGATAAATAATAATAGTAGTTACAGCGATGGTACTACTACTACTACTACTACTATTTCTACTCAACCACTACATCTACTACACTACTACTACTACTACTACTCAGGCCCGTCGCCAGGAGGGGGTGCGGAGGGTGCGAACGCACCCCCTTCAGAATAAAGAGAGAGAAAAAAAAGATGCAAAGAGAAGAAGAAAATAAAAAGAGAGATGCGAAAGAGGAGCAAAAATATATATGGTCGTCGCCAGGGGAGGGGGTGCGGTGGGTGCGAGGGGGGGGGGGTTACTAAACAGTCCCGCTTGTTTCGAACACAGGCACCTATCAAGAATAACTGGCGCCACTAAATTCGAAATGTGATAGAGTATAAAGTTGTAGTATTTTGCTCTCCCAGCAGCAGCCGACCCATATCTCCCAAATTACGTAATTTTTCTCTCGCTTCGAGACCGGAACTTTTTTTTTCTCTAAGGATTAGGCCTACATCTTCTTTTAAGATAGTGTTACAGATAAATTTGATAACTCCTAAATAACTAAAGAAATTGCATTATTTTTATTTTTTTAAAGAGCGCTCGACCTATGGTTGTCTAATTCTATTACAAAAAATTATCATCAATTTTAGGAGATGCTTTAGTCAGTTAGTTGCAAAAAAAGTTTTAACTGCCCTGCATTCAGGTCATTATAACAAAAAATGTTGGACATGCATGTATGCTATAAACTTTTAAAATAAAACAAACAAAAGCCAATGATTAATGCTTCGTTTTCAGTTCTCTACGTACGATTTTCCGCTCGTATTTTTACAAAAATTATCATCATATTCAGAAAGGGATTACAAACATTAAATTAATAGACTATTAACCAATGTGATTTTCATTCGCGCTTGGCGCTCGCATTTTGTCAAAGGGCGGGGGTTATCAGTTCCTAAAGGAATTTAAAAAGAAGTAAGGGGCAAAATATGTGTGAAATACAATGTCTTCATGTTGTTATATGGCAAATTTGCGACTCGCGCTTCGCGCTCGCAACCAAAAAATAAGACAATTAATAAACAAAATATTCTTTCTTCAAATAGGTATAATTATTTGAAAGCTTTTTGTTGGTATGCTTAAAAAAAGAATTATCATTTCCCGAAAGGGACTACAATAATTTATATTGAACATATTTAAATAAGATTTAATTTTGCTCTCGCATTTTGTTAGAGGACGGTGATTATCAGCTCGTGTGGGACTTTAAAAAAAAAGTCATTATAAGGCAAAATTTCTGGCTCGCACTTCGCGCTCGCAAGCCAAATAGAAGACAATGATCAAACATACTCTGATTTCATCACGTTAGATCAGAAAGGATATACAGACATTTATTTAGACCATTATAAACAGACCTGTTAATTAAGAAATATGGCGCACAATATGTGTAAAATGCAATGCCTTCATGTGGTTATAAGGGAAAATTTTCGGCTCGCGCTTCGCGCTCGTAAACCGCACAAAACAATGGTTAAACGAAATTCTTTTTCTTCAAAGTCGATATACAGAAAGCTTTCCTCCCGGGCTTCGCGCTCACATGTTTGGGCCTACATCATAAAAGGAATTACCCTTTTTTCATTGCGAAA
>CALNVZ010001721.1:28773882-28785268 GCA_940671915.1 Paracentrotus lividus | reverse complement strand
GCAAAGTGATGTCAGCAGAGTCGCCATACAAAAATGTAATTAAAAAAAAAAACAGTTTTGTTTTAAATTTCTCCTCTAAAAATTTATGAAAGAGAAGGGAAAAAAAATCATAAAAGTTCTGAAGCTTACGTATTTGGTTAAAACGGAAAAAAATGTGTTACTTCTGATTTATATTTTGCATTTCTCATGTAATTATTTGCAGGAGAAATTTACACCAAAAGAGTTTTTTAAATTACATTTTTATGGCGACTCTGCTAACAGCAGATTTGCTGTAAAAATATAAATATTTTTTTACAGTGCATTGTCAAACAATAACATATGGGTGGCTGGGATGTGAACCGTGTACCCTGTGATTTAGGGTCCGTGATTGTTCCACTAGACCAAAACATATTACCACAATAAATTTAATCGCCAAGAGAAATGAGATAGCAACTAATTCTTTATAGTAGTGATATAATATGTAAAGCGCAATTCACTTAATTATCTAAACACTTTTGCTAATGCTCGACGTAGGGTTTGGCAATCTTCGTATAGAAAATGTTGAAATATAATTGCACATTACCTTGGAGAGTTTGTTTCTAGGAGGCGCAAAATTGATAACTCCCAAAATAAAGGCGTATGTTTGTAAGATTGCTTTCAAAATGTAGGTTAATTCTTTATTTTTTAAAGACAGATACAAACCAAAGCCATTAAGGTCTATTACTCGATTAAAAAAAAAGGAAAAAGAAAAAGACCTGGCGCCTTTTCACAAATGTGTCATTATAGATTAAATCAGTGGTACATATATAAGGAGTAAGATGTGACAAAATCTGTCTATGTTGTTAGGTTCATGGCCTGCTATTCTCGACGGGTGGCTAAAGTTAGTAGGCCTACTAAAATATAAGTGACCCTATTTTCCGAGACAATAGTCATGGTAGCAAAGCCTACTAAAGACGTAGGCCTTTATGTTGACTGGTTTCTGGAATCGTGCTTTGATGGTTAGGAAAACCTTTGTACTTAACATTCCGAACGCAGTTTTCAATACGGTTTCAGTACCAAAATTATGATTAACGGAAAATCTGACTTTCAAGATTTTGTCACATTTTACTAGCCATAGTAAAACCACAGATTTTAGCTATGGCTTAACTTAGGACAAATTTGTTAATGCTGGCCTTTAAGTCATATTGTGAGGGCAGGATTAATGGAACTTACAGACAGTGCACAAGGACTGGACTGTCACCACCTTGTTGGCTCGTGACATTGTTCATGAAATCAAGCAGAGTCTGGTAGAAGACTACACTGTTCACATCTTTCCACGAGACGAAATGAAAATGCTGGATGATCCGTGTGTTCTGGAAATAAAGAAATGACAACAGTCATTACCATTCACGAATTATGTGTACTTCTTTTTGGTCTATATATTTCAAATATTTCTGGATACGCTGCTGCCATGGTTGAATGATGTTTATGAGTTTGTCAAACTAACCTTCCGGTGTTTCAGCTGTAGTGTTCGTTCTGTCCAATGCTCCGAATCCACTCTGTCCAGGACGCTGACAGAGAAGGGTGGTTGAATGTTTGGGTTCCCATCTTCCCAGTATGTAGAAGCAGCCTGCCATATAATGATTTAAAGTAATTTAAACTGTTTCAATGATTGCAGACTTATTGGGTGTGGATTGCAGACTTATTGATTTATTGCGTAATTATACCTTATTAAACCTGAAAATGACTAGAATAATATAGATATATTGACTGCTATGAGTGGCATAGTGTTTTATAGGCTCAAGGGGACCTCCCAAGCTGCTATGACCCGAGGCATAATTTTGCAAAAATTTACTCCCAAATTTACGTCAATTTTGCCAAAATGTTCCACTTTTGGCCAAAAACATACCTACACAAAATCCTTAATAATTCTTCAGGATGAACGGCAACCCCCACTATGACTCGAATATTAAAAATAGTCAATATATCTTTTATATGCCGAAAAACAAGGAGATCTAAAAATAGTCTACATGGTCTAATTTAGACCTAACAAGCTCATGAAGTTAGGCCTAACTTAGATCTAACGTTATCTAGAAGAAATAATTTGACTGCACTGCGCGTCTATAGTAATCGACCAGGTCGCGCTGCAAATTTTGGTAACGGTATACACAACCGCAAAGAGCCTTTATTTTTTTATTTTATTCAGTACTGAGCATCTACACAGTAATCAACGCTACGTCTGCCCAGATAATGTTGCATGTGTCTAAGCGCCAAATCGTTCGTTGAGGACCCATTGGACTTTCAAGATTCGGCACACCAGTAATTTTAAACTGAGCGTCCTCCCATAATCATGAATAATAGGGATGAACGATTGCTGGAAAATGATGCATTAGACCTGCCGCAGACTAAAAGCCTCGGCAGAGACGATGCCCAAAGTACTGCGGCAAAAAGTGTCGTGCTGTTGATTTGTCTCGCAATACCTCTACGCCACCATAAGGCTGTAAGTCTGCGAGAGACCTGTGGTCTGGCGGCATACAGCAGGCTTTTCCTCAGTGTCTTTTTTTTTAGGTATATATTTCAATGAATATTCGTGTTAATGTTTGCGGTAGACTCTTTACATGCTGAAAAGAATATGAGACAGGGTCTGCGGCAATGAAAGGAAATGAATAGGCCTCAATGATTAAAAAAAGGTAAATAGTGGCCAGATTTTCCTACTGCCGCCTACGGAAGAATTTCGTTGTGAATACGGAAGGCCCAAGACTGATCATATTCGCATGTAATTCCTGCGAAAGGGTCTGCGCACGCACTTTTGGTTGCAGCAAGTCTTTCTGCCTATAGGGTAGGCCTATCTGAGCTGCCCAAAACTGTATAGATCCCGCCTTCCTAAGCATCTTTATCATAAACCATGGGCACAAAATAGGGAGGAAAACGCAACCCCTTCCCTCTCCCCATCTGTGGTTGCGAAAAGATAGAGAAACGAGAGGGGACAGCGCGCGGGCAGGGCGACAAAGACCGGATACGAGTCATTATCGGAAGAACAAGACACAAGAGCACATACCGGGACGGAGGCACGGATACGGCCGAGATAACGGGAGACTAGGATACATTACGACCTAGAGATCTACGTCATGGCATACATTCGCGGGCGCCAGTAAGAGACACATTCATAATCAGCCCAAGATACGTGTGAAAGGAGTACCGACTACTTCCGAATGCGAAGTACGCCAGCGTGTAAAGTGGCGTGCGGGCAAACGACAGCGTGACAAGATAGGCAGGGAACCAGGCACGGCTCTCTTGGTGTCCGAACTCGCACACAAAAGGACGCGCACAGCCAATACGAACCACCGCTTAGAGCTATATATCAAGTGGAGGTTTCACACCATCCTAGTCGCCTTATGACCTCCTCGAAACACAAGTATAGCAAAAAAATGTAATAACCCAGTCGACAAGGAAGAACTAAATACTATCACCTAAACTCATATGCAGTGACATATGATAGATAAACCAGATCCAACTAAGGCGCCTCAAAGGAAAGACTGCCCCCGAGCGGCAAACGCGACGAGTAGCTATCTAACTGCTCCCGGCAAAATCAGCGGGACCGCCCACAGAGAATGTAAGGTGTTTGGGCATGGTCGTGTGAGGGGCCGGGCGGGCAACCGGGAAATTGAACTATTGTGTCTCAAATGATAACTCATAAGTATTTATAAATTTTGATTAATAACTATTTAAATCGTAATAATAAGTGAAGAGAAAACAGATTAATAAAAATTAAACATAAAAACAAACAAACTTGTGATAAAAAAAAGAAAGAGACAGAAGGGGAAAGGAAGATGTATGTAAATCGAGTAGGCAATGGATCTAGGCTGAGGAGATACCGTGGACAGTGGTAAAGAGAGGCGACGGGAGGACGGGTTACGCTTTAAATATATATCATCAAATTTAAACGTCGTTAATAAAATAAATAAAAAGGATAATATGTTCTTATAACAAACTTGATAAAGACTATATAATGGACTGTTGTCATCATGTCTAATATACATAATTAGACTAAACAAATACATCCTAAGAATCAGTTTCCAATAACTGAAAGCACCCTACTAATAATATATATTAATAATATTATGAGAAGAAAGCCTATTGTGTATGAACATTCCTGTTGAAGTATCAATAGGGGTGGGAGAGAAAAAAAGCTGTAAACAAATCAAGAGAGTCAAGAAGAAAACAAAATACTCTCACATTTTTAAAATTTAGCAGTTTTCATTCGTTTTTGTAATTTAATTTATAAATTGCATTATGTTAAATTTGTTGTCATATCAACAAGGGCAATATTTTTTGAATGGAAATGGTAGTATATCAGTAATTGTAATAAATATAAAGATTATACTCATAAAATCTTTAAATTGGTAATCCTGCTTATTACATTAGGATGAGTGAACAGATGCCTAAGCCAGACGGATTTTCTTGAACAATACCCCGCCATAACGTCACTATACACCGGCTTTATACCAGACATAGTTAATTTCTTACAGTTTCTTTTTCATGGCGTAGCACGACTCCAAAGTTTCATAATAACGTGACAATAAAAAAAAAAAAAAAAAAAAATAAAAATAATAAAAGACTCATTGAAAGCAACTTGCTGCATAATACAACAAACAGTTACCAAAATTTGCACGCGACCTGATAACATCTCGAAATTACTATAGTACGCGCAGTGCAGAATCAAAATACTTTCTTCTTAGAAAATAACGTTAAGGACTCGTACCAGTTAGGCCTAACTTCATGAGCTTTTATAGGTACGAAATATCCCAGACCCATGTAGCCCAACTATTTCCCGACATAGTAGACCACCGGAGGAATGCTCTCCTTGTTGGTTCCGCCCGGCCATAAAAATATATTGACTATTTAATATTCGAGTCATAGTGTGGGTTTGCCACCGTTCCATCCTGAAGAATATTAAGGATTTTGCACCACATCCTTAGGGTGTAGGATATGTTTTTGGCCAACAAAAGTGGACAAGTGTATTGTGCAAACTACCAAGAAAAATTTGCAAAGGCGCTCATATATCGATTGGGAAGTAAAAAAACTATTGCCTCCCACCGTGAAACGCTATGCCTCGAAAGGTCTTCCGATAGAGGCATCCCAAAAGACGCTCTCCTGCGGAATAAGCCTTCTCTCCAGCATTGTGCTCCAGAGTCCAATAATATTTCGAAGTCTCCAATTTTATAAAACACCCGTAATGTCCACTCAGTAGTGTGGCAGTACGAACATGTATTCTATAATTGAGTTCATATCATGAGACAGTAGTAGGATTCATTTCCTTAAGGCTGGTAAGAATATATAGAAATGAATTAAGACGACTAACCAAAATCACAACGAAATTAGAAGGACTTAATCCCAATAAGTTCCTAACTGCAATTACTCCCATTTAGCGAGTCAGTCCGACCAATAGAAAAGTCTGCTAGCAAGATCGAGAGTAATAAGATAATAGGTAAAATCGAGTGCTAACCAAGTCCCACACCAACGTATTTTAAACCGATTAATGACGCTCATACACTTTTAGTTCCGTTGCATAAGAACGTCTCATACCATTACATCTTAGAAAATAAAATTAAGTGGATGACGTGCCATTACTCCAAACACTCTCCATAGTATGGCAGCTGCTATTCTACAATACTGGCTATAGAAGAGTGGCAGTAAGGCCTCGAAACATTCACCACCTTCTTCTTGTCAGCGCTCCTGTGACAGAGTGGGAATCGGTAGAAACGAACTCTGGATTCACAGAAAGACGAAGACACAACTAAGCCACGAATCCTGTAAAGCATGCCGGCACCAGAAAAGGAACCGAGGTAGTGTATGAGAAACAATACCAATTCTACAAATTAAACATCATTTCAACCATATAGGCCAGCAAGTCAATGCCAGACCTCCACAAAATGCCAAAATTGATGAATATATAAGAATTATTATAACAAAAAGAAAGAAGTACACATAATTCGTAATAATAAGTAGAACATCACAAAGGTTAAATGATCACTGTTTCAGTTCCACATGTTACATGCTCATTTTCCAGAAAACACTTGTACGCGAATCGCGATCCAGCCCAATATTTTCATCGTCTCGTGGAAAGATGTGTAACAGTCTACCTAATAAGTTGCTTGTTCATTGCTACCAGACACAATCGCGCAACCTGATTTCATGCAACAACTGTCCACGACGCCAACAAGCGAGAACTGGGCCCTAACATAAACCAACTTAATTTATCAACTGGATCATGATTTACATGGTAGTCATTCGTATGTACAAGTGTGAAAACTGACAGTCCCCAAGGTAAACAAGTAAAAGGTGACCCAAGTCACACAACTCTCGTTGATTGCACTGTCGATAACTGTAAGTCAGTCCATCTAAAAATAGCCCATGACCCCTCAGGCAAATGGATGACGTACCAGCCACCTTCCAAAAAAGAAGGCAAAGCAAGAAAGTAAGCTATCAGTAGCACAAATTGTTCCTTACAGTTAACCATAGCCAAAATCTTGGTTTTACTATGTATACCTACAGATTTAAATAATGATGACAAAAATTCTATCGACCACAAGAATCAGAATTTCCTTGAGCAGGTAATTCATGATATCCTTTGGTACTGAAACAGACCGAGTTTAGTATGAATAGACTAGCGAAAGAAGTGTGCGGTAAAATGTTAAAGTAACAAAATGGTGAATTATCCCATAGATACATCAAAGCCCAACGATTCACAAAACCATATCCAACATAAAGTCCTACATACGGTCATATTGTAGCCGTCCGGCTTTGCTACCATGACTATATGTATCTCGTGAAACTAGCCGGTCCAACTCCAACACGCACAATACATTTATTAGACTACAACAATCTAGGGTCGCTCCAAACATAACCTGCCTAGCCACCCCGTTCGAGAATAGCGCAGGGCGAGCATCATAGACCACCTCTCAAAAGCAGTATTCCCCGTCTAAGCCAACTAGTAGAGCATAAATGTCACGCGTACACAAAGTGCCCTTACTCCTAGGTGGACTAGTAGCCAGTATTACACACAAAATCTCCGATTTAATCTATGAATGACTACCAAATTGTGAAAAGCTCCTGGCTGCGCCAGGTGTCTTCATTCATTAAACTTCCTCTTTGTAATCGCCCAGATAATATTAGACTCGAATATTAAAGTGGCTTGTTTGGTTTGATTCATGTCTTTAAAAATAAAGAAATTTAAAACTCTTTATTTTTACTTTCACTTATTTTCGTAGAAAGATGTCCTAAGTCTACCAAACATAGCCTTTATTTTGGGATTATCAATTTTGCGCCTCCTAGAAAATTGCAAAACACCATTCTGCAACTAAGGTATTGATAATGATGCCCAATTATTAATTACAATCTACTCTCATACGAATTTCTATATCTACGAAAAATGTATCTCAAGCCAAAACCAAGTGTCTCCCTACGATCTTCCGAGCATGAATTAGCAAAAAGTTGGCGCAATAGCCCCATTCGTAGAATGATATAAATACATTAAAGTAGGACATTTTGGCGGACTGGTGCTAGCAGTCACTATAATCTCAGACGACCCAACTACCCACTTAAAAGAAATGCCTATTCAGGTGTGCTCATCTCATTTCTCCCTTACGCAAGGCGCTTCTGTAGTTGCATTCAGGCTTTATCAACCGTATTTACCGCTCTCCTGTGCTCCCATCATGACATATATATTAATTAGTATTATCTGATAATATTAATGATTCATTGGCGATCTTAGTTGAAGTGGGGGAACCCAATCACGAGGAGCCCTTAAAATATCACAGGTATAAACTGACTAGGGTATCACACTTAATCCAGTCCAAAATGAAAACAACACTCACACCGCATGGGATTGAGGTTATTGTTTTGTGGTTACAAATAGCAATGTCGTACTGTATGGAAACCAAAATATTATCAGGTTTATGTTTATTCACTATAAGAACAGCAAATAACAACCTGCAAAGTTGCACCAGTGACCTGACACAAGTCGCCACTAATCCAAACACTTGCTGTATATTGTAAAAAACTACGTGGACCCTCTTTTCTGGGTTGTAAATTTCTCCTGCAAATAATGGCACACCACAAATTGAGGGAGAAAGTGCAGAAATACTAAATCAGCATGAGCTAACATCATTTTATGTTCATCAGTAATCATTAAAGCACGGAAATACGTAAGCTTCAGAACTTCTAGATTTTTTCCCTATCCTACTCTCATAACTATTAAAATTGTGATGAAGGAGAAATATTTCCTTATATTTATAATGATGCGTTGAGAGCAAATACCAACCTGTACCCGAATTTTTTATTTTGTTAAATTAGCCTCGAATTTTTGCCCCTATCGGGTTAGTGGCCCACCAACGATCCCTCTGACCGTCGTGTCAATTACAGATCAACTTTTACGCTGTAATGTCTGTTCCCGAATCTCAGCGATTATGGTGTTTTGAGTACATACAACACAGAACACGACCAACAACATCCTCAACAAGACTTCTCAGACTTGAGACTTTCAGATAGACTAGACAGCTGCATAACTACACAATCATGACCGGTCGTCAAAAGGAACCTCTACCTACCCCAATGAGTCAAAAGTAACTATATTTCATTGTCTCCACGTTCCCAGGCGTGATTGGTGCACGGGGCATAGCAAATCTCATCTAAACCTTAGGATAAACTCGGTATAAATGACACCCAGTCCATTCCCAGGAAAGCAAAGAGGAACTAGAGAAGTCGGCATGACTCATATAAAGCACAAACATGAGGGATGAACATGCCAACCATTATCATAGCAGCCATAGTTCTCGTTAATATATGGCGAACTAACTAGTTGACGAGCAACAAACCGATGAATGTAGAACGGCCATTTACTGCGCATTAAACCAACTTCCTCATCACCACCAACCGAAACACAGGTGAAGAATCACATCCTGTCCATTATTACGATGCAAACCTCAACTACCCAAGGTATTACTAGGGGGGACACATCGCGTGTAATAACTCTTGACCATCGATAAGTGAACAGCTGCTGATCCTATCCAATTTTCAATGCTGAGATTTAATGTAAAAATAAGTCGCAGTCTGAGCCAAGTAGCTTATGCCGAAAATCTGTTTATTTTATATAGGACACCAAAACTAAGTAATATGACAAGTAAATTGGAAAAAGTAAATTGTTACAATAAGATGTAATCTTCTATTCTATGAAGAAATTAATCTATGCGGCTTGTAGGACATATGTTGTAGCCTCAATTCAATATTTACAGAATAGCCCGCTTTTTCATCGCTTAAAATCTACGTTATTATCTCAAGAATAAATATAAACTACATAATTAAAATCTACATAAAGATATCAAAATACTGGGTTTGTGTTAGATAAATCATTAATGGCATCGTACGTGAAAATAAACTATATAAGACACGCCTATAGTAGCCAAAAAAATAACATTAAGAAACATAAGCGCCACCTCTAAGGATATACGAAACACGAATAAGAATTTGTTTAAAGAAATAAAAACACAGAATACTAAGAAATCAATAACGATCTAAGTGATTACAAAATGAGACGCTGTATTAATAAATAATACAAAAAATAAACATTAAAAATACAAATAAAAAAAATTACTCAAAAACACAAATGACAGATAAAGAAAAATCGTTGAGACGGTGGATCGTAAAAAATATAATAAAAATATGAAGACAAAATAGGTGAAACAAAGCAATATAAAATAAAATATCATAGAATAACAATAAAAGAAACATTGAATAGAAAAAGACAAAGCGAAGACTTTGTTTAATTACATATGAACAACAGCAATGTAATAAAAAATACAAACAAAATTAAACTTGGATAAAATGAAATACAAAATGTGATTTAAATAAAGGAGAAAAACTCACAGTAGAAGAATAGAGCATATCATCTACCCAAAATAGCCACAACACACCTCAAAACCGTACACGTATGTCTCTTTGTCTAATCATGAGCGAACCATACTAATACCTTAGGTGATATGAATGTACTGTGAAATGATGTCACCTCACACATGCAGCCAAAAACGCAACGCCGTGGGAGTTTTATCAATTTTCTGGACAAACTACTAACAAGCCGCCCCGCCCCCGCCTGGTCGTCCACTAAGCACTCACACGACGCGCCAGATCGGCAGGGATCCACCGGAAAATTAACCAGCCTCATTAAAGATAAGTCTTAACAACCTCGAGGTTGTCGAAGTGGAAGACACCAACCCCCGCCTCTCCCAGACCAATGCTGCATCTACCCCGCAGATGAAACAAAACAAAGTGGCGCTAGATCTAGACAATTTCTAGTGAACACAAACACCTACCTAAACACACACAAAACCAATAAACACAGACTACCCACTACCTCCCCCCTCCACCCTCCCACAACAACTATAAGATGGTCCATCCCACTCAAATCCTGTTTGTTCAGTACCAAGAGCAATTACTATCCTCTACACACGCATATCAGAACGCAGCCCACACCACACAATAAACAATCACCTCGCATTACATCCAACTAACTCTAACATCGATAAAAATACCAAAAACCTGCCGCGTCGCCCCGCGTACCGAACACTAATACACACACCAGCACCTGGCTCACTCCCATGCATAATGAACACCACAAACAATAAGCCACAAATAATCCAGCTATGAGTAACTCTGTAACCACAACACCCTTTTAAATAATCACCAAATTACACAAAACTCCATAAACCTCTAAGTCAGGGACTGGGCCAATAAGGACCCAAAACTAAGAATGATAGAGGTCAGAAACAAAATCATCAAAAGAGGTACATGATTGTCAGGTGATCCCATTAATATGTCTAAGTCTCTGCTTGTTCCATCTCTTACAACGATACATACTGCCCCACTACATAACACCGACTACCAGTCTAAGCACAATATTCATCAAAAACCATAGACGCAGAATAGGCTCTTGGCCTTACGTATGATTTGTACCATACTAACTAATTGCTCAGCGATTCAACGCATACTCCGAATACACCCGAGCTACCACCGAAACACAAAACGACATTACAGCGTCATTGCTCTATTTACCTGGGCTCGCATAATATATCTCGTTTCCTATATCGTTTTACCGTCTCTCCTTGACACGCCCTAGACACCTCATCATCCCACCCCTCTCTAACTCGTCTTTCTCCTTTCTCTGTCTTCTCTCTCCTCTTCTCGGCTCTCAACTTTCTCTCTCTCTCTCTCTCTCTCTCTCTCTCTCTCTCTCTCGTCTCTCTCTTCTCACTACTGCACACTTTAGTTAATAAAGTTGTTCATTTTAAGTTTATGTCATCCATCCGTCTATCATTTTTAATATCCCTTGCGGTCTTGCTATTTGGTGCTAGAGGGGATTATGAAATCAAATCAC
>CALNVZ010001721.1:28742102-28773857 GCA_940671915.1 Paracentrotus lividus | reverse complement strand
ACTGAATGTCATTAGGAGAGGACGATGTGTATCTCCTAGAATGCAATCATAATTATGAAAAGAATACTCAAAATAATGACCACTTTATTTATTTTTTTAACTGGAAGATTTCATTCAATCATTTAAGACCAACATAATGTAGCCTACATATTACATGTTGTGATAGTATTTTGAATTAGACCCCCCCCCCCCCTAAAAAAAAATTGATCACGATCATGATGCTGTTATTATAATGTGCAATTACCGTATGATATTTGTACAAGTATGGAATTAAACTTCGCAGGCATTAAATTACACAGTAGACAGTGATATTAGTGACATTGTATTGACCCGACTTGCGGGAGCGTTGCAATTTATATGACACAAGTCAAAGACCAGTTGTGAATATTGTAATTTGATTTTTGATTTTTTATTTTTTTTCTTGCAAATGTCCGGAAAGCAACCGAAGGAAGTTCGGGTTTAGGGTGTAGGTTCTCGTTTGAAATTACGTGACTGTTAAGGCTCAGGCTCTTCCGATAAATATGAGTTTATTTTGAATGGCCAAACTCCCTATATCAGAACCAAATTGAGACATGAAATGGTAGGATATATTTACGAGGCAAGACGTTTTGATAGCGATTCTTTGATGCGTTTTCTTCAAGCTTTCCAACGTTGATGGCGTCCTGAGGCGGCTCATGGCAAACCTTGTTCAAGATCTAGAAAATAAGAAGAAGAAAAAAATATCTCACTACTCATGAAGAAGTGATCAATCCTATTGAATATACATTATTTTACATAATATTATACAATATTTGCATGTAATTCCAATCAAAAATATTATAAGCATTACGTTACATAGAGTTTTGTCTCTAAATGAAATTCGTTTTAAACCATTTTTTTATTATTATTTTTTTTTTTACGCATTATCCCTTACAAGGCTCATCAAAAAAAAAAATAAATAAATAAAAAAAATAAATAAATAAATTATGAGTGATTTAATACATTATTTATCTGCTCTGTTTGAGTTTCGAAAAGTAAATTCCAACATAACTTGTATTTCTTACTTTATTTTTTTTTTTTATCGTCCCGTTTAAAGGAGGAGTCCGGGCTGAAATCAAAAAGTTTTGTAAAGTAAAGTAAAATTTAACAAGCACAACACAGAAAATTTCATCAAAATCGGATGAAAAATAACAAAGTTATGCATTTTTTTAGGTATTGAATTTTTTTCGTAAAACAGTTCTTGGCATTGCCTCATTGTCTCATTTGAATATTTGAATATTCAAATGAGCAAAATGATGATGTCATAGTCCCCCTACTTCTTGTGTAGCTTATTATATGAAATCCTATTTTTCTCATTTTTTCATATATTGCGTATACAGAAAATCTATCTCACATACTGATATAGGTAAAAGCACTAGTGACCTTAAACATTCCACAGGGATTAATCCCTGTTTTTATGTCCTTGGGGGAGAAAATCTTGATAATTGGTATTTCATACAATAAAATACAAAGAAAGTAGGGGGACTGAAACATCATCAGTTTGCCAATTTGAAGATGGCAAAAACTGTTTCCTAAAAAAATTCAAAACCTAAGAAAATTCATAACTTTGCTATTTGTGATCCGATTTTGATGAAATTTTCAGTGTTGTGCTTTTTAGATTTTACTTGATTTTTCTAATAATGCAAATCTCCAGCCCAGAGGAGTCCTTTAAACAAAAACATCCCCAAACATCACAACATTGACATTGAATCAGATTGAGGATTAGAGGCAGTGCTTTTCAGGGCTGCTAGTTCGTATTGGCCTAAATACATTTTTTGAACATGGAAACTGAATAATTGTACCTCATATTCTTGGTCGAGCTTAGTCATGGTTGCATCCAGGTCTATCTTGGTCTGTAGAGCAGTCAGGTGATCTATGAATTGATCACGTGGTATCATGGTATCATGACCTAGAAGGTACTCCAACATGGCGTCATGAATGAATTCATACTGTTCCTAATAAAGCAAATAAAACAAAAACAAAACGAAAAAAACCCCACAATAATACAAAGAATGAACACAATAAAACATTGATTGGCTTTTAGATATATGATTTAATTTGATCCAATTTGATCTCATTTGTCTCTTCATTTCGCATTCTCGTTTCTTACTCCTCATAATCAATGAATGCATGAATAGTAGTCACTTACTTTACAAGTAATTTTAGAATTACTGACAAAATTGCAGTCAGTTACAAAAAATAAAAAATAAAACAAAATAAATAAATATGTACATATTTAGGCCTACATCCAAATTTGAGAGGCTCATATAAAAATATGTACAGATTTAATCTGTAATTTCAGTTTTTACTTCACGTATTAAAGGGATTAAGTAGCTTTCAAAAACAAGAGCAATTATATCAAGATTAATAAAATTATATTGATCCAACAGTAACAACAACTAACTGAAAGTTTTAGAATAAATTGGAATCATTTCTACTTAAAACAGAGTGTACAAACATGCAACATACGCGAACACCAGTACCCTTGCTGATAGCCCACAACCGTAGAAGGAGGGGACTTTACAACAGGAAATGGGTGTGTGGAAAAGCACATGTTTTATAAACCATCCGGGTGTCGGTTTATAAAATTTTGAGTATGAAATATTGATATCTCGAAGGTAAAGCAAGCAATTTAGCTTGCATTTTGAAGAGATACCAGACTGACCTAAGTGTTTATAATTTGTTGGAATATAGGCTAAATGATAAATGTGATTTGAATTCATTCAATGTTACTGCTGCGCCCTTTAAAGTATCCCCGAATTCCGTCAGATACTACAGAATTATCTGTGCTGCCGGAATGAGACTGAGTACCAGAAATGAATTGATGAAATTAAAAAGGATATATGTCGAGCTACCAAATTTTTACCGGAAGAACAAAATAGCATAGAAAGTGAAAGTGAATTTCAAAGAGGCAAAATAATATTTAATAGGCCTCATAGTGTATCGTGATTGTAAGAGGTATAGCTTAATCTAGGGGATGATTTGTTATTTATTTTGTTTTGTTTTTTGTTTTTTTGGCCTATTAAATTGAACTGCTTTGAGGGGCATGGTCGTCTCTATTCGAAGAAACTCCGAATCTGCTATGACCCAGGACAGTAGGTCGTGGGTCCTCCTGCTGGAAAGACAAACACTCATTCACATTGTGAACACAGTGTGAAAACTAGTTCACACTGTGAGCACAGTGTGAAACAATCATGGCACATGTGAAAAGGTGATTATCAACATGTGGAAACCACCAACAATGTGGAAAACTACACATTGTTCACAATGTGAAGAATGATTTAGACAGTGAATATACAGATCACTAGTGTGAAATTGATTTCACAGTGTGGCACATTGAAAAAATCAACTGTGAGAAACAGATTTCACATGTGATATACGAGCTCACAGTGGTGAAATTGATTTCACAGTGTGGCCAAACTATGAAATAATTTCACATGTGAGAAAACAGAGTTTTTCAGTGTGAATACTCTAGACTTATATTTCACAGTGTGAATAGAGTGTTGTTCTTCCCAGCAGGGTTAACCCATCGTTTTCTGCGGAAGGGTGCAATTTGGATTTTTTTATTATTATTTTTTTTTTTTTTATATATATATATGAAAAAATCTTATAATTATGTGTAAAAATAATGATAATATGTTGATAATAATGAGTAAGAAGGAATGCTTGTGCGACAACTTAATTTCATTTTAACTGCTTCAGCACTAAAGTGAGTCCTAAAGACTCAATTATTAAAGATTCACTAAGGGAGTCTTCTACTTAGTGATCGTGAGTCTTAAGACTCATTTGAAGGTCGGTCTTTATCAGCATTCACGTACCCATTACAAATTAGACACGGGTTTGTCTGTACAGCGCGTCCCCCCCCCCCAATTTTTTTTTTTTTTTTTAACTCTAATTTATGAAAAAAATTGATTAACATACATTAAGCTTTATACTCAATTAAGACTATGTACTTAAAAGTTGCATTATTCTACGATTGCTGTGAAAAATTTCAAATGCTTCATTGGTTTTAAAACAACACAGGCTCTTTTGTAATAGTTGTCATTTTTGGCCCATTCCAAGTTGGTCTTGGAAAAAAAATACTTTACGTTAGAATTTTATTTAGCGCCCAATCAGAGGATTTTTTTGGGGGGAGACGCGCTGTATAACGAAACCTTGATTGATCAAGTGAGCCATCATGACTTGTCAGAAATAAAATTAGGCCTATATGTCTGAGTCTCACTTCCAAGTGAGTCATGAAGAATTAATTCAAGTGGGTATTGAAGACTTACTTAAAAAGAGTCTCAGAGTAGTCAGACTCATTTTGTACTCACATTGTCCTTCAAAAAATGTTCGTTATGCGGACAAACGGTTGACTTTTGAGGAGATAAGCATAATTGTGGCAGTTATTACTGTTGCAGTGTACCCACCTTGCAACAGACACTATGTCCACTCTTCATAAAGAATCAACCACCCAGTGACGTCGATTACAGGATGATGAAGGTACTTCATCGGATCAAGATGACAATATAGTGATTATCGAGCCGATGTAATTGATAGAAATGTACATCCTCTCCCCTTTGAAAACGAATTATTATGTCGTTAATTTTTCATTTTTTTCCTATTTTCTTTTTTTTTTGTCTTTGGTTAGTACAAACCTGCCCTGCTGGAAAGAACAAGTGGTCGCACAGTGTGTTCACATAGTCGACTATGTTAAAATGCTCGAATTTAACAGTGTGTTGATGATTTCACATTGTGGTGTGCGGTTTCACAATGTGAATTTACCCGCTCACAATGTGATAATGTGGTTTTTGTTTTTGTTTTTAAGTATGTTTTTATTTCTTCCAAATAATACAACATAACAATCAATAACGTACATTGTACTCATACTACAAAGATAATTGTTCATAACACAAATCATCATATCAATTATATCACTATATATCCATTTTACAATACAGTAATGTACAACAAAATTTTACTCTCTTGAATCACATAAAATATTGATTGTGAATATGGAAGAATTATATGTAAAAAAGAAAAGAGGGACTTAAAAAAAAAAGTTCCTCCATTCTTTTCATTTCCTTAAGAACTCTGAAACTCTCTCTCTCTCTCTCAAAAAGAAAGAAAGAAAGAAAAAAAAAAACCGTCAGAGATCTTAAGGAAAAAATTTTGTAATCGATCATAAAGCGATAATAATGATTTTGGGTAATTAGTCGAGTTTTAATCATGCTTCTTTTCTAAAACAGTATTAAATACTTTACACAAGTTTTTTTTTTAAACAAAATAATTTGAAAACACTAGAATTAAAAAGTGCAATAAAGAAATAAGCGTGCAATTTATCAAAAAAGAATTTAACGAAATACAAACCATGACACAAATGTTTTATTAAAAATATAATTATATGGGGAAACATCTTACGTTAAATTGAAATATCCTCAATGTTCTCTGAGCATTTAGCCCATAGAGAAGGAGGAGAAACTAATGACTCATGAGCCATAGCCAAGATGAAATTGCTATGTGATATCTTGGGTGCATCCATAGATATTTCATTGTTGGTCCACAATGTGGACAGTATGAAATAAGAGCGTTTCAACGATGTGATTTTTGTTTCACATTGTTGATGGGTTTCACAGTGTGGTGTTTCACAGTGTGGAAGTTTCACAATGTGAACTTCCACAATGTTAAATTGGGGCGTTTACACAGTGTGGTCGCGTTGTTCCACACTGTGGTTCACAGTGTGATTCTCTGGTTATCCACACTGTGAATTAGTGTGTTTCACAGTGTGAATCTCCGGTTATCCACACTGTGAATCAGCGTGTTTCACAGTGTGGCCACAGTGTGAATCCCTGGTTATCCACACTGTGACCACAGTGTGGTTCACAGTGTGACCACAATGTGAAAACGCCCCAATTTAACATTGTGGAGCAGACTATGATTCACAATGTGAAACACAGTGTGATTCACACTGTGTTTCACATTGTGAATGAGTGTGTTCTTTCCAGCAGGGATAGCATATCCGGAGGTCCCCGAGAGCCCTAGAAAAAAATTTGTCTTGAAAATAAAAGCAGTCAATATACATCTTGTACATGCTTTATATACTGAAAAAAACCCCGAAGATTTGAAGGAAAAAAATGTAAACGAATGGGGATCGTGATAGCCATGGAAAAAGAACTACACTGTTGCTCATAAAGGTTGGATGTTTTTTTTAATACGGTCGAGCCTCACCACTTTGCTCTGGCTTCAGTTTCTAGAACTTGTTTGTCCCTGCTTTCAGTTTTCGGTACCCTTGACGCAGCGATTTCATGTCATGACTGGGGGGGGGGGGGCGGGGAGGAGGGGGGGGAGGGGAACGGAAACACACCGAAAGTGAAAAATAATACACTCCAAATTCGCATACTTCGCACATTATGCAGAAACTAATTAAAAATTTTGCGAGCGCAAAGCGCGAACCTAAAATTTTGCGTTATAATAACATTTAGCATATGATTGTATTTGACATAAAATTGTACCTATTTATTAGCTTCACAAGCTAATCACTACATAAAAATATGACTGTTAAGCTTCAAACATCGAAGGGGGGGGGGACACGTCCCCCCGGGATCGCCGCCAATGCTTGCTATATCTTGAACGTTCTCCCGGTCATTCCCTGGTATTGAAAAATAAAAGCTGTTTGTCAACCCCCGCAATTCCCATTTTTTCCATTTTTTCTGATTATGGGGCCCCTTTTTTGGTCATCTGGCTGACAAAGGCCCTCCCCGTCCTACCTCCAAGAAACTTATGTGAAGTATAGTGTTGGTATTGTTCTCAAAGTTAAATCTAGGTTTATGGTCACAGACTTAGATTTATTGTCTAGGGGGAGGGTCAAAGTTTATTTTGATTGGGGTTCAAAATCGATTTTATTCATTTTCATTTTACAACATGGAAATTGCTGTCTTCCCCAAAATGTATTGTAGAATTTCAGCCAAATATATTTAAATCATAATAAAAAAATGGACTATGGTTATCATTTAAAGGCTTTTCATTAAGGCTGAAACAAAAATTTAGGGAATACAACAGTAATTAAGGGTTCATGATTGTTTTTACTTCTTTTGTTTTTATAAAAAAAAATATTTCAATTTTTCACCAATCTCACTTTTTACTTCAACCCCTCCCCTAGACAAGAGACCTAAGCCTACGACCTTAAACCTTGATTTAACGTAAAGAACAAGAACTGCCCTACATTTCAGAAGCGTTTCGCGGGGGTAGGAGGGGTCAGCCGGGTTAACAAAAAGGGGCCCCAAAATGAGAAAAAATGACAAAGAATTTTTTATTTTTCATCCCCCGGGAATGGTTGCGAAACGTCCAAGATATGTCAAGATTACCAAAAAGTGAAAGCGGGGACTAATAATTTCAAGAAATTAAAGCCGAAGCAAAAAGATGTTGCTTGAGCACACAAAAAATATCCAACTTTTATGAACGACAGTGTATATGAAATGAACTATGTCATGTATGTCATGGTAAAACCGGGAAAAGGACTATGGCGGTCATTTTTCACAACATGACTGCACTTTCAACCAATCAGAAGACAGGATTATTACAGACTCTTAAAATGAGGGATACAAATATAGTTATTCTGTACTCACTGGTGTTTGCACCATCTGTGGTCTGCATTGTCTCATCTCTCGTATGAAACCAAAGATATCTACGAATCCAGTTTGTTTAGCTCTTTCGATCTCATTGTCCAAAGCGATGACCACTCCGGTACGACTACTCCAGCACTGTGTAAATATGAATAAATATGAATAGTAAATAGTATGCAATGGTGACGAGATGAACATATAAATTGAATCAAATTCAGTTGTGGCATATCTTGAAGTCAAAAAGCGATCGCTGCATGTTGGCCTACGCTCTAAAAGATATTAAAAATAGATGAAAAAAAAGACCACTTTTACCTGATTTCGTATCCATTGGGTTCCTGCATCATTCCGGGTCAATTATTGTCATACATCTTGTATGGCCCAAATTGACAAGGAATCCACGCACATGAGGTTTGGCTCCTTTCGGAACCTAAAATGGGGTCAATTTGGCACTTATTTTAAAAGAGTGTTTATAAGTTCTTCTTAAGTCTTGTACTAGTTACTTTGTTTATACTTTATTTATACAAATTATATGCATTGTCAGTTTTTATTATTTAATTATTTGATGAATCTATATCATTTATGCTTATATAGTGTTGTAAAATGAGAAATGAAAACTTCCAAATGTGAAAATCTGAAAATCTTATAAGTTATATATTTTTATGTTCAATTAAAGTTTCAGAAAAATAGAAAATCAGAACAGAAATAAAAGACAAGCTCACAAAAAATATAAATTAGCAAGATTTCGTATCATTATAGAAGTCCCGATTCGTCTAAAAAGCAAATGCGACCATAGAATTATTGAATCTGATAAATTGGTTAATTACTGTGAATCATAGGAATAAAAACAAACGGAAGACATTACATCTGCAACGAAAGCTACTCAAGGGACGTGGTTACGTACCTGCAATGAACCAACAGAGGTGTGGTTTTGTGATCACGTGAGTCATTAACGTCTTTGATGAATCTGAGTAGCACTGATACGTTCCTAGGCACTCCTTTGTCTGGCCAGCGAGTAAAATGAAAATGATCAGCACAACGGACCTCCTCACCCTGCCAAACAGATACAAATTAAGAGGTTGTGCTAATGAAGATAGAACATTGTGGAGAGGGG
This sequence comes from Paracentrotus lividus, assembly GCA_940671915.1. Lineage (NCBI taxonomy): Eukaryota > Metazoa > Echinodermata > Echinoidea > Camarodonta > Echinidae > Paracentrotus > Paracentrotus lividus. The sequence goes on along the minus strand of CALNVZ010001721.1, from coordinate 28,765,127 downwards.
GGACTGCGAATATAAATCTCTTCCCATTGCTAACAGAAAAGAGGGCGTGTCAAGGAAAAGAAAAAAGACTGTTAATTAAGAAAAGAGGTGTGTCAATAAATATAAAATGGACTGTCACTGATAGAAGAGGGAGTGTCAACGGAGAGGAGAGGAAAGGGTGTATCAATGGAAAGAAGAGGGTGTGTCAATGGAGGGAAAGGGATTGTGTCAATGAAGAGAAAGGGGAATGTCAAAGAGAAAAGGGTTTGTAGGCCTAATGACAATGATCTACATACCGGATCTCCTCATTCTGCCATAGATGGAGAGAAAGGGATTGTTACTTATAAAGTTAAATTTGCTTAACATAGACAAACATTGCAATTAGCCAAATTGATTCTTTATCTAATCATTTAAATATATTCAATTTTGGAAACAAAATCTTAAATTCTTACAATAATTTGTAAAATATTGATGATGTGATACCTTGTGAATAAGGAGTGTCCGTCTGGCGTCGTGCACACCGTGGATCTCTGCTTCACACGTCACTACTATATCTTCAAAGAAGAGTTCCTCACCGGGATCAGGCCAGTACTTCTCACATTTGATCTGGAACATTAGCAGATTAGTCGAGGAATGATAAAGGTTATAACACGAGTGCATTTAGAAAAAAAAAGTGGGACAAAAGGCATTAGGCTGGCGTAATGCATACACAAATTCAAAAATCAAAGTAATACAAACTAGAGAAAGAGAGAGAAAGAGAGGGAGAAAGAGAGAGAGAGGGAGAGAGAGAGAGAGAGAGAGAGAGAAAGGGAGGTTGAGGGGGGGGGGGGGGGAAGGAAGAGAGAAAGACAGACAGACCGACAGACATTAAAAAGAAATTTATAGGTAGGTATAGCATTTAGAGAAAGGGGTTGAGACAGGAGAACAGATTGAGAGAGAGACTGGGATAACAAATAATGTATTAAGAAATACTTCCCTTGTCTATAAGATGCGTTGCCATGACAATGGTTTCCACTTTTCTTGCCAAATCATCCTCCAGAAATCAGATATCGACGTCACATTTGGCCCTAGGGGTATCAAGAAGAAAAGGAAAGAGAAGGTGAGGGAGGGAGGGAGGGGGATTTCATTATGTTAAGCATCAAATCTCCGAACGTAAGGATCTTCCATGCGAAGAAAGACTAAAAGCCTGGACGTGCATTTTCTGCTGTACAGAAGAAGACAGGAACTTTCACTTTCGAGCAGTTCTTACACAAGAGAGGGCACTTTTTCAAGATTCCAAAAGAACACTTCTAACTATAGTATCTGCAGATCATAGAAAGAGTTAGATGTTCCGCAGACGGGTGATTGAAATAGTTTACTAACTAGATTTTTTAATGAAGGCTTATTAAATAAAGATGAAATATTTCACTTGAATTCTAAGTATAAGATATTTGAATCAGATATTTTATGTGTGGTATGTATTTGCATTGAATTCAAATCAAACATAGATAATGTTTATAAATCTTCACTTCTAAACCTGAATAAAACCATTATTACAATAAATGAAAATGTCCTACCTTGTGATGCGATGTAGGTTTTTTCCTGTGTAAAACTCTGTAAAGGATTTTGAACAAAATGATTGAACAAAATGATATTGGTGTATTATAAAAGTAAAAGCTGATTTAAATGCTAGTGATTTTAAAGACTCCCTCTCTTATTTCAATATGATGTGTATCAAATGAATACATGTATGTATAGCATTTTAATTCTGAAAAACAAGAAAATAATTTATTGAACAAATACCCCAAACGACTACCCCAAATAACTAACCCAGTCAACAATCTCGTCAACAAACAAACTTCCATGACACCCTATAATGTTAAAGCTCTTTTTTGTTTTGATTTTTTTAAATGATTATTTATCACTATCATTATCATTCTATTTTTTAAATTTTATATTATTTATTTATTTATTATATTATCATTTGATTGATTTATTATTGTTGTTATCATTATTATTATTTCATTATTATTATTGTTATTATTATTATTACTACTATTATTATTATTGTTATTATTATCATCATCATTTTTTTTTTAATTCATTTATTTATTTATTTATTTATTTATTTATTTATTTATTTATCTATTTATTTATTTATTATTTATTTATTTATCTATTTATTTATTTTTTAAATTTATTTATTTTTATTTATTTATTTATTTTTATTTATTTATTTTATAATTTTTTTATTTATTTATTATTTATTAGAGTAGTATTATTATTTTATTTATTTATTTATTTATTTATTTTTATTTTATTTTTATTTTTTTTTATAATAATTATTTATTTATTATTTTATTTATTTTATTTTATTTTTTTTTTTTTGGGGGTGGGGGGGGGGGGTTAGTTGTCCTGATAAAAAAGGGAACTTACATGGATGTAACTGGCGTTGACGTAATCGCTATATGGGTCACCATCGATCCGATCTAAGATTACATCGTGCGTGGTCATCTTCATATAAACGATATATATTAATTGATTGAATACTTACATAATACTTTATGATATATCGAAATGTACATAATTATAGACAAGATATGATGGTTAAATGAATTGTACAATATGAACGACTTTCGTTAACAGTGTTTAAGGTGTAGAATTAACGAAATATACATTACTGTATTATTTGATGAATTTTCTTCTTTTTGTGTTACTTGTAGCTTTATAAAAAGTTCGAGAGAACCCGATAAACATACATGCGACACTGAAAATGATATCATATCAATAAATTATGATCATCATTTTTCGTGAAAGTATCATACTATAGGCTATAGGCCTCACCAAGTAAAATGATGAAATTATTATAGGCATATGCAACCAAAAAAAAAAAAAAAAAAAAAAAAAAAAAAAGAGAGAAAAAAAATGTGTGCTTGTTTGTCAAAAATATGGTGTTACGAATATGTATGCCTGAAACAAAGACTATTAAAGTGAGTTCTAAATATGGCGAGTGTTCAGCCTAACTTAACTCCAATTTGCCTTGCCCTTTATTGAGATTTCGGTGAGTTTAAATGCAGGATTAGTGTGAAAGTGTGAGTGAGAGTCATTAATGAGAGTATGATAAAGCTCTTGATTGTAATATGGGGGCTAAAGTCCGGGAATGGACACAAACAAGCCATTTGTTGATGTTTTGAACGTCAAACTTTCTCACGGTTCGTTGTTGTAAATCTAGGCCTATACAGTGCCGTATGTTATGTGCTGTACTGGTATGTGTTGATTGCGGCGTTGTATGTTGAACTTTGAACCGCTATGCTGGTCCGTTGTAAGTTAAGCTCTCATCGCCATTCGGAGTCTGACCAGGCGACTGATGCGTTGGTATTGTCGGGCACTTTGCTAATTAGTCCTTCGGAGTTGGACCAGACCTATTTTGCAAAGTAGATCGAAATAAAACGTAGAAAGGGTGCTTTTACTTATTGCTATGTCATTCGGAGTTTTGACCAGGCATAGTGTAGTAGGGAGTAAAGCATAATTTGTATCGTCTTTCGGAGTTTTGTCCAGACGGAGTGTAGGAAACTTTATATCATCCCTCGGAGCTTGTCCAGACGAATGTATAACAGTATAGTCCCACGGTATTTGTGCGGGCAAAAATTTAACATTACTAGATCTAGAAATTTGTGTTGTAAAATCTTTCATCTATCATTGTGTTGTCAATGCATACTGCATTAATTTAGCAGGGATTATTTTTAGACTAAGAATTACTGAATATTGAGCGCGTTCGCGTAGACTCAAGTTTCTCTCAAATATTCTGGTTTTGCGATTAATCATGGCTAGGCCTTTTGATGCAAAGGAATTTTTGGAGAGTGTGAGTGTGGACAAGTTGAAGAGTTTGCGAAAGAAGGACTTGAACGTAGTGGCTAAATACTTGAAGTTAGAATTTTCATCATCCGCTAAGAAATGTGAGATTTATGATGAGATATTAGAGGAGTTAGATCTGGAGGAGCAGGAAGTGCTGCCAGGTGCTAATACCCCTGTCTCTGGTGCAGTAGATGCTGCAGTAGTCTCTCGTATTGAGTTGGTTAAACTAGAAATAGAAAGGGAAAAGATTCTAACTCAGAATTTGCAGCTTCAACTTCGTCAGGTTGAATTACAACGCGTTTCTGGTGCAAAGAAGGGTGAGCCTAGTCCTTCCCATGACAAGAATGGTTGGCACACGGCCCCAGATATTGCTGAGATGGCAAATTGTATTCCACAGTTTAAGGACGGAGACCTTGATTCTTTTTTCAGTTCTTTTGAGAGGATAGCTAGGAATCTTGACTGGGATGAGAAGTACTGGGCCATGGTAATCCAGCAGAAGCTGACTGGAAAAGCCCAGGCTGTAGTTGCAGCATTGTCAGATGAGGCTGCCAATGATTATGTTGTTGTCAAAGAGGCGGTTTTACGGGCCTTTGAGCTTGTACCAGAAGCATACCGCCAGAGATTTCGGGACTGTAGGAGACAGTCGGGACAGACATATGTTGAATTGCAGCGAGAGAAAGAGATATTGTTTGACAAATGGATTAGGTCCTTGAAATTAGATCTATCTTATGAGAATTTACGGGAGGTAGTCTTGATGGAAGACTTTAAGAAATCTGCTCCCTCAGAAGTGCGAACTTACTTAGAAGATCATAATATTAGAGAGGTAAGGAGCGCAGCAATCACTTCTGACAGCTATGAGCTAACACATAAACCAGAAAGTCAAGGAAAGTCAACAGACTTTACCATGCAATCTCGGGGTACATATGGTCAAAACAAAAGCAAAAACGGAGGCGATTATTCACCTAGCGCTGATGCAAAGGAAAGTAGGCCTAACCTAAAGTTGCATAGTCTTGCGGAAAGGACATGCTTCCACTGTGGCAAGAAAGGCCATCTGAAAGCGAAATGTTGGAAATGGAAAGAAAAAACAAACCAGAAATCATACAGTGCTTCATCTAGTTGCCCGTGTGTAGCTCCAACCCGTGCCGACGCGCAGCGAGGTAACAATAGTATGACTAAGAATGAAAGTGAAGTTCCAGCAGATGAGAGGTATCAGGAATTCGTGTCAAATGGAGAAGTGAGCTTTGGAGACTCATTAAGTGTAAACGTGATTTTGAGAGATAGTGGGTCCACACAGACCTCATTCTTGGTGTCATTGAATGATGGCGATGAAAGTGTTTGTCCTAAAGAGGGCGTTTCGCATCAGTCTGCTGTGATTGAAGCCCCAGAGGAAGTTGAGGAAATGTCTGAGTTGGGGGAGGGTCATTCTGAGAGAGAGTTGGAAACTCCTCCAGAAGTGCAATTAGAGTCTGGACATATGTCTGATCCCGAGAAGGAGGTTGACCAGGTAATTCTCCGAGCTTGTGTTCAGGTTATCCAGGTAATTCTCCAAGTTTGTTGTGTGGAACTTGTGAAGTTGTGGTCTAACAGTGAGATTTGTAACAGTTGGTCTGTAAAACAACCACCCTAGGCAATGTCGTTGCGGTCGTTACATTGTGCATTGCGAGAAAAAAAATGACGGTGCTTGAGGCGATGCGCTTGCGAAAAAAAAAATAAACACAAAGTAATCACGTGAACACAAACACATTACAACAACAACAACAACAACAAAAGTGAGAAACATAGTTCACAAAGAATATGAACATTTTATGATATATGAATGTTTTAACTATTATTTCCTCTACAGGTTCAGTTTGATTATATCAAACTATTTATTTTTAAGAGAAAAATGTAAAGAAATTTACATGTTTAAAGATAACAAGTATGTATACAATTGTGTGAAAGGAAACTAAATCTTTTGCAGCAAATTACATCTCTTTAGTTTGTTTTGACATTGTATAGATCCTTAACAAGTTGAGTAAGATGAGTTTTCTTTTCATGCAGGTAGATAATATGTGTTAGAATTTTGTTGTGTTTGATTAATGTATTCAAGATACTTTGTGAGGCCAAAAGCATGTTTGGTCCAACAAAAATGTAAAATGGTAGATGTCATGATAATTAAAATGTATAGAGTATGTAAACATGCTAAGAAAGAAAATGTTATACACTACATGTAAACAGGACGTTGCATTTTGTTTTGAATGGTATTGTTAATAATGTTTATTTGGTATGATAACATGATAGTTTAAGATTGTGTACTCAAAATGTATAATGTGACCTAGGTTGTAATAATGAGATGAAGGCCATATGACATTGTGTAACGATTCTAAGAAAAGTGTTATAATTTGGTTATGCAACTTCAGAATTTGAAGTGGTTTTGTATTGAAATGTAACATATTCGTATTCTGTGGTGTATAAATACTTTTGCCATGTAAACCTTATTGTTCGAAAAGTTTTGTTGTAACTTTTCTCTTTAATGGGGGGAGGTGTTACGAATATGTATGCCTGAAACAAAGACTATTAAAGTGAGTTCTAAATATGGCGAGTGTTCAGCCTAACTTAACTCCAATTTGCCTTGCCCTTTATTGAGATTTCGGTGAGTTTAAATGCAGGATTAGTGTGAAAGTGTGAGTGAGAGTTATTAATGAGAGTATGATAAAGCTCTTGATTGTAATATATGGTATATCTTTATTTGGATACTATTGGTTTTGTTTTACACAGACTAATTTTCTTATGGCATAGTTGGTCTTTGATAAAGAAGTAATTTGACTTACAGGGAAGAATGTTCTTGTAGCGGTTCTTCTTAAAGTTGGGTTCCAAAGTTGCAAACGACTGTGACATATACCGGTGATCGAAAAGCCGCTGCAATGTAAAACAAAGCAATGGAATAATTGAGTTGCATATAGTTTATGCAAATTTTAGTATTGTGTGATAGGGTCCCTGAAATGTCTAAATCCGACGACGGCATGCCATAATGATAGTGCCCGGTAACCTATAAGAACCTCTCCTTGGGACTGCAGATGCTCCGTAGCGTAAGAACCTTTCTTTGGAGGACCAAAATAGGGTATACAACATAAGCATAATAAAACCCTTCCTTCATGTCCTTGGGAATGCCGCATTGGGACAACGGCAGTAGGTCTGTAATCATTGTAACGTTGAATCACTCATTTGAGGAACCACAATGGAGTCTATAACTTATAAGAACCACTTTTTTCGCAACTCGCGATTGGGCTCGCAACCTGGAACCCATCTTTTGGGAAACTACAGCGGGGTCTGTAACCTAGAATGCTTCTTTGGGACAACCACAGCCGGAAAACTGCAGTAGGTCTGTAATCTTGGTAACGTTTTTTCCCTCCTTTGAGGAACCAAAGTATGGTCCGTAACCATGGTTACCTGAGAAACCCTCCTTTAAAATACCATATTGTGGTCCACGAACCAAAGTGTAGCAGTAACCCACGCCTCCGTCCTTTAAGGAATCATGGTGGGTCCGCAACCTAGTAACCTCTCCTGTAGGAACCACGGTAAACCTGTAACCTAGGATCCACCTTTTAGGAACCACAGTGAGGTCCGTAACCTAAGAATCCCTCCTGTAGGAACCACAGTGGAGCCCTGACCCATGAATCCCTCCTTGAGGAAAATAAATATTTCTAATTGATAGCGATTAATGAATATCTTAGGATATTTCCCACTGTCTTTTTATTATTTCCAAATTATTATCTTTATATTACTGATCGATGCAGGTTTTGCTTCCATCACAGCTTCCTTTTCTTTTTTCCTCTTCTTTTCTTTACTTTTATTCTTATTCTGGTCTCTGCATAGTCAATCAGAAACCATTTCCCATTTCATAAAGGTAATTATAGAAATTACTTTGTCATTGGATTTTATAAGAACATTTGAACCCTCGCATATAATTCGCGGTGGTCCATGACCGTGAAACATCAATCAATCATCATGGTGCATTATTGACCACATCGAAACAAGACCATTGAAACATGCGAAATGAGTGATTCATTCTAGCGCATACTTGATACAAAATATATGTACATAAAATTATTTTATAATTGATCACTTTACTAACACCTATCAAAGATAATATTCAATAGGATAGCCTTACTGGGAGAAAATGAGGAAATGAAAGAAACATTGTATGTCATGAATATACAAGTAGATTATCTTTAACTATATTTCTATACATATCTGAGGGGTGTCGATTTCAAAATATATATAAACATTTTTTTTCCATTTCATCTGTGTCGTTTTGCTAATGTTGTTAGGTGTTATGGGGGGGGGAGACCACACAAAATTTAAGATCTAACTAGTATACAAAACAAAGATAAAGCATTTTAGACTGCTTTCCCGCCTCAATGTCATGGCTCGTTGAAACTTTTTTTAAAAATTCAATGCAGAGTGTATAATTTCTTATAAAAATAAACGTCGATTAATAAATGTAGCCCCCCCCCTTCGCTCCGATAAAAATAAAAAACACATTATCCTCTCCCCTCGTCACCATCATTTTTGGTTTCGATAATTTATAAGAATACATCTATGAACAGGATGAATGGTATTACCGCAGAAAATGAGCATTAATGATCCAAACTTACTGCCCATTCGTCGTCAAAAGCTGAATTCTCTTCTTTCATTCCCTTGACATGTTCCACAAAGCGGTCGACTGGTACGGGAATAGGAGCTGTTGGGCCATGAGACTCGGTTGATAATTGATGCTCAATTTCGGGATGCCCAGCTTCTATCGTCTTCTCGGTGGTCATGGTGGTCTCTGCTACCACTGCCACCTGTCCCTGTTCACCCCCGTCCCCTTCCCGTACCTCTTTCTCTCTCTGCCCCTTCTCCTCCTGATTCAAGTCGTGATTGTGAACGAGAACGACTGACTCCCTGACTTGAGAACCGGAGTAGGTATGAGGTGGACGGGAGGCGGGGCGGGAGGGGGCCATGCTCTTCGGTCGAGGTTCTGCTTTCGGAGTACACTGAGTGATAGACACTACTCCTGAAGATTTGTCTGTATCATGGTGGAGAATCAGATTCATAACATCCAATTTAACTTAATTCAAGACAACAGTTAGAAGCTTCTTTGAGTGTGTTCAATGTCCAATTTCAAATTTATACGCCAACATGAATCATGATACAAAACGCAATTACATAACGCAGATATAAAGTGAAACAAAGTGTGTGTTCATTGTCCCCCATCCCCGGTCGTAAAAGTAAACGTGTTTCAAATCTCGTTTCGGAGGAAAATTTAAACGCTGAAAAAGACGCGTTTTGAAACACAATCAGCTTCAATTTTACGACATTGAGCATCGCGATTGCAACGAAATGCGACACTGAACAGGATTGAGTTTCCAAGCGTGTGGTCTCGCAATGGAAGCTTCCGGTGCAAGTGAACAAAAAAGGAGAGGATGTTTGGGGGTTTTTTTGAGAGAGAGCGGGGAATTTAAAGACGATGGAAATATAATCAGCTTTAAATTTTTGACACTGAACGGTGCACCGCTGATCGCGTTTGTGTTTGGGTTTTGTAATTGCGTTTTGTATCATGATTCATGTTGGCGTATAAATTTGAAACTGGACATTGAACACACCCAATGACATGGAATAACAAAACAAAGGCATGAAAGGGGAAAAGAATATATAAAAGGGGATTAAATGGACTTTATAAGGAGAAATAAAGCAGTCATAATAAACTTGAAATTTGGAATACAAGTTATTTCGCTGTCAGGCGTGCCTGGCCGAATCAGAAAACGTACAAAAAGGAGGGTACTTTTGTTTATGTGTTAGTGTGGTTGCCCATTTTGGATTGACGCTCACTGACTGGTGTTGTCTGTCATTTTTGTCGCCACAAACTTAGAGCATGTATCAAACCTTTTCTTTTTCGCCAGAAACGGATACCGAGATCCCTCTTCGGTCGTTTTTTTTTTTTTTTTTTTTTTTTTTTGCGTCCATGACCCTTTGTCATGCGTCGCGTATGCGGTATGATTGGTAGTCGTCCTAAATGCGTCCTGTGGATATGCGGCGAACACAAAAGTGTGAGATACAACCAAGCACAGTAGGCCCTACAAATACATCTAAAACGCTCAACTACCGGACAAGGACCTCGTCTCGGTATCAGTTTCGCACAATCTACATGCACCTTTATCCGGCCATTAAGTTAATTTGATCTATTAAATGAAAGTGAAAATTAAAACATACCTGTGATTGTATGGTCTCCGTTAACCGTCTCAGAATTAGTCAATCTTCGCGGATAAGAGAACTTGACAGCATATTCCATGTCGATTTTGCTCTGACGTCTCTTAGGTCTTCGGTTTCGTTTTATCCTTTTGAATAAGATTTTAAATATAATCATAAAAATCTTATAATATTTGGCGTCCAAGCACTTCATATATGTGCATTTCACATTTCACTAGTTAAAATAACTTTTCATGACGCCCCATAAAATACAATCTGTAGTTTGATTAGTTTTTTTTATTTTCGATACGTTCAAGAACTTCAGAAAATCTCTACAAATAAAAACAAATTAAAAACGTACCACAAACATGATATTATTGAGGTGATGATGACACACAGTACACATACAGTAATGGCTGTCGAATGCAGATCTATATATACGGGAAAACAAGGAACATTAAAAAATATATATATATAATCTATAATCATGGGATTTACCCTCAATATCATATCTAATGTAGTTTTAACAAGATCTTTATTATGGATCATTAAACATTTTCTTATTCGCTAAAAAGTAATAATAATAAAAAAGAAATTTTCGTATTCCATTAATTATGTCCTGACATTGATAAAAAAAAAAAAAAGATCGAGCGAAAAACAGTGATCTGCGATAACCCAATTCAATATACAACATTATGTTGACCATTATATACAGAAACGCGACTGTGTATTGCAGCTTTATAAATAGTTACTAAACAAAATGCATGGTGGTTTAGGGTTTGAACTATCCTCAAGACAGAAACGAACAAACACTGCATTATGTAAATTGTGCACTATAAATTACATTTATTTAATTTGCATAATTTCAAGAAATTGTCTTGCTTTTGTTTTTACTGAAAGAAAAACCTCTTACCAAAACCTGACACAGGGAATAGGATGAATCCCATGATTGCAGTTACCCACTATCTAAAGTTGTGATGAGATTAGATTTTAGTTGAGCAACACAGAGCATCAATACGTATGTTTCACTGCAACTTTTTACAAAAGAGGAACAATAATAGTATCATGTTTATAATAATAATCATAACTCAGAGGCCCATCAATAGATTATGAAACTTTTAATAAGATTCATGATTTATTGGTGGGCCTGTGAGTTATGATTATTAAAAAAAAATAAGCACTGAATAAAATGTGTAAACATGTACGTGTATTGCGTGATACAAATTCAAACCATGCATGTCGCTACTATCAAAATACGATCGCATTTCGAATAGTTACGTTTACTTATATCTGTGATGCTCTTCCTACTAGCTATAAAAGAGATATGGATTACACTTTTGGTTTCATTGCATTATGAGTACCATGCTAAACAAACGGTCAGATAGGCTTCAAACCGATCTACATTTAGTTTTAATATGGTACAATGACATGCATGGTCACAGAATCTCCAGGTCAGATCTGTTTACATTCTTTAATCAACCACTTTGATTTCCTATGACCTAACCATGTGCATTTTTGTCAAAAATTTAATATTCATGATTATTTTGAAGAGCTTGATTCCAAAGGGTGCTAAATCCACTTTTTGACCAATTTTTTTTTCTTCTTTTTTTTTTGATAAATATTTGCATCTTTGGAGCATATGATCAAATGCATATTTTTTTTTTTTGTTCGGGGGGGGGGAATTGCGTGTACAAAAATATGCTTTGTTCCAAAAGCGACTAATCCAACACAGTTTTATTCGCAATGGAGCCTAAATCACTATTGCCATTTATGGTTTGTTCATTTAACCCCTTCACACTAAAGCTATTGTTTCAGACTTTGAGACATGAATGGCGTCATCAGGGAAAATGTTTGATCTATTAAAATATTTTAAGTATTTTATTAATATTTTTGACTTCGCTCTTTTGGATTAGCCTAAAACATCGAAAATCTGACTTAGAAAAGATGAAAAAGTTCGTATTTTAATGATAAAGATAACAATTAATTTTAAAATAAAGATCAAGAAAATATAAAAGTGTATTGCTTGCAATTTGAATGTTTTAGGTGTTAAAATTCTTTTTTAAACGTCTTTTAGGGAAAAAATTGATATTCGACTATGTTTTATTTATAAAAGGGAGTTAATCCATTGATTTTGAATTACAAGATGTTCTAAAACTTGAAATCAAATAGCTAGCATTTTCCAAACATGATTTCAATCGAAGACAATAGCCCAATCCTATAATCAATATAAAGTTACAGTGGATAAAAAAGTGGTAAATTTTGAAACCTTGATTTGGCTCAAAAACACTCGAACAAGTGGCATTTAGTACCTTTTCGAATGAAAAACTTTTCATTTATCAAATATTACAGTACCCAAATTTGGTCATGTGGATAAAACAAACAATCATTAAACGAATTATTAGTAGTTTTGTACATGCCACATTAATATAATGGGAATATAAATGACGCAAGAAGATTGAGCAATGTCTATAAGAAAAAGCTAAAACAATCAATGATTATTAAACGAGCAGAGATAATCGTTTTAATGAGTTAACAGTTTATTGCAATTGATAACTTTTTTGCCTGAGCCAATTAAATGTGTTGGTGTGATTCTTATGACAAATAGCTCCGAGTAGACTTTGCTTCTCCGATATACCAATATGAAGATGCTCAAGAATTCTCACACACACACACACACACCACACACACACACACACACGCCCAAAAACCCCCCCACCCAACCCACACACACACACACACACACACACACCCACACACACACACACACACACACACACACACATACAATAAAAAAAAATCATCAAGATAGTAGTAAAAGCGTAAGCTGGTATTTGGGAATCTTGATTTAACCGAACAAATGTTTGGTGCATAAAGTAGTTTTTCTTACGAAGGTAGACTACAGTATCTACTCAAACCTTGCTTGATTTTGTAAGAAAGAACTTAAAATACCACACTCAAAATTTTGAAGAAAACACTTGTTATGATAAGTAGCATACCTGTAAAAACTCATACAGGAAAAGTGTTGCTTACCGCCCAAGGAAGCAGTGACAGCTTTTATTTACTTAAAACCTTTAGCTTAACTGTTCAGTAAATGTATATACCAAGCGGAATCCTAGTATAAATTATTGCTTGATTTTATGTGCATTACAGGGTATCCCATACACAGGATATGAAATATTTTGAGGGAGATTAATGATATCTGTAAATCAAGTCACAAACCGAATAAACGTCAATCAATTTAAAGTTTACCAGCTTTTGAAATGACACCTCTGAATGCCTGTAAGTGATCGATTCTATAATAAATCTATATATTTGAGAGTTGGTTATAATTTTATAGGCCAGCTATGTAGTATACAACAAAATTATGCTGGTATGCCTATATATATGCTTTCAAAATGGAATCAAACATAGAGCCTGGCATGGCGTGATGGATTAACTTGCATGCACATACAGGTCTACGGGTGTACTGTATATAATACACGAGTGAGTTTACACTTTCAAAAAATATATATTAAATATAAACACTTCATCGTCATCGTCGTTTCACTTCATACTCGATACGCTATTTCATCCTTAATTCCCCCCCCCCCCATGTAATTCTGTAAATCTTACTCCGTTGGGCGGAATATGAAATATTGAACAATAATATGAAATGGATAGAGTCGTTCACGAGAACAACCACAACAAATGTTTTTGTCTTGTTTTCTAATCAACCACATTTTTCTTTTAAATGGTTATTGAAGGCTATATGGATGCACGATAGTATATTGGTTTCAGATTTTAAAAAATTACAAATTCGAGTTGATAATCGTCACACCAATAATCGTTGATAATTTTAACATATGACTCTTTGTAAAAACGAGAATTTACCCCATATATAACTGTTACACTTTTAAGATACACATTTGCAAAGGAATGTAAATAAATGAGACTTACTTGATCAGATGGTATGATTAAACTCCTGCTTCAATATACGACAAGTAAATGGGCGGTCCGGATATCACTTTTATGCAGTAATATAATTTATGTCAAAGTATATCCTGCACAGCTCCTTGCATACCCTTTCCCATATTGAAATTAATATCTAGAAAGTCAAATGAATTTGTAAAACATCCAGTGTGAAAAGATAATGACAACCTGGTCGAAGATCATGAAACTGACTGAAGAAGATCAAGATAATATAGACCTACGAGTGCAATACGGTATATAATACCCATTATTTTATATTGTTGTAATATCAAAAGTAAATCATTACAGTGTAGGCAAGCATTAATATTTGAATGTGAAGCAATCATCTCAGTATTGAAAGTAAACCCCTGCAATTAACGGTAATAAATAAGTGTCATGTGATTTTCAGACAGGGTTTCGGTTGTAAGCGTGTTTTTTCTTTATTACAGTATGCAATAGATTGAGGAAATGAATTATTTCAATTTCTTGCAGAATCCGAGACATCGTTTAATAGCAACTTATATTTTAAAAAACTCTACACAAAGTGTAATTTCTCCCTAAATCAGACATTAATCCCTTTCTTAACCAATTAGAGGAGTTGAAAAAAAAAAATCGAAGTATACATGTTTTAATCTGTCAATGAGCATTTGAAATGGGAAAAGATTTTTTTTTAATGTGTACGGACAAAAATTTGATATCTTACTTTAATTAATTATCACAATTCTTCATAGGGAGTAGGTCTAATATTACGTAACATAAACTCTGAAATCTGTGTGTAATATTTACAACTCTTTTTATTCGTTGCTAATCTACATACAACATTTCAAACCGTTTGTTGTCAATCTTATATTTCTAAAATATACCTTCCATTTAAAAAAAACCCTTGTATTTGTTGCCAATCATAATTATACATCTAAAATTATTTCATTCGCTGCCAATCATATACATTTCAAATGATTTCATTCGTTACAAATGCATGTTTATGTATGTACAACCTTTAACACTCTTTTATTCATTGCCAGTATACAACATTTTCAAACTCTAGTTTTGTTACCTACCTTGTATACACATTTCAAAATCACTCACAAGGAGACTTGTATATTGAAAATATATTAACTTTATGAGAACAGTACCAAAGATTATGATGGAATAAGAATAATCGTGACAATATAGATTGGCTTCATATAACGCATTCAAGTGGCGTACCTAGCTTGATTAGACACAATGAAAACGGGGGCGCACTATTATGCACAAACAATAGTTCCCCCTCCTTTTCATTGTGTCTAATCAGGCTGACGTAAAACAAATATTTATTTGATATACCAAAATGAATTTCCCATACTATGAAATAGAAATAAAACGCTTTGATGGACAAAGACAGTTTCGTGTCAGTTCTCGATCCACAAGCGATTGACCACTCGAGTGCAACAGGGCCTAGTTTCACATCATTGAATGACAATTTCAAAATTAAAAATGAGCACATAAAACCTTCATAGCATTAATGAGTATTGCCAAAGACAATAATTATCATAGCTCTGTTTTGTAGTTTAAGTATCCGACTTTACCCTACTATTGAACCAAACCAAAAGCCGCTGATTCCACTTTTGAAATTTCCGAGGGGAAAAAAAAAGAGTTTAGCAAATTCTGTACAGTTGTCTATGGAAGATGGATATTAAAATGTGCATTTTGTAAAAAAAAAAAAAAAAACTCTCGAAATTTAGTTTAATATTTTTGTTTAAAGACAGATACCTACCCGAACAACGGTCTGATATCAATAACTCAATATATTTTCACCAAAAGTGGCTGGATATAGCGCCTTTCGAAGTGATTTCTTCAGTAATGTTGTAGAGTAACCGATTATTTCCTAAAAATAGAATGCATAGTTATGTATAGCAGGCCTATTAATATTTATAAACACTTTCGGTAACATTTACATAAACCTTATACAGTGTGTATCAATACATTTGTTACAAAACTAACCCTAACCCTATAATATATCAGACAAAATAAAGTCCGAAGCAATAATGTCGCAGGAGCAAATGTTGTCACCGTCATGATTGTCAAGCTGGTAGCTCTATAAACAACTGAGTCACCGGTCTAGGTTCGATTCTAGATGGTGACCTAAACCTTTTATACGTGTAAGAATGACCACTTGAAAAGGGGTTTGTCCAACTATACTGCTAAAGTTGAATTCCACTCGTTTCTCAGTGCCTTTCCACTTTTTTACATTCATAGGTATAAAAAGGATCCCCCTTTCACCTTGGAAGCACCTAGGTATGGACTGTATGAATTACGATTAATTTCCCAAGAGCAAAATAATTATCACGAACACTTTCCAACATGTAATTGTAGTAGACCGTGTTTGTGTAGTTGTAGTAATACTTGGAATTCTTTGCTCATGTCATGGTTCTTGGTGGGTTTAAGATCATCGAAGTAGTGATATGGAATCTCCCGGACGGGTCCAGGAATTAGGTCGACCTGAGATGAAAATGGCCAGAACCCATAAAGATGTGTTTCGTCGCAGATACTCAGTGCCACGTGCATAAGATAGAAACCTGTTGGTAACAAGACCAACAAAAAAAATTATAATAATGATAAATGCGCTTGCTATTATAAAATGTACTAATACTATAAAAGTTGAGACGGGTTTGAAACTAGTTTGCGACTCCGAGACTCTGGAGTCGCTGAAATGTTTCGGAGACATCCCCTGAATCTATTGGTAATGATTAAAACAAGGAGGAGAGAAAAAAGGGCCCTTACGTTCATAGTATATTGATTTGATTGTTCGTAAATAAATGTATTATTGCGTGTTTGCTTTGCATTTTTGTTGTTATTTTTTGCAAAGTATAGAGACAACTGTATACACACCGGTTGAAAGTGCTTCAGTGCCGAATTTCCGTTGCTTCCAGAAATCCCAAACAAGTCGAAAATGAGCTGGATTTGCCACGACAAGTCTCGGGTTGAAGTCGTGATAGACATCAAGTGATTTTAAACATGTTTTAGTATGAGATTGAACACCAAAACAAGGCAACCAGATGTCCCCATTGTACTGCGAGATATCCTTGGTAAACGAGGTTATGTTATCTTCTTCCTTGAGAAAATTATATCTGAAAATAAACAAAAAGTGGAAAAAGGAATATTATAATTAGGAGCATATTATCGTTTGGCGTATATAACTTCTTACTTATGTCCTTCAAATAGGGATAGTTTTGTATCAGCCGCTCAAGGTTTCTCAAATTGACTTTTACATTCATGACTCTCAATTCAAATTTTTTAAGTGATGGTGATGGTGGTGGAGGTGGAAGTGGTAGTGTTGGGGCTGGAGGTGGCAATGGTCAGATTTTCATGCCTTCTCTCAATAACTAGTAAAAGTAATTAGATCGAAACGGCTCTATAAGGGTGCAGTGGGGGTTCAGTGTGGAGTGGTAGTAGTCATGGTAGTGGTGGTGGTGGTAGTGCTGGGGTGGTGGGGGTGATGGTGTTGCTGGCGGTGTTATCATCCTACCTCCTCTCGATGATACTAGGATTCATGGTAGTAAGGTTGCTCTTGATTCCTGCATCTGACCGAAACGGCTCCAATGGTGCTGTATTACACCTGATAATAAAAAAATATTAATACCACAGAAAGCGATGCATGAAGCAGAATAAAAAATCATAATAAAATTTCTCAATTGCATGTTTTGTTTCTCGTTGATTTTCTTTTTAAAAATCTCACTAGGCTATTATAATGTTGTTCATTTATAGAACAGAATTACAAGCAACTTTCAAGTATGAACCTTGATCGCTACGGGCACTCCGGTGGTCTAGCGGTTATGACGGTGGTCTAGCAATCCACAGGTCGTGGGTTCGAATCCCGCCCGGGCAGCCTATGATTTTTTTTCATAGCTGTCTGGTTCTAATATTTATCACACAGCAGTTGCGTGTGTTTCTACCAATTTGCATGGTTTCTACCGTTGGAGACAAATGAATAAAATTAATTGTCTATCTAACTTTCAAGTTGTATCACTATTCATGTCTCAATGCTACATATATTTCATTCTGAGATAGGTGGTCTAGTTTTAAATCAAAATGGTATTTGTACCCATTTTTTTATGGCCTAGAGCTCATAACAAAATTGCAATATTAGTTTATCATTCTTAATCCTTTTTATCATTATTTGTACGATTGTTTACCTGAATACGAAGTCTGTGTTATCAATCTGTTTCCCACAGCCACTATCTCTCAGGATCCCACTGTTACCTATCACACTACATCTGCCAATGCGATTCCCGGCCAGCGGGGAGGCCTGTATGCATGAACAAAATAAGAAGAATTGTTGAACAAAGCACAAATACAAACAATCAAAATAAAGAATAAAAAATAGAGGGAGGAGAGAGAGAGAGAGAGAGAGAGAGAGACGGACAGACAGACAGAGACAGAGTAAGGGAGGGAGGTAGGGAGACAGACAGACAGACAGACAGACAGGGGGAGAGAATAAGACAGATAGAGAGAGAGAGGGTGAGGGAGATGGAGGAGGGCGGTGATTGGGTTGGTGTGATAAAAAATAATATAAAGTCGGGTGATGCTGTAATACATTAATTTAAAAAAATAAATCCTTTTGATTTCAGTACCAACATTTTGGTGTAAAGTAATTGACTGTTCCTAAGTGTTCTTCCGGGAGGACCTAGCACGATCATTTCTGGACTTAGAAATTGTTATTTTTATCTTAATTTTTTTTAACACGAATTAAGTTATTTCAATATGCATCTTTTCACATTCTATGATGAAGTTGAATTGTAAATGATAATAAATAATAATTCCACCCCCCCCCCAAAAAAAAAAAAAAAAAAAAAAAAAAAATAAATAAATAAAATATATATATATATATATATATATATATATATATATATAAATATACATTAAAACTGATACAAGGATGTTCAAACTTTCATCGAAATAACACCAGATAATTTACTTACTATAGGGATGTTGTCCATCAAATTTTTTGTGACTTTAAATGTCCTCATTGCTCTTCCTTTGACTTTCCGATACAAGCTGTATATTAATGAATTATTCTCTTTCACGTTCTCTTGTGTTAGTATGAAATCCTTTTCAGCAGTTAAGTTTGACACATCGCTCCATTCCGATCTAAATGAACAGACAAAAATGAAACCCAAGTTTTAAAAAGTGATAAGAATGATCGTGTAAGCTTATTCGAAAGGTTGAAACTTAGCGAAATCGTTTTATATGCATATGTTTGACTTCAAAAATACATTTGCATAATAGTTTCATGGCAAAGCGACGGGTAACTTTTATTCTTTTTACAAGTTTGAGATTAATATCACCCACTTTATTCAGAGCCCTCTTGTAAAAGAAAAGTGCTTTGATCACTCATGAGGACATCCTGGATAAATGTAACTGAATAAATAAATCAGTAAAAAAAATAAACTTGAAGCCGCTATTCTAATAAAGAAAAAGTTACTCTGGTAATAATTCTAGTTCTGGGCTCGACATTTTGTCTATAATGCCCGATAACTGTTTATAAGTATAAGCATATGCAGCAGCTATTTTGCTGCTTATACTTTCGATAGCGGAAGTGTTTATCCTCCAAAAAAATTAATGAGAAATAATCAAAATGAACAGGGAAAACTGTGCGCTTAGAAACAACAATGTTAAGCGCCTTATAAATGTTATTATCATCATTATTATTATTATAATGATTTTTATTATCAAGCAAATGAATACCAATAAATGCAACAACAACAACAACAACAAATACATGAAATATTGATTACCTCCAAAGCCGTTGATTGGTTATATTAGGTTTCCAAGGTGCATCTAACAAGTGCTGATATAGAAAGAGTTTCTCTGCTTCACTCACTACGAAATTCCAGAGGTTGTGAGTGAAATGCCTGTCTGATCTATACAAAAAAAAATCAAATCATTCGTGGACATAAATAATAATAATAACAATAATAATAATAAAAATAATAATAATAATAATAATAATAATAAAATAATAATGATGATAATAATAATAACTAAATTTGGTAATTAGCTTTGAAGGGTAAGAGCACTCGGTAAAAGTTATCGGTTCATTCTAACCGGTCTGCACATTCTACTTCGGCGTTATTCACCTGGGTTGGAAGTGGCAACTTGATATAAATGTTTAGCAAATTAATTGTGATTAATCACAACCTCGAATCCGATATTCATAGTTTGGTGCCGTATTATAACTAGATCACATTTCTGTATACAGTGTGTATATAGAACAGGGATTTGAGCCAATAACCTTGATCCTCGCCACTATTTGTGGTCTGTCCATTCTGAAACATATTAGAATACACGTTACTCTGCCTATGTCGAATCTTTTGGGATCATAGAAAATCTGTTCGACTTAGGAGAAATTCGACTTATGAGAGGTTAATGACACATGTCTTGTATAATCTGTGCTGAAAAATTGCTTCGACTTATATGGAAAGTCGGCTTATGCAAAGTTGACTTATGCAGAGTTGACTGTATTCAGAAAAGTTAAAACTTACTTCTGATTCGACATTGGTTGAGCTGGCGGTGGTACTTTTGGAGGTTTGACTTCTTTGGAAGTACCGACATGTCTTGCTCTGGTTAGCATGAGTTCTCTAGCATTAGCCGTGAAATAAGTGATGGAGATCACAGTTGCCATAACAATGACTAGAATGACAAACATACTGATGTTCTCAGAGTAGACGGATGAACCACTTTGAAGTTTCAGCTTGTGCCGGCGCTTGATGAAATATCTCCTTGCTAAATAAATGGGTCATACATGCCATTAATGATATCATTGTTAATCATAATTTTTAACACTATTTTGCTGTCAAGAAACATTTTTATTCAATTGTAGAATGTTGTATTATTTTAGCTTCACTCTAAATAAAAGCAACAGAGTTTAGGGCAAAACTAGTGTTTAAAAAATGTTGAAAAGGGGCAAATGAGTGACACCATTTACGGTCACTCATCGGTCCCTATAAAGGGTATACCGCTTTCCATCTTTATCCCTCACTTTATTTCATTTTGCGTTGATCATAAGTAAACACCGTACTTTGCTTATTATAGGTTGGTACGTTATCAACATTTCAACAGTACATTTTGAGAGTGATTATCAAATTGAAAAACAAGATACAATCAAGCTGATTAATTATGACAAATTGAAAATATATATAATATTTCACTAGGTTGTAAGATAATACTGCAAAATGATCAAGGGCCAATCGGTTCTTTGACTTTATCGCTCAAAAGATAACGGCATACAGTTAATGAACCAGACATGGATATACATTTTGTACATGTAAAAAAAAGTAATGAAGTACTAACTTACCCATAAATGTAACGTATCGAACTTAATAGTAAATATTTGTTCTTAAGTTATGAGAATTCTAGGCATGTCCAAAAGAAATCAACGCAAGAATTCCATGTTTTTATGCACTATATGGATAGAACGGTATAATTCAAGTGTCATTTTTGGTTGTTTCGTGATGCAAGATTCAGTACTAGTGCCTAGTTCGAAAGTGTTATATCGAACCAACCATTGTGTTTTGAAAGAATAATAGATCAGTATTACGTAACCAAATAAAACCCATTCATAGCAGTGTGCATTCAAGGACAATCAAGTCAAAGAGATGTACAAATGGTGATTCTTTACGTATAACAAGATAATCTACCTTTTAGCACTTCCGTAGAACGCCAAACGATTGCTCAATTAAAATTAATACAGCTAGTGAAAACTTGCTGATACTCTTCGTTAAAAAGAGAAAATGTGTCTTAATTTCCGTAATGGTTTGCAATAAACACGTAATATTTGTGTAACGTATCCATTCAATCTTGATTTTCAAGAAGTATAAGGCTTCGCGCTCTCCCTCTCTCTTTTCCAGCTCTCTCTTTCTCTCTCATACTCTCCCCCCCCCCTCTCTCTCTCTCTCTCTCTCTCTCTCTCTCCCCCTCTCACACACACTCTCCCAGTCTCCCCCCTCTCTCTCTTTCTCTCTTTCTCTCTCTCTATTTTCTGTGCGCTCTCTTATTTTTCTCTCTTCCCCTTGATTTGCCCCCTTCTTTAGTTTACATTGCTGTGTATTTAAAATTTATGCAATATCACCAAGAATTTTCAAAAATTAATTATTTTGTTGAATAACACAAATTTCATCTCTATCTTGCATATTACAGGAAAAGCAGTAGATATTAAAGTGGATGATTCAAAATGTTTATGTAGAAACGGCAATTTGCTCGTTCGCTATTAGTTCGCCGTGTAGAGAAATGTATTCAATTTATTTTTGCGTGCCTTCTACAAACTTCTGTTTTTATCCCAAGAAATTCCCCTTTTATGAAAATACATGTTAATTTACAACTTAGGAAACATGCAGTCCAAACCGTATGGGAACTTAGTATAGGAAGGCGGTCCCAAGCTGTATATTTTGATGTAATAAATTAACTACAAATCACGTAAAAAATTACATTATGATGGTGTCGATGCATATCTTCTTAATTAATGTTTTCTATAAACTATTGCGGTTTTAAGTTTTTCATTTTCATCTTAAATTCATCATCTAAATTAAAATAATGACAAGGGCTTTATATTGACCCGTAAGAAAATATCGTACAAAGTAATTAAATGAAACAAATCAAAACATTGTATTTAGACTCGTATGTTTATTAAGATAATCATTTTCATACTCTAAAAACAAAAGAGAAAAGTATGAAAGGGCATGATAAGTCTCATAACTGAATTTCACATGTTGGCCAATTGGGCCAAAATTTATCTACAATGATTGACTTAAGAACAGTGAAGGACTGACAAAAGATAACTAATTACAATACAATTACAAAAAGGACTTAAAGTTGTCATCATCATTATGCATAATTCTGAATAATCTGGTTATTTTTATTTGATTGTTTGATTTTATGTTCAATATTCTCCTTTGATAAACTACGAGACATAAAAGTTGGCCGAGTATTCTTTACACAGTTTAAAGAATACCAAACATAGCCACTCGAATTGTCAAATAATCGAGCCGAATTGTCGAAAACTCAAACTCTGAATAGTAT
>CALNVZ010001721.1:28723231-28742080 GCA_940671915.1 Paracentrotus lividus | reverse complement strand
TAAGCGCATTGATAGTGAAAGAAAAATATGCACAACGAATTTCAGGCACTATTTAATTATGAGCACTGCATTTTTATGATGGGATAATGAATAAACCCATTTATACGTTTTGGAATGTACTGTGAATCTACATTATCTATCACGAGTATACAAAATCAGTTTAGAATACGTCAGGAGGATCTAAAACCAGAATATTTAAGTCATGAAAGTACAACGTTATAACATGAATGTTGTGCGTCAATACAGAAGAAACTTTTGAATCAATATTTAAATTATGACAATAGCAAAGTTCTAGAAAATGTATAGTTCACATTTTATTTTCAGTCTTAAGCTGACAGGGGTGTACTTAATTTTGCCACATTTCTTGTACAAAATCCGCACAATAACTTCAAATCGCGACCTGCATATAGGTGTTTTTTTTTTTTTTTTTTTTTTTTTTTTTTTGTATATATACCAACATTTTAAAGAAAGAAATGAACAACCAATAAGAAAAGACAAACATATAAACAAGTTAGACATGACAATCGTAATTATGATATACAATCATGATATAAATTTCGTGTACAAAAATAAAGTTTTTTCCATGCAGAGTGGACGAACATCGATGGCACATATCACTAGCTACAGACCTGAATAACTTTTACAGTTCATTGAAGGCATGTTAAAGCCTAAAACCCCAATCAAATATCACTCAGGGCCTGTATGGCGAGTTTTTAAAAAAACAGCTGTTTTGCCAATTTTCAAACAATGTGTTTCGTATGAACATAAGCAAAATGGCAGTTTATTTTAAAGCTGCAGAGGCCCCGGAGTGTCATGTGACTTAGGCCTTAGACTACGAGTTCCATTAATAATATCCCAACGAAATCTGCGAATCCCTTGTCTGCTATTCACTAGCCTTATTATCCTCCACAGTGGACTCATTAACCTCCTCCAGCCCAGAGTTTGGGATTGCTGGAATCTCAACCGTTTCTTTCTTGTCCTCGTTCACGAAGGCAACGTCATGACGCTTATAGTTCATCTCAGTGACACGTTGCGAACATCGATGAACGATGGACTGGATACGACCACGGTAGAGGAAGCACACGACGACGACGATGGCTATGATGATGATGACGAGAAGGATGATGCCAGCGGCCATACCAGATCGGTTACTATGCGAAGACGACTGTGCCTCTGCGTTGCTGGTCCAAGTACCTATGGTTGAAAGGATAGTGAGCAAATAAGCGGCGCTGATGACGGTGATGGGCAAAAACTAACATTTCAGAAGCAAGCTGGATGTAGCTAGCTTTCCGAAGCGTGACTATCCAACTCGTAATGTACTTATGACCAATCCTATTGCAAGATTCTTAGTATGTGGAATATAATGTCTATTTATGGGTGGACTGGCGCTTGATGGGGGAGTCTTGTGAGCCTCCCTCTATGTTTGACTTTGGGAAAGGAAGCTCACCTCTCACAGGAGCCAAATTGGACTACAAAACGTACTCCAGGGCCCGAATACCGTGTAAGTAAATGAACCGCACCATAAGAAAATTGGCAAAAAGGTTGTTTCTTACACGCCATTACGGGCCCGGTATTATAGTGCATGCTTAATAGACTACATACATCCAGGTGTACCATGATACTAATCAAATGCTAATTAATTAGGGGATTTTAGGACTCTTACAAATGGATCTGAATCTGAATCGGGAATTCAAAAAGAATCTTATATAAAGAACAGTTTATTAACAAAGATATGAGTCAAAGCACGATAATTACCTAGGAAGCTACATGCCGCGGATGATACGATAAAGTTATCGATAGCAGTCATCGCTAGATCGTTTGGTGATTGGATGGATATGACGATCTGGGCGGGATACAAACAAAAAACGATCAAAATAATTAAACTTTTGATCCGAAAATAAACAATAATCAATGCAATCATCAGGGGCAATTCGTGATTCACACTTGTCCATATTAATGTTCGGATGAATCACCTCCATTTTTGGGAGAAAGAAAAAGAAAATAGAAGCGGAGGGGAACAACTAGAAAAGTTCAATCACAGCCATTTTTTGAAGAAAAAAAAATAGAAACGGAAGAGCAAAAAAAGAAAATTCAATATCTATTGCCAATACAATAGACAGATATTCATATAGGTTGCGTACAGACCAAAGGCAAACATAGCACTGTTGACTGTTCTGTGGTGACTGACAAAATCGTGATGTATACTCAAATACACATAACTAGGTAATAACAAAATCTGAGAGACACTATATTTCAAATGAAATTGAATTCTACAGAAGTTCGATGGCTCCGCCTTATTTGATTTTGCAATGGAATAAACGGTGTTTTTCATGAGAAAGACTGGTGTAGGGGAAGCGAACATAAACATCGCCATCTACGTTGTAAAGATTACGACCGTATCCCTTTAACAGAATGATAATAATATGGATACCTGGTACACAATGAAAGGCCGGAGAGAATGAGACTGCAGCAGAGATCTTGAGAACATCTTCCATTCTGTCATGTTCCTGTCTGTCAGAGATCCAATCCCTCTCCTCGTCCCGTCCTTTTCCTCGATGAAAAGATCTATGGTCTGTTCGCTGGTCCCTTCTATCAGATACTCCATGCTAACACACAGATCCCCAGCCATGGGTGACACTGTCAGGTGACCCGAGTAGAGTTCAGAGGGCTGCCGTTTTGAAGATGAATTAGATACCTCGAAATACATGAAAGAGTTGAAAGCTGGGGGGGGGGGGGGAAAGACATAATGAAAATAATGTATAAACCACATAAACAATGAAATATTTTAATCGCATTTACAATTCAGAAACGTTTAAGTCATATCAATCGTTTCAAAGGACGTAAAATGAATGAAAAATTATAGATGAGCAGATTATAATAAATTAAAGACCAGAGCACACAGTCAATAAGTAATTCAGCAAAATCGAAGCCGTCTCCTACCCACCAAATAAATGTCAAGAAATGTCAAATTTATAGAGCATCTGCCAAAACAATGTGAAAGCTGAAAAATTGATTTTTTTTTTTTTTTTTTTTTTTTTTTTTTTTAATATTTTTATTTATTTTTTTTTTTTTATTATGAGGCCCTTTTCTTTTCTTTAGTGTTCAGCGCTCTTCCGTTAATTTACCTTCCATGACCCTCGTATTGTTTTTATTTCTTTCTTTTTTTTTTTCTTTTTTTTTTGGCGAAACCTTTTCTTTATTATGGGCCAAGTGGTCTTTGTTAAAGTCCATTTTATATCTTGCTCTTGTTGGAATTTCACAGAAAAAAAAGTTACTCTCTGAGCAGTAAGCTTGGACTATTTCTAAATATATGATTTTGGCGTAAAAACTCGAAATTTAATGATATGCGCCTTGATAACAATCTAAAACCAACAACAACAAGGTCATTATCAACTTTAATGTATCTAAATAATAAGCTCGACCCTAATGCCTTGGTCACAAGCCGCCGTACGTTTTTTTCGGCCGTACGTTTTTTGGGGGAGGCTACGGTCGCTACGTTTTTCTGAAAACGTGGAGGGAAGTGGCAAGCGTACGGTGCGAGTACGTCAACGCACAGACTGCGCAAGGTGTAAGTACGTGGCCGGTACACCATGTATGGTAATGGGCGGTTGTGTGCATCGCACGTTGCGCACGTTGTAAGTGAGCTGT
Source organism: Paracentrotus lividus (assembly GCA_940671915.1). Classification (NCBI taxonomy): domain Eukaryota; kingdom Metazoa; phylum Echinodermata; class Echinoidea; order Camarodonta; family Echinidae; genus Paracentrotus; species Paracentrotus lividus. Next base: position 28,738,432 of record CALNVZ010001721.1, on the reverse strand, counting down.
ACGTGCTTGTAACGTACGATATCCGTGCGTTTGAATCGTTATCGTACGGAGGCCGTGCTTACAAGTGCACCTCACGTACGGTGTCAGTACTCACGCGCATGTTGTAAGTGCGTGCAAGTGCGATGAACGTAAGTTTGTAATCTCGATATTTGCGGTGAATAATGTATATATTTTTGTATTTATTTATATTCATTCATTTAGATTAATTTATTATATTATCATATTATGATATCATAATCAGTATACATAATAAAGTGATATAAACCTATACCATCACAAGTATTGCATCATAGCTGATACACATGCTTTTTTCTTTTTTACAAACAATTTATACATTTTGTTTGGTATATTATGAAATGAAAGTTTTGTCTTTTTCAAATGGCATAGTAAAAAACGAACACCTTCTCTATAGAGAAGATAGATTCTTTTTACGCCGTTGTAATGGAAGATGTGCATCAAAATGATTGATTATACAGCAAAACCTAATGAAATTGCATTAAACCCGTTTTTGCAATGTATGACTCAATTTAAGCAACGCTAGAAACAAATTTATCTTCTTTGAGTGTTGTTGTTGTTTTTGTTTGTTTTTACTTTGACAGTTTCATGGTACATTTTGGCGAGTTTTCATTTCATGTATAAGCAAAACATCAAAACAGTTTCCGGAGAAACTTGAAACTTGTATCATGATTTTGTTCACGAAATCTATTGACTAAGTAGGCTACCCCAAGGAAAAAAAAGAAGAAAAAACAAGAAAGAAACTTTTGGAGATGGAATTTATCAGTAAAAAGTAATAACAATCGTAAAATGAATATTTGTTTACGTTTATTGTTTATTCGAATGCTGTTGAAATGTCACGCTTTTTGCAAATTAATATTGGGAATAAGTTAACTTTGTTTTTACGATGCTGTGGATCATCGTCATCATTATCAGATTCAAATAAAAAAGGATGTCACCAAGGGGGAACATCTTTATGCGATGGTACTCGGATGATATGTGCCAAAATGACAAGCAGTCATTAGTCATTATCAGGCAAAATATAATAAAAATTTTACAAAAAAAAAAATAGATTGTTGTTGTAAACTACAACATAATTATGTTAATAAATTGACTATGATTGGTGGAATAAAGTTGCATCAAACAGTATTTGCAATACAGGACTAAATTTGTCTTTGTCAACGTTAAAATTAAATTTCATTTGTTGGTGTGCTGTCTGCCGTATATGCTATCTCTTTTGTAAACATTTTTTGCTGAGAAGTATGAAACATGTTTTAAGTTTTCATTTATTGATAATGCCCACCTCCCATAATTTTAATTTGGGGGGCATTTGTTCTTTTTAAGAATAACTTGTTCAAGTCATCTACTGTTCTCACGTTTGAAGATTTTCTTTTTCAGGGCATACAAAAATAGTCGACAATATTCAGGCCATCAATCAAATGTAATATCATAAAGACTCATAAAAAAAAAAAAAATTAAATAAATAAATTAAAAAAATGCAATGCTGCAATACTTTTTGACAGGTGAGGGGATTCTGTGCAATATTGAGACATACAGTATATACAAACATGTACATACACACATATTATCATAATTATATTTTATATACATACTAGTATATTTTTTATATATACATAATATTTGAATACGAAACGTACGTCGCCTCAGTAGAAATCAGTGCGCACAACGCGCGTTGTAAGTGCGGAGCACTTGCTTAGTCCGTACGATCCACGCGAGTTCTGCGTGCTCAATCAACAGTTGAAATGAGCAAGAGCAAAGTAACCGTGGGCAACGCACTTATCCCGTGCGCAGCACGCACGTGCCAAGTGCGCCTCGGTACAGTAAGTGACTGCCGCAAATATCTAAAAAGACTTACGGAGTCGGCGCGTTGTGCGTGCTTGGCAGTGCCGAGGGCGTGCGTGCGCGCACGTGCGGCAAATCCGTAGCTCGAACGAGCCCGCACGCAGCGAAAGTTCCTCCTGCACTAAAAGTTCTGCGTCGTGTCTGCGCACACCAAATTCCGTACCGAGTCGGTACTCACCACGTACGTGACGTACGATTTTTCCAAATTTTGCCCACGTTTTTGCACGTAGACAGCACGCACGTGCAAGTACGACGATATGTGACCAGGCATAAATGGTCTATTCAGCAAGTTCATACCTACTGATTGGCCGATCAGAGGAACCCTTTACCGTAAACGGCATCAAACCATTTCCAGTCGATACTGTTCTTCGCCGCAGTAACAAACTTGCACTCATCGGGTCCCAACTCGAAGTCACATGATGTATCCGACTTAAGATCGATGCAAGGATGAGTTAGAATGATGACGTCATCGATGGCAATATCTCCTTGGTAACCTCTCCCAGCGTAGGCTCTGAATACAAGCTGTTCATCGAGAAAAAAAAAAATGGGTGAAAACGATAAAGTGAAAGTATTTGAAATTGGACTATTTGTAAGGTTGAAAATTTTTTCAGCCTTCGGCCGTTATAAAACTACAAACATATTCTATATAGGGGTAGGGTCGGGTCAGCGTTCCGTCTCGAACAACTGACAAGCAAAAAAAAAAAAAAAAAAAAACAATCTACCATTTTACGGGGTGCGTTAAAAAGGTCTATGTACAAAAGGTATGCTGATTTCCCAATCTTACGGGGTGCGCTAGCACTTCACCCCCCCCCCCCTGGATCCACGCCTGTCTTGCGTTATTTAAGTGATTCAGAACACCGGTATAGCAGCATGGATATTGAGGGTCTATATCAATAGCGGACACAGAACAAAATTAATACACATTTGCAACTGATCAGTAATATTTCGCAGCGAATCATTTAAAATTATTATATCAACATTAATTGGTTTGCTCACCTGCCAGTCCCCACTGACATCAATATCAACATTGACAGGCATCCAAGCATCCTTCTGTTTACCCTCTATGGTCTTCAGAAGTTCCCATTTGTACTGAGCGGGCTCCCGTAAATACACCTCTAGTTTTCTTGTGTCGTTCCCACTGGCATGGTAGTAGAACCGTACACATTGCTTTCCCAACAGATGCATACGACGAGTTGAAAGGTGTGAGAAGTCGCGGGGCCGGGTCGGTTGGGATGTCTCAAAGTACATGTAGTGCCCTAACTCATGAATATTCGAAAGAGATTTTAAAAAATAAAAGTAATCATTTTTAAAAGGCTATAATGAAAGGGGTTAGGCGACATCTTCTTAAATTTGCTTAATTGGCCCCAAAAATTATAATTTCCTTCGTATTTTCTCCCAGACACGCTCATCCCTCCTACACTTTGTTCAATATGCTGTAGATAACAATTCAAGAAAAATTTGAGTACTAAATTGATGAGGGGGGGGGGGGGGGCTGATGGCATAATCTTCAAATCATTCTCTTGATATTCCATTTGTGCATATCCCTTATATTAAACATATTAAAACTAATATACTTTATAGATATTATTTATAGATCTTATTACGCTTTAACAACGCCATCAATCGTATCAAAGGCAATATTAACGTCCTGGTTGCATTGCTCAATGTATGATCATTATGATAGGTCGTGGAGGGGAATACAACAAAATTAACCCTCTATCACAGATATTTGAACATAATTATTTAGAGGCTTTTTTTCAGCATTGCTCCAGAAAGAATTGAAAACTAACCCTAATTAAAGATTGCTCGGGAGGGGGGGGGAGTGCTGAAAGACCCGTATTTCAATGATTTCTCTGATTTTTTCCCCTTAACCCTATCAAGACCAAGCATGCCAAGGGGGGCACAATGTGCCCCCCCCCCCCTACTGAAATTTTATTTGCCATTTCTATACGCTTGGATTTTTTTTCCATCAAACTTGGTGACTTTTCCTAAAATTTATTCACGAACACTTTGTTATATATTTTGCGGGGGTATGATATTCGGGGTTTCCATGGCAACCACTAATTGGTAACCATGTTTTTCCATTTTTTGGTCATTTTCAATATCCATAGTTCTAAACAGTATTATGGTGTTATCAATGAGGTTTCTTTTTTCATATTGAATCGAAATAACATTCTAAACTGAACACCACTCTTCTCCTTTTGTTTTCATTACTTTTCATTCAAAAAATGGCGCCAAAACAATAGATATAATAGAAAATATTAAATTATCAATTATTTCACATTTCTAATTTTTGGAGTGAGTTTGTCCCTTGAAATTCACTGAATATGATCATTTCTTATTGTATTATCAATTTGCATACCTAAACAGTGAAAAATTAGTCCAAAAACTATTAAAATTTAATTATTTTAGTTAATTACCTGAAGTGCCCTCTCGTGGCCAAATTGATTTTTTCTCATTTCAGAGCATAAAGCGCCTCCATTTAGCAAGTTTAGATATTTAAATAGATAAATGAGCAACGAATGAATCATAAAATATATTTGCACCAGTCTCCACCATCAAACTGTGATTTTAGAGAGTTAAAATGCTAAAATTCAAATTTTGTGCATTTTTCTATGTATTTCTTTATTTGACAGTGAATAGCGCCCTCATATGTTGACCTTGAGAAATTTTTGTTGTTTCAAATTGTAAAGCTTGAGTTGCTCTATCGTCATGCCAAATATGAAAGTGATCCATCAAATAATAAAAATATTATGGAGGGGGGCACAATGTGCCCCTCCCTTGGGCCTATGAACCATCAAAATACCTTGGTCTTGATAGGGTTAATTAACTGAACCCCTAAAATATATCTCTTTTCATGAGAAACCGGAAAGGAGTATAAAGGGAATAATGGCGGAGGGAGAGGGAGCGGGTGGGTGATCATGAAACTAAAATGTTTTTATTATACATACCGCTCGCATTGCCGAATGTGTGATCATACATAGGTCCTGTGTGTCTAGAAGGGGTTTGTCCACTGATCCGAGTCCATTTACCGGGGAAGTATCCACAGGCATCTTCATCCTCAAAGTCACAGGATTCCATAGTTCCTGTGGCAAACCAACCTTTGGCAAGAGAAATTATACAAAGTTATTATTTTTCCCGATTTATATATAGATATATAAAGGAGTAATACCTGCATTATAATACGAAGGCACAATTATACTACTTACTTTAATTATGAAATAGGGTGTTTAGGTAAAGATGATTGAAATGCTGCCATCAATAGTCAATTAGATACCTACAGATTAGACTGTTTTTATGTCTTGACCCAACAGAGTGATTTCTCAAAAATGGTTGAAATATATTAAACTTAATAATATAAAATGATAGAGCGAGAGGAGGCTTACATTATTACTTGAGAAAGACATAGTGTCAAACATAAACTCTAAGTTTCAAGTCACGTCGCATCCATGTTTTACCTTTAATACACTTATTCGAACTGATAGTTATTAAAGGACGTAAGTATGTTAACAAGATTTTGGTTCGTAATTGTTAATATTATCATCATCGTTACATTCATTACGTTGGAAAGAAAAAAAAAAAGAAGATTGAGAACCCACCTTTATCTTTGGAACACACCCCCATTTCTACTGTGACATCATCAATAGCACATACCAAGTAATTCCGATATTGCCCTCCTAATCGTGGCACTACAGCCTCAAAGACAATCTGAATAAAAAGAAGAATTCAATTAAACCAAGCCTTTTGTCAGTCAAATATATCTTATCCTTATGGTTTGAGGTGTGTGAGGGGGGGGGGGGTAGTATAGCAGTTTAGACTCCAATTTGACTGGGCTGTTTTTTGGTAGCTGTCAGACGTGGGTTAGGGGGGGGGGCATGATGTCGCTCCCCATAAAATCTCAGCCGTCGATCACGCGAATGCGCCGGAAAATTTGCATGATAATAATCTGGTTGTGTGCGATGTATTCTACAAGAATGCACTGTTAATTAATCCAAAAAAAAATACCAATTTATTTATGTAAATTAATTATGCTAATTTACGCAAGAATTCATTCTTTGTGCTCTGATTAAGGCAAAATAGTGATCCTAGAATGCTAATTTTGTGTGTAAATATTCTTCATAGCATTCTTATTAGGAGTGGGCTATAAGTAGGTAAAAAATGTGTTTTCTGTTATTTTTCCCTGGTAACAGTTTTTTTTCTGTTCCATATATCCTACCTCAACATGAAATGACAAAATTTTTGACCTTGCGTCCCACAAAAAAGTGTGCAGGGCAAAATCCAAGATGGCCACCGTTTTCCTGAAAAATCACATTTTTAGCCATAATTTTGCCATTTTGGGGTCTTTTTAGCTGGTTCTGGTGTCTAATAGTATGTATTGGAGGGCAGGCAATCTGTTTATGCAACAAGAAGTAGTGTCAACCCTTCACCTGTAGAAATATCCCTCAATATCCCTGCATTGGGGGCTAAATTTGCCCCGCCCCTCTTAACTTTTTCCGCTCTAATTTTTCAATGCAAAAATATTTTGCGCTGAAATTTCAGAACTTTTTTTATTTTACAACTTACACACATTTTAAGACCCTATTCGTAAAAATCGGGGGTAGGGTTGCAGAGATATAGCACGTTTTTGTGACCAATATCACCAAAAATTGGCGGGTTTCCAATGCTTATGTGTGTACAATGTATATGGGTTTTACCATAAATGTTGTCAGAAGAATGTGTTTTATTGAAGAATAACAAAAGATACCATAAATTTGACTATGTATTCTTGTAAAATACATGATGAGATTTGGACACACTAAGTTTGGTCACAGTCAGTTGATAAATAAATGAGATCTCAGGGTGGAATGGAGGAAAATTAGTAAATTATATTAATGTACATGCACTCTGCACAATACTTGTACACACAAAAGCTTGGAAACCGCTTTTATTTTTCAAAGATTGTCACGAAATGTGTTATTTCTCTGCAACCGTACCCCGATTTTCGCAATAAGGTCTTAAAATGTGTGTGAAAACGTCAATTGAAAAGTCCAAAATATTTTTGTCCGAAATATTTTTGCATTGACAGATTATCAGGAAAAATGTCAGAGGGCGGGCCAATTTAGCCCCCAATGCAGGGATAGTAAGGGTTATCTACAGGTGAGGTTGACACTACTTCTTGTTGCATAAACAGATTGCCTGTCCTCCAATACATAGGATTTGACACCAGAACCAGCTAAAAAGACCCCAAATTGGCAAAATTATAGCTGAAAATGCGATTTTTCAGGAAAACGGCGGCCATCTTGGATTTTTGCCCTGCACACTTTTTTGTGGGACGCAAGGTAAAAAATTTTGTCATTTCATGTTGAGGTAGGATATATGGAGCAGAAAAAAACTGTTACCAGGGCAAAACAAAAAATCACTCATTTATAGCCCACTCCTATTCTTATCAATAATTGTACTGGGTAAAAATTCTGGTATCAAAATCAATTACTTATTTTTTATTGTTTCAAGAATTTCTTCTGTATTTTTTTGTTGGCGGTTTTTTTTTTTTTTTTTAGTTTTGGCGAAGAAAAAAACAAACAAACAAACAAACAAAAAAGAAGAAGAAAAAAAAAAAAAACCGCCAACAAAAAAAATACAGAAGAAATTCTTGAAACAATAAAAAATAAGTAATTGATTTTGATACCAGAATTTTACCCAGTACAATTATTGATAAGATAGGAGTGGGCTATAAATGAGTGATTTTTTGTTTTGCCCTGGTAACATTTTTTTCTGCTCCATATATCCTACTCAACATGAAATGACAAAAATTTTTACCTTGCGTCCCACAAAAAAGTGTGCACGGGCAAAAATCCAAGATGGCGCCGCGTTTTCCTGAAAAATCGCATTTTCAGCTATAATTTGCCAATTGGGGTCTCTTTTAGCTGGTTCTGGGTTCAAATCCTATGTATTGGAGGACAGGCAATCTGTTTATGCAACAAGAAGTAGTGTCAACCCTTCACTGTAGAAATATACCCTCTATATCCCTGCATTGGGGGCTAAATTGGCCCCGCCCTCTTGACAATTTTTCTCTGGATAATCTGTCAATGCAAAAATATTTCGGACAAAAATATTTTGGACTTTTCAATTGACGTTTTCACACACATTTTAAGACCTTCATTTGCGAAAATCGGGGTACGGTTGCAGAGACATAACACATTCGTGACAATCTTTGAAAAATAAAAGCGGTTCCAATGCTTTTGTGTGTACAATGTATAGTCAGCGTGCATGTACATTAATATAATTTACTAATTTTCCTCCATTCTCCCCTGAGATCTCATTTATTTATCAACTGACTGTGACCAAACTTAGTGTGTCCAAATCTCATCATGTATTTTACAGAATACATAGTCAAGATTTATGGTATTCTTTTGTTATTCTTCAATAAAACACATTCTTCTGACAACATTTATGGTAAAACCCATATACATTGTACACACATAAGCAATTGGAAACCCGCCAATGTTTTGGTGATATTGGTCACAAAAACGTGCTATATCTCTGCAACCCTACCCCCGATTTTACAATAGGGGTCTTAAAATGTGTGTAAGTTGTAAAAATAAAAAAGTTCTGAAATTTCAGCGCAAAATATTTTTGCATTGAAAAATTAGAGCGGAAAAAGTTAAGAGGGGCGGGGCAAATTTAGCCCCAATGCAGGGATATTGAGGGATATTTCTACAGGTGAAGGGTTGACACTACTTCTTGTCATAAACAGATTGCCTGCCCCCAATAATACTATTGACGCAAGAACCAGCTAAAAAGACCCAAAATGGCAAAATTATGGCTAAAATGTGATTTTTCAGGAAAACGGTGGCCATCTTGGATTTTGGCCCTGCACACTTTTTTGTGGGACGCAAGGTCAAAATATTTGTCATTTCATGTTGAGGTTAGGATATATGGAACAGAAAAAAAACTGTTACCAGGGAAAAATAACAGAAAACACATTTTTTTACCTACTTATAGCCCACTCCTAATAAGATGCATATGAAGAATATTTACACACAAAAATTAGCATTCTAGGATCACTATTTTGCCTAATCAGAGCACAAAAGAATGAATCTTGCGTAAATTAGCATATTTAATTTACATAAATAAATTGGTATTTTTTTTTGGATAATTAACAGTGCATTCTTGTAGAATATCATCGCACACAAACCAGATTATTATCATGCAAATTTTTCGGCGCATTCGCGTGATCGACGGCTGAGATTGTATTGGAGCGACATCATGCCCCCCCCCTAACCCCACGTCTTGACAGCATACCAAAAAACAGCCAGTCAAATTGGGTCTAAACTGCCTATACTACCCCCTCCCCCCCCTCACACACACTCACAAACCATAAGGATAAGATATATTTGACTGACAAAAGGCTTGGTTTAATTGAATTCTTCTTTTATTTCAGATTGTCTTTGAGGTGTAGTGCACACGATTAGGAGGGCATATCGGAATTACTTGGTATGTGCTATTGATGATGTCACAGTAGAAATGGAGGTGTGTTCCAAAGATAAAGGTGGGTTCTCAATCTTTCTTTTTTTTTTCTTTCCAACGTAATGAATGTAACGATGATGATAATATTACAATATTACGAACCAAAATCTTTGTTAACATACTTACGTCCTTTAATAACTATCAGTTCGAATAAGTGTATTAAAGGTAAACATGGATGCGAAGTGACTTGAAACTAGAGTTTTGTTGACACATGTCTTTCTCAAAGAATAATGTAAGCCTCCTCTCGCTCTATCATTTTATTATTAAGTTTAATATATTTCAACCATTTTTGAGAAATCACTGCTGTTGGGTCAAGACATAAAAACAGTCTAATTCTGTAGGTATCTAATTGACTATTGTGCAGCATTCAATCATCTTTACCTAAACACCCTATTTCATAATTAATTAAGTAGTATATTGTGCCTTCGTATAATAATGCAGGTATTACTCCTTTCATATATCTATATATTAAATCGGGAAAAATAATAACTTTTGTATAATTTCTCTTGCCAAAGGTTTGGTTTGCCACAGGAACTATGTGAATCCTGTGACTTTGAGGATGAGATGCCTGTGGATACTTCCCCGGTAAATGACTCGGACAGTGGACAACCCCTTCTAGACACACAGCTACCTATGTATGATCACACATTCGGCACATGCAGAGCGGTATGTATAATAAAAACATTTAGTTCTCATGATCACCACCCGCTCCCTCTCCTCCCCAGTGTATTCCCTTTATACTCCTTTCCGGTTTCTCATGAAAAGAGATATATTTTAGGGGTTCAGTTAATTAACCCTATCAAGACAAGGTATTTTGGATGGTTCATTAGGCCCAAGGGGAGGGCGACATTGTGCCCCCCTCCATAATATTTTTATTATTTGGATGGATCACTTTCATATGGCATGACGAGTAGAGCAACTCAAGCTTTACAATTTGAAACAACAAAAATTTTCTCAAGGTCAACATTATGAGGGCGCTATTCACTGTCAAAATAAAGAATACATAGAAAAAATGCACAAAATTTGATTTTAGCATTTTAACTCTCTAAAATCACAAGTTTGATGGTGGAGGACTGGTGCAAATATATTTTATTAGATTATCGTTGTTCATTTATTCTATTTAATATCTAAAACTCTAAATGGAGGCGCGCTTTAATGCTCTGAAATGAGAAAAAATCAATTTTGGCCACGAAGGGCACTTCAGGTAAATTACTAAAATAATTAAATTTTAATAGTTTTTGGACAATTTTTCACTGTTTAGGTATGCAAATTGATATTACAATAAGAAATGATCATATTCAGTGAATTTCAAGGGACAAACTCACTCCAAAATAGAAATAATTGAGAAGAGAAAGAATTATTTTCTATTATATCTAGGCGCGCCAATTTTTTGAATGAAAAGTAATGAAAAACAAAAGGAAAGAGTGGTGTTCAGTTTAGAATGTTATTTCGATTCAATATGAAAAAGAAACCTCATTGTAAACCCATAATATCTGTTTAAGACTATGGATATTGAAAATGACCAAAAATGGAAAACATGGTTACCCATTAGTGGTTGCCATGGAAACCGCCGAATATCACTACCCCGGCAAAATATATAACAAAGTGTTCGTGAATAAATAGAAAAAGTCACCAAGTTTGATGGAAAAAAAATCCAAGCGTATAGAAATGGCAAATAAAATCTCAGTAGGGGGGGGGCACATTGTGCCCCCCCTTGGCATGCTTGGTCTTGATAGGGTTAAGGGGAAAAATCAGAGAAATCATTGAAATACGGTCTTTCAGCACTCCCCCCCCCTACCGAGTCGAAATTCTTTTACGAACCTTAGGGTTTAGTTCGTTCAATTCTTTCTGGAGCAATTGCTGAAGAAAACAGCCTCTAAATAATATATTGTTTCAAATATCTGTGATAGAGGGTAATTTTGTGATATTCCCCTCCACGACCTATCATAATGAGATCATACAATGAGCAATGCAACGCAGACGCTCGCCTTTGATACGACTTGATGGCGTGTTAAAGCGAATAAGTCATCTATAAACAATATCTATAAAGTTATATTAGTTTTAATTATGTTTAACTATAAGGGATATGCACCAATGGAATTCAGAGAGAATGATTTGAAGATTGACTGCAATCAGCCCACCCCCCCCACACTCACTTTTTGCCATCACCTCCCCCCTCATCAATTAGTACCAAATTTTACTTGAATTTTATCTACAGCATATTGACAAAGTGTTAGGAGGGCATGAGCGTGTCTGGAATACGAAGGAAATTATAATTTTCGGGGCCAATTAAGCAAATTTAAAGATGTCGCCTAACCCTTTCATTATAGCCTTTTAAAAATGATTTACTTTTATTTTTAAAATCTCTTTCGAATATTTCATGAGTTAGGGCACTACATGTACTTGAGACATCCAACCGACCCGGCCCCGCGACCTCTCACACCTTTCAACTCGTCGTATGCATCTGTTGGGAAAGCAATGTGTACGGTTCTACTACCATGCCAGTCGGGGAACGACACAAAGAAAACTAGAGGTGTATTTACGGAGAGCCGCTAGTACAAATGGGGGAACTTCTGAAGACCATAGAGCGGTAAACAGAAGGTGCTTGGATGCCTGTCAATTGTAGTATTGATGTTCAGTGGTTGGACTGCAGGTGAGCAAACCAATTAAGTGTTGATATAATAATTTTTAATGATTCGCTGTCGAAATATTACTGATTCAGTTGCACAATGTGTGTTAATTTTGTTCTGTGTCCGCCTATTGATATGACCCCTCAATATCCATGCTGATTACCGAAGTGTTCTGAATCAACTGTAAATAACGCAAGAAGGCGTGGATCCAGGGGGGGACGAGGGCCCTGAAGGTGCTAGCGCACCCCGTAAGATTGGTAATCAGCATACGCTTTTGTACATAGTACCTTTTTTAACGCACCCGTAAAATCGGTAAGATTGTTTTTTTTTTTTTTTTTTTTTTTTTTGCTGTCAGTTGTTCGAGACGGAACGCTGACGCCCGACCTACGCCCTTATAGTAGTAATATGTTGTATTTATAACGGCCGTAAGGCGAAAAAAAAAAAAAATGAAAAAAAGAAAATAAAAATATTTCAACCTTTACAAAATAGTCCATTCAAATACTTCACGTTTATCGTCTTCACCCATTTTTGTTTTTCTCGAATGAACAGCTTGTATTCAGAGCCTACGCTGGGAGAGGTTACCAGGAGATTCATTGCCATCTGATGACGTCTATTCATGTCTATACTCTCCTTGCATCCGATTCTGTAAGTCTGATACTCATGTCGAACTTTCGAGTCTGTGACCCGAAATGAGTGCAAGTTTGTTAATCTCGGTGCGAACGACAGTATGACTGGAAAATTGGTCTTGATGCCTTACTGGTAAGGGTTTCCTCTGAGTCGGCCAATCGTAGTTAGTATTGAACTTGCTGAATTAGACGCATTATTGCCTTCTGCGTCACATATCGTCTAACTTAGCACGTGCGGTGCTGTCCTACGTGCAAAACTGTGGCAATTTGGAAAACGTGTCGTGAACGCACTACGGTGGTGAAGTACCGACTCGCTCGTACGGCAATTTAGGTGTGCGCAGACACGACGCAGAACTTATTGTGCAGGAAGGAACTTTCGCTAGCGCGGGCTACGTTTCGAGCTACGGATTTGCCGCACGTGCCGCGCACGCCACCCAGGGTGGGGGCACGGCCCTCGGCCACTGCCATAGCCACGCGACAACGCGCCGACCTCCGTAGTCTTCTAGATTATGTTGGGCGGCAAGTCACTTACTGTACCGACGGCGCTACTTCGGCACAGTCGTGCTGCGCACGGGTAATAAGTGCGTTGCGCCACGAGTTGGCTTTGCTTGCGATTAACTGTTGATTGGAGCACGCCAGACTCGTCGTGCGGCATCGTACGGACTAAGCAAGTGCCTCCGCACTTACAACGCGCGTTTGTGCCGCCACTGAGTTCTTACTGATGGCTGAGCGGTACGGTTTTCTAGTGAATATTATATGTATATATTAAAAAGTATACTATGATACTGCTATATTAAAATAGTAATTGTATGGAATATGTGAGTACTGTGTTAAGTTGTATGCTATACTGATGATCTCATATTGCTACAGAATCCCACTCCACCCTGTCAAAAAGTATATGGCCGCATTGCAGTTTCTTTAATTTATGGTATTAATTAATTTTTTTTTTTTTATCGTGTCTTTATAATTACATTTGACTTGATGGCCTGAGATCGATTGTCGACATTTGTTGCCCATGAAAAAAGAAAATCTTCGAAACGTGGAATAGAAGATGACATTGAACAAGTTATTTGCTTAAAAAGAACAAATGTGCCCCCCAAATTAAAATTATGGGAGAGTGGGCATTATCAGATAAATGAAAACGTTTAAACATGTTCATATTGCTCAGCAAAAAATGTTACAAAAGATTAGCTATACGCGGACAGGCGACTACCAACATAGTATGAAATTCTACTCTTTAACGTTTGACCAAGACAATTTAGTCCTGATATTGCCAAAAATACCTGTTTGATTGCAACTTATATCCAACCAAAATCATAGTCAATTTTTAAATAATTGATGTTGTAGTTTAACAACAACAATCTATTATTTTTTTTTGTTAAAATTATTATCATTTTGTCCTGATAATGCTAATGACTGTGTCTTGTACATTTTGGCACATATCATCCGATACCGATCGAATAAAGATGTTCTCCTTGGTGACATCCTTTTTTACTTGATCTGAATAATGGACTGGACGATGATACCACAGCATCGTAAAAAATCAAAGTTATTCATCCCACTATTAATTTGCATAAGACCTGAACATGTGATCGCAACAGCTTCGAACTAGCTACATAAACAATTAACACGTAAACAAATATATTTTAACGATTGTTATTACTTTTTTTACTGATAAGCATATCCATCTCCATAAAGTATCTTTCTGTTCTTGTTCTTTCTTTTTATTGCTTGGGGTAGCCTACTTTAGTCACCATAGATTTCCGGTGAACAAGAATCATGATACATGAGTTCATCAATTTCTCCGGTAAACTGGCTTTGATGTTTGATGCGATTTACTGAAATGAAAACTCGCCAAAAGTTGTATTCCAGAAACTGTCAAAGTGTACAAGCAACAAAAACAACACAATCACTCAGAAGAAGATAAAATTTGTTTCTTAGCGTTGCTTAATATTGAGTCATGACATTGCAAAAACGGGTTGCGTTTAATGCATTTACATTGTTTTTGCCGCTGCTGATAATCAATCATTTGATGCACATCTCCATTAAACGCCGTAAACAAGATATGCTATCTTTTCTTATTATGAGAAGTGTTCTCGTTTTTTACTATGCCATTTTGAAAAAGGACAAACGTTCATTCATAATATACCAAACCGAAAATGTATTAAATTGTATGTAAAAAAGAAAAAGCATGTGTATCAGCTGATTATGATAATACTTGTTTGTTGGGTATAGGCTTTTATCCTTTATTATGTATACTGATATGATATCATAATATGATAATATTAATACAATATAATCTAAATGAATGAACATTAAATAAATACAAAATATTTTACATTATTCACCGCAAAATATCGAGATTACAAACTTAACGTTCATCGCACTTGCCACGCCACTTACAACATGTCGCGGTGGTACTTACACTTTAGTGAGCTGCACTTGTAATCACGCCTTCCTTTACGATAACCGATTCAAACGCCACCGGATATCGTACCGTTACAAGCACGAATACAGATTCACTTTACCCCAACCGTTCCCTCAACTTTCGATTCACCACAACACGCCCCATTACCCATACA
>CALNVZ010001721.1:28683536-28708287 GCA_940671915.1 Paracentrotus lividus | reverse complement strand
AAAAAAAAAAAAGAAAACAAAAAAAAATATTGCTGAAATAAACATGAAACAAAAGGTAGAAAAGAAAAGCTTGTATCCAAATCATTATCTCATCTAGGGGCCAATCAGTATTACAATAAGTCTGCATATTGAAGTAGCATGCAGCAAAGATCAGAAATTAAGAACGGGTGGATGTATTGAAAAACAAACACACTTTTATCAGAAGTTTTGAGGACTTGATTTCAACTGTCTTGTAATGTTTTCTCAAGAATGATATTCTTGTGCAATGTTTTTGTCTGATTCATGTACTAACATGTACATAAACATGTATGTTATTGTCTTGCGGTAGAATCATCACTTGCCCAATCGGGCAAGTGACTTTAAATTTTGCTTTCCCTGCTGTGGTTTTCACTTGCCCCGGGCAAGCGGGCAAGTGGGTTTGTAGTGCCCTGTTGGGTCTAACTAAAAAAACTAGGGTCTGTATTGGGTAGTGTCGGTAAATGTTTCCTGGCAGTATTCGCTCTCTGGTACCTTTGTTTCCAAAGGAAACATGGGCGTAAATCCCGGGGGGATGGGGGGGGGGGATACATCCCCCCAGATTTTGAGGAGGGGGGATGGCCTGTACAAACATCCCCCCAGTTTTCAAGAAAGAAATTTAAAAAAAAAATATACTAGATATTTGAGTTTTAGGTTAAAATAACGCTTTTAATACTAAAAAATGCATCTTTTTTATTCAAAAAACCCCAAAATTTTCCTGCTCGGTCGCTCTGCGACCTCGCACTAAGTAACAAACTGTAACCTAAGTATTAAAAGGTTGGATCCAATGCCCTCGTCTGGGGACAACCCTTAGGAAAGGGTGTTGTTGACAATCAAAAACATTAATGTAGTTGTGTGCGGGCTAGGTTGGTGGAGGGCTTGGGGCTTGCAGCCCACAAAATTATCATAGCAAAGATTGTGGATTTGTTTTTTGTCGCTGTTATTTAACAGCGCATGTTAAATGTATAAAATGGACACTAAATTTTCTGCTCGCGCTTCGCGCTCGCATTACTTTTTCCAGTACTAAAATGAACAGGATTCAAGGCTGCCGTTGTAAGCGTACATTCAATGACAAATTTTCTTCGTACCCCCTCCCTCTCCGAATTCCTCTGATCTAAAGTGTCCCCCTTTTCAGTAAAAAGTCCCCCACTTTCAAATATATTTCGCTGCCTCTACTAGTATATGTTTTATTGATTTGTTTTGTTTTTCTTTGTTTTGGTTATTTTTTTTTTTCGAGCTCGTGGATACTTTACAGGACCTTTAATGGACAAACATTTTCAATTTCAGCTTAAAATTTTCGGCTCGCGCTTCGCGCTCGCTGATACTAAATAGGAACTACAATGCACAGATTTCTCAAACTTTTACCTAAAAGTTTTCGGCTCGCGCTTCGCGCTCGCATTACCTTTTCGGTTACAGCCCGATAGTCCGCGGGTCCAATGGAAAATAGAAAAGGTTCGTTAGTCCGAAAATGGAAAAAAGGTTCATTAGTCCGAAAATGGAAAAAAGGTTCGTTAGTCCGAAAATGGAAAAAAAGATTCGTTAGTCCGAAAATGGAAAAAGGGTTCGTTAGTCCGAAAATGGAAAATAGAAAAGGTTCGTTTGTCCGAAAATGGAAAAAGTTCGTTAGTCCGAAAATTGAAAAAAGGTTCGTTAGTCCGAAAATGGAAAAAAAAGATTCGTTAGTCCGAAAATGGAAAAAGGGTTCGTTAGTCCGAAAATGGAAAAAAGGTTCGTTAGTCCGAAAAATAAAAAAAAGGTTCGTTAGTCAGGAAATGGAAAATAGAAAAGGTTCGTTAGTCCGAAAATGGAAAAAAGGTTCGTTAGTCTGAAAATGAACTAAACCTATTTTAGTAACAAAAATGGTGTGGTAATTAAAAAATAACAGGATATTATGCTATAGTCTCAGCGGAGGACGGTCACCCGTGAATAACTTCCAGATACTTTTTTCTGCTATTAAATTTTGATTTTCGGAGAATTTATTTCTCAAAATTATCAATGGCGATTTCTACTGATAACAAATTAGTTTCGCTTCTAAAATCGGGCGGTTAAACAGGCCATAAGTATATAATTTATTTAATAATTGTTTTCGTTTTTTCATGAAGAATTTATTTCCCGACGTCATCGATGGCGAATTCTTCCAAAAAAGAATAAGTTTCGCTATTACCACGCTATAACTAAATAATTATTTCCGCAATTGTTTTCGTGTAGTCTTTATTTCGTAACAAAATTGTTTCGAAACGTTATCAGCGGCGACTTCTTCCGGTAAAGAATAAGTTTCGTTTCTAAAATTGGGTCGTTATCACTCAATAACTAAATAATTAATTCCGCAATTTTATTCGTTCCGTATTTATGTATGAAAGAAATTATTTAAAAGCATTATCAGCGGAAATTAATATTTATCGGAAGATTAGCAAGTCGCCGCCGATAATGTTTCAAAATAACTTCTTCATGATATTAAAAACGGAGTGGATATAATTATAGAAATAGTTATTTAGTCAAGGGTGATAACGGCCCGTTTTTAAAAGCGGAACTTATTCTTAACGAACCTTTTTTCCATTTTCGGACTAACGAACCTTTTTTCCTATTTTCGGACTAACGAACCTTTTTTCTATTTTTGGGACTAACGAACTTTTTTTCCATTTTCGGACTAACGAACCCTTTTTCCATTTTCGGACTAACGAACCTTTTCTATTTTGGACTTATCCATTTTCGGAATAACGAACCTTATACTATTTTCGGAATAACGAACCTTCAGAGTAACATATATAGGACATTTAATGCACAAACATTTCAAATTTCAGCTTAAAATTTTCGGCTCGCGCTTCGCGCTCGCTGATACTATATAGGAATTACAATGCACAAATATCTCAAACTTTTAGCTTAAAATTTTAGGCTCGCGCTTCGCGCTCGCATTAGTTTTTCCATTACTCAAATGAACAGTAATCAAGGCGGCCTTAAGCTAAAAGCATACATTCAAAGATAAATTCTATTCGCACCCCTCCCTCTCAAATCCGTCCCGCTGCCCCTGCTATATGGGTATTAAAAAAGGTTCCTTGTGTGTCACTAGTGCGTGTGTATGCCAAACAAGATCGCGACAAAGTTGGACAATTTTTCACGTCATCCCCTCCCGCCCCCCCCCCCCTCCGACTCCTCGACACGGATTTACGCCGCTGAAGAGACCCCACAGAAAGCCATGAAAGAAAGACTATGGACTCTTGCAAAAAAAATAATTTCAGATGGTTATTCAAAGAACAAAAAAATGTACTCATTATTATTTGATAAGAAATTGGACTGACAACCCCTAGAGTGAATAATTATGAACATCATGGTGTTTTCGTAATTATGCCAATAAAATATCCCAGGAATACCAAATTTGTCAAAATGTCAAATTTTCCTAATTGTCCAGATGTTGGTTAGTAGATTAGTCACATCATGATGAAAATTGCATGCTAACAATTTATGTTCTGGGCTAATTAAAGAGGCAATATAAAGACGAAGAGAGAAATAATAAATAAGAATACTGTATTTATACTTACACATTAGACAGGGTGCATTAGGCGAGTAAAGCACATCGTCTAGTGCGATATCGGTGCGATAAGAGACGCCTAGAACTCCTTCGAATACGATCTTTATAGTGGAATACAGAAGAATCATTATTGTTGGGTTTTTTCTTGATTTATAGGTATGTGTTCATTTCTTCAAAACAATATAACTTTAACAAAGTACAGCGTATTGTATCCATTTCGCAAACAATTTTACAATCTCATTACTCAAGCCATTCTACAGTTTCCCTTATTGACCTACAACAATTTAATACGTAACCAACCTTTGATTATATATATAATTATATAGATTTTATTCAACATCATAAGATTATATAAAAATGTAATATAGTACAAATACGTACGTAAAAGTTTTGGGTCATGTCGGTCACTAAAAATGATGCCCTGTGCCATACGTTGCCTTGGTTACCAACACGTGACCAGGAGGGTTCAATACCCAAGACGTCACTCCCATCCGGTTTCAAGTATACATTGAGTTGCCCGACATGGCTGCCGTACATGTGATACCAGAACTCTACACATGATGAGCTTCGAGGGGGATTGATAACAGGTGATACGAGTCGAGCCCTGGATCCAGGACGCTGGCCCATGCTGTCTATGTGGACGTAGAAACCTGCCGAAAAAAAACAGAGTTTACCACAGTGTGTCCACAGTGCATGTGACCACACTTTGAAAATGGGCCAAATCCACACATATGACTCTTTGAACACAGTGTCTGAATCCTTCACAATGTGACGACTGTAAGTATGGATATTCACAGTGTCGCCTTCCTCGAAAAAGTACAGCACAATGTGACCACACTATGTCACAGTGTGGTCACATTGTGTTCACACTGTGGGACAATGTGGGTTTAAAAAAAACAAAAAAACAAGCAAACAAACAAACAAAAACAAAAACAAGACTAGAACGGAGATCTTTATGATAGGAAGTTTCATCCAGTGACTGCTAATTTCAAGTCGCTTTCATGAAAGGACTTGTACTCTCAGCCAATAATATACAAGCATTTCAGTAGCTTATAACATTTGTCAGTGGGAATCATTGAATAATTACTTCATGAAATGCTATCCTGTTGCCTGTCAACCTGGACACCCCCGTGTAGCTACTAAAATGTTTACATATGATTGGCTGAGAGCAAATTGACGGCGGGATAAAATTACATCTGCAAGAGTATTCGGCAGTGAAGGAGGTAGATTATTTTAAAGAAGAAGAAGAAGAAGAAGAGTAGCGGACGCAGCCTGATTTCATACAATGAACTTATCGGGCCCATGCGTAAACATAATAGAGCCGCTTTTGCAGGCCCGTAACCAGGGGGGTTCGGGGGGTTCGAACGAACCCCCCCCCCCCCCCCCCGCTGACGACCAGAGGTCCGCTTTACAAAAAAAAAAAAAAAAAAAAATTGATATTTTTTTTTTTTTTGCTTATCAATTTCTTTGGGGCCGATCCTTAGCCTAACCCTATAGCTAATATATGGTACTCTTCTTGATGGCAGAAGGTAGAAATTTGTTGAACACCTAACCCCCCCCCCCCCCCCCCCCCGCTTATCGCGCGGCCAGCGTGACGTGAAAAAATTTTGGTGATGACCGTTATTTGCTCGCCCTGGGTGACGTGAAAAAATGTTGATGTACCTTTTGGTCCACTTTTGCAGATTTCGAACCCTCCCGTAAAAATCCTAGTTACGTGCCTGTTTTGTCCCCAGACAATTGGGCCCGAGAAATGTATTCAATTCGATTTTCTTGGATCCGCGCCTGGAAGAAGAAGAAGAAGAAGAACTATACCATACCTAATTCATCCCCTCTGGTATGATCCTGAGCTGGTCCAGTGAAGGTAGTGTCTGTAGCTCGATTCGTCCAAATCCAGTTGAAATTAGCAGTGAGATCATGTGTATAGTAGCATATCTCGGCTTCTCCAAAATCACAATCCACACTGGGTGCAGTGGCAACCGGGTCTGTAAGAAGAAAAAAAAAGAGGGGGAAAATGGGAAACATGACAAGATGCGGGTCAAACAAACAATATAAACGGAAGATTTTTTTTTTTTTTGGGGGGGGGAGGGGTGGGGGCATCTGTTAATATGCGTCCATCATAATTGTGAAATGAATGTGTATTTTCGGAATTGATTAATACCAGTTTTTAAAAAAATCCGTTTCGTGTCCGTTTAACCCTAAAAAGACTGGGGGGGGGCTCATTCAGCCCCCCCCTCGACATTTTTCGCGATAACTTTGCAACGCGGAAAAAAAATTGGGCGAGACTTCATGACTATTTTCTTTCAAGTCTCACGCAACTTTTGAGACCAAATTTGCGATGCCCGGGTACGCGGTTCCGAAATTACGTAACATTTTGTAACTGTGCGTCAGACCCAAAGTAGCTCAAATACGTGATTTTGTGTACAAATCCAATACAAATTGTGTTTTCAGCCAAAATTCATAAATGTATCATTATTTTCTCTTACCTGATTAAAATCAATTAGTTTAAGGTTGTTTATGATTAAAATAGTGTCACCAATGATTTCCATCGAAAAAACAATAAAAAACAAAAAGTCGAAAAACAAAGAAATACATAAGAAATTTTAAAAACAATAGAATACATAAGAAAAAAATCTTGATACAGATTTTTTTTAAAAACCCATTTCACCAGAAGCCTACAAAGAGCCTGTAAACCAAAAATTAGCACTTTTAGAGCTTTATTTAATTAATTAGAGCAAATCTTAGATTTTATGCATAAATTAGCATAATTAATTAGTGAAGAAATTTTTCGGAGAATATGACTCTTCGGTTTTGGAGAGGATGCCGTGGGTAACGCGCGTGCCAATTTTCGGCGCGATCGCGCGCTCAACGGCCGAGATCTTAGGGGGGGGCTGAATGAGCCCCCCCCCCCCCCAGTCTTTATGTGTGTCAAAATAGCCCAGTCTTTTTAGGGTTAATTCTTTGGATGTACGTGCATTGTCAGCACGCGGACGTTGTGTGTATGTATCCGGTCATTGAATGACTATTAGCAAGGCATTGGATAAGAATAAGCATATAGCTTTTACTCCATGCCTATTTCAAGGCAAATAAATCTTCAATATATGCTATTTTGCATAAATTATGTTTCGTTGTTGTTAGGTTGGAGTCTTAAAATACGTTCAAATATCATGCAAATTTAAGGAATATTAAAAAGCATTTTATAATCAATCAACCGTACTTGATGTAACCGATTATATATTATGTAATATGAACGAAGGCATGACTACTGGTGCTTTATATATCGATCTAAAGAAAGCATTTGACACCGTAGATCATGGCATACTGTTGAATATTCTACAGAATGTAGGAATAACGAATGTCGAATATAATTGGTTTAGTTCGTATTTTACTGAGAGAAAACAAAAAGTAAAGATAGGCGACAAATTATCTGATTTAAAGAGTATCCAATATGGGGTCCCTCAAGGTTCCATTCTGGGGCCCCTCTTATTCATTATGTATATAAATACACTCCCCAAATCAATATCAGGGGAGTCATGTAAAGTCAACATGTATGCAGACGATGCTGTTTTACTTTTTAAAGCTATGTCACCTCATGAGCTTGAAATAAGCATGCATGCGGGACTAGTAGATGTGTGTAATTGGTTAATACAGCATAAACTGACACTGAATGTAAGTAAAACAAAATATATGCTTTTTGGATCAAGACAGCGTCTTCAGAATTTTAAGCAAGTCAAGGTTTTTCTTGATAAAAATAAAATTGGTAGAGTTTCAGAATTCAAATATCTTGGAATTATACTTGATGAAAATTTGACCTATGAAAAACACATTGATCATATTGCAAAAAAGATATCAAAAAAGATAGGATTTTTACGGAGATCTGCAAAGCCGTATATTCCAGATGATATTTTCAAACTTCTTTGTAATGCTCTTGTAATGCCGCAGTTTGATTACTGCGATGTAGTTTGGTCTAATTGTTCCCTTGGTCTCTTAGATAGACTAGGTAAATTACATAATAGGATGGCAAGGATGATTTGGGGGGCTCATCCCCGGACTCATATTTACGAATTATTTTCCGCCTTCAAATGGAAAGATCTATATTCAAGACGCCATTTTCACAGAATGTGAGAGGTTTTCAAATGTATTAATGATATTGCTCCGTCTTACCTAAACGAGCGATTTGTAAAGCCCCAATATGAAATAAAAACAAGATCAATGTCTAATGCCTCATTAAAGGTAACCGGGGTTACTCATAACAATAACAGTGGAAAGAGAACCTTTCAATATTTAGGGACAATAGAATGGAATAACCTTAGACCGGATCAACGTCAAGCGGGCTCTCTAAATTCATTTCGTGCATCATTTGATTAATTAGGACCATCACTAATTACCATACATTGTATGAGATAGTATATATTCATGAATGTCATTTATTTTATTTACCATTTTATACCATTTTAGACTTCTTGCAGTATTATTTCCTCTTTTTTATATAATAATGATTAAGGTTCTCTCTATAATCAATACTATTCTATAACTGTATTTATACAGTTTGGGAAAGGTTGGTTGGACCAAATCATGTGGGTACTTAATTTGATTTGGTCTAATAATTGTTTCCCAGGCTGTATTTTCAAATATCTTGTATCTGGTATTTTTTTGAACCATATATCTCTGTAAATATTGTATATATTGTTTTTATGATCAGGGCCCTCATGGGCAGCAGTTCACGAAACTGAAGAGGCCACCCTGAATAAATAAAACTGAAAATAAATAAATAAATAAATATGCAGAAATCGAAACTATACTCATCCATTTTGTTTCTTAGATTTGTTACTAATAATTCCAAAAAAATATATAATAATAATTAAAAAGAAACTAGGAGCCGAATTGCTATACAACATGATACTCACGCTCTCCTGGACATTCGTATCGTGATAGGCTGACGTCATCTATTGCCATATTTTCTAGGTTGCCAGCTACAAATTCGAACACAATCTAAGTTTTAAAGAAAGCAAAGCAAAGCAAAACGAAAACAAAAACCATGTGAGGTAAAGGGCTGCCAATTTTATTATCTTGGGCCTTTTCGCTAAGAGCATACACAAACATAGTTTGGGAGAAATGTAAAATAATTATAGTCACTGATTACCCCGGTATGACAATTTTTTTCCTTTGAGTCTTTAGTTGTCGTCTCCTTAGTTTCAGAATTGACCGGGTCAGCCGAGTGATCAATTTACAAAAAGGGGGAAAAGTCTCTCCATATCCGAAATTGTGGTCAAATAGATCTTTTGCTTTAAGTAACAAAAGCATACTTTATTTAGATATGTTATTTTTGTTCGTCGAATTCCCCATTCACTTGTTCCCATGACCGTGAGCCTTTAATGCACAACATTCGACTATATATTTAGAAGGATGTATTCTAAAAAAAAAAAAAAAAAAAAAAAAAATGCTTGGACGGCGCCGTCCCTGTCGGGAAAATACCGAGTCACTCGCAATGTATCCGCTCATTAGTTTAACTGCATGTGTCCAAACATATTATGTGCTCAAATTGTGTTCACTTTACTCCTATCCGGTGCTTTTTTTTCCAGGCGGGGAAAACACGACTATATTTAGAGATGTTCTCTATTGGAAGAAGAAGAAGAACTACTTAGATGACTTACATAAAGATAAAGCCGCGGCCTGCTGCGTGAAAGACGCATATCTGAATTTTAAACGGATAATCCCATTCAAGTAAGTCAGTAAGTGAATAATAGGGGATCGTTATATCAGGCATAATTATAATACCACTGTGCGGTATTCACACAGAAGGCCGCGGCGTGTTTGGGTAAGTTGCTTTAGGGGGAGCCATACCTGAAAATTGAGAGGCTCTTCAATCCTGATCTCAGCTGCTCTCCACACATTACCTCTCTCCCCTCCGAGGACCCAGACAGGCGCATCTAGAGCGTCCTCGGTCTCGTTCTTGACATAGACTCTGATCTGTCCAACCGAACTGCCACCATGCATGTGATACCAGAAGAGCAGACATGCGGGATCTTCTCCTTCGTTCACCTTGGCCAACATGGATGTTGTGATGCGAGCAACCTGACCTGGGGATTGATTTGCTGACGTCCTGCGCCAACCCCATCGGTTACCGTTTATACGCATCCACTGATAATATCTCCCTGTTCAGATAATTCAGCAACGAATTCAAGGTAACTACCAGCTGGGGTGTTCGAGACGGTTTAGGACAACTACCCCCTGGAAAATTATCCCAGACAAACTACCCCTGCCAAAAGGCCACCCTTAAGTTTACACCTACCCTAACCGTATACTTATCTCAGGGTAATTGTCCTGATACGGATCGAGAAGTTAGCCAAGACCGACGAGAGGGATAAATAAATTCCTGCTGTTTGGTAAAGCAAAATCCCTTTTAAAAAATGTATGCATATATCCCTTTTTGTTCAATAGATGACTAGTTTTACTACTTTTATAATACACTAATTTTGCTTACATAAAAAACAACAAACAAACAAAAAAACAAAAACAAAAACAAAAAAAACAAGCCCTTAGGCCTAGCTCGAAATTTTATTGTGCAAAATGGACACTCTTTTTGCCCAAGACCTGGGCCCATTAGCCATGTACTGAGCAGAGTCAGTTATTAATAATAATTTTGAGTATATACAATGATAGTTGAGGAGAGCTCTCAAAATAGCTCTACTCGATATGTAAGCCGCAGCGTTGTCTTCTTATTTTAACTGATTGTTCATATTCATAACATGGGCAGACAGTACCTTTGCTCATATTAGTTATATTTAAAATTAGTTATTTTTGTTGTTCCTACTTATATAATATACCGATAACCATCTTCAAAGTCAGAAATAAGATTTCATACAACGAAATCTGATCATGTTAAAAAAAAAAAAAAAATAGAGTAGACCATAAAAAAAATGTTACTCCTAAATAATATTTATTTTCAATGGTTTTGAACTGATTATAATGGTTAGTTTGCTCTTAGAGTAAGCTTTTTTGCTATTAGAATATTATTAATTTACTCAGATACCTGCATTATTTCTGAGTGTGTGATTCTGTGCGCATGGCAAGAGGATTTTGATTGTCGGCAGCTCGTCTTCTGATAAGATTAAACTGGTCAGTCTGATCTTGTGTGAACACACCCAAACCTGCCTCAAAAGTACAGTTAAACACCTCCAGTGGTTGTGGCTCTGAAAGGGAAAAGGGTCATATACACGTTTCAC
The DNA here is from genome assembly GCA_940671915.1 of Paracentrotus lividus. Lineage (NCBI taxonomy): Eukaryota > Metazoa > Echinodermata > Echinoidea > Camarodonta > Echinidae > Paracentrotus > Paracentrotus lividus. The sequence continues at coordinate 28,697,523 of CALNVZ010001721.1, read as the reverse complement.
GTCCTTGATTACGAAAATAAGATGTTAAATTGGATAAATAAACGAATTCTCAGATATTTTTTCATTTTCATACTGCAAGTATCATAAGTATAGGCCTATCGATTTAAAATGTAATAAAGAAATTATATCTTACCGAGAGAATGTTATACTTAGTACAAGTACTTTTGTCGGTTAAGAATTGACTAAAAGAGAGGGTTTTCACTTACAATTTCAAATTTGCCACAATTATACCAGTTCGTGAATTGAAATAAAGACAGGTTTGTATCTAAATCAATGCATATTCACGGGAAGAATTATAAGAATTGAATTAATAAAGGGTTTCTAATTTATATTTACTCCAAGTATATTGGTTTAAGAATTGAATAAATTAAGGGTTTGTATGTGTAATTTCATATCCACGGGGAAAGTCAGAACAATAATTGAATAAAAATTACGTGCTTCTCACCTACAATTTCAATGACATCGTCATCCACTACGATGTCATCGATAGCAATATCGCTAGCCGCAGACGCCCCACAAATTGCTTCGAAGATAATCTGATTAGAAAATAAGATTGGTTCGTTTGAAAAGGTTCGCCTCATAATCCAGCATAAGATGAGAAACGGTTTGATTATTTGATTGGATCACATGTGAAAAATTGCGTAAAATAAGCCAGGCCCGTAACTTTAGGGAGTTCGGGGGTTCGAACGAACACCCCCCCCCCCCCCCCCCCCCCCCCCCCCCCCCCCCTTGGGAAGAGTCAAGGGATTGAGTAAGTGGGTGAGTGAGTGAGTGAGTATGAACTTTTACTATGTGCAATTGTGTTACTTTTGTTCGCTGTAGGCCTACGGGGAACATCATGACTGTGAGGGCGCACATGCCTCGGGGAACAGTGCTGCATTTTACTTCCTATGCTTCCTGGCCTACATGGTGCTTCTATTCCTTTGTATGATTCTCATTAATATGTAAATTACAGGGGCCGCGGAGCCGCGGGGGCTAGGGGGGCTGTAGCCCCTCCACTTTGTTCAGCAAACGTGTACAAAAGCGCGAAAATGACCATAGCTTTGAGATTTCCAGTTTGTTCAGCCCCTCCACTTTAAAAAACGCTCCGCGGCCCCTGAATTATGTCTTATCAAAATATGAATAAATGAATAAATAATAATGATAATAATACGAACACGCACTTTTCCTATTACTAGTATGTTCATCCCCGTATTGATGCAAGAGTCCGGAGTTTCGTTGTCCACACTCTAAAAACTGAAGTGCTGTTTTTAGCACTTCAGAGGCTGAATCAGCACTTTTTAAGAGCTTGTATAGTGACTGCACTCAAAGTGCTATTTTAACAAGTTCACGTGAGCTGGAAATATCAGCAAAAATGGGCAAAAATGGCGTGACTTCGTTAAGATTTGAACCCGGGTCCCCTGCATGTGAAGCGCTTACGAGCACATTAGACCAATTCACATCATTCTCACGATTGCTAGCAGATCATATTGTTTCATGGTGAACTTTTTTCAAAGTTGTCATAATTATCTACTATGCTTTCATAATTCAATCAGGTTTAATAGGGAGATCTCCTTTGGTTTAAAAAATTGAGGTCGTTAATTAGCAAAAACCAAGTTCTTTAAATATAAAACGTGATCGGATTTTAAGTGTTTGGGTTATTTCGTTTCGTTTTCGTTTTCTATTTCCAGTTAAAAAAAACCTTCATTCCCTTTCGAAAGATCGAAATTACTTTCGTGATAACGCAACCCATTTCAAGCATCTAAGCTTCAAACTTACAACATTTGGACCAACAAACTTTCAGACCAATGAACAGTAAAAAGACATCAATTAGAGGGTGATTAGTTGGTGTACTCTACAATCCCCAAATCCGTGGCCTTGTTTGGCAAAAAAGAAAGGCTGCCATGAAGATATGATATTTTTTTCCTTACGAGAATATTTCATCTGACCATGCATGCTTGAAGACTGTTTGCTCGTAACCTAGGATCTGTGGTATTACGCCAGTGCACTAATCCATAAGTAGAAAATATAAACTAACACCGTTCGGACCCTGGTTCGAATCCCAGGTACGTCTTTCGGATAGTGACGTTAAAGGGGAAGTTCACCCTGGAATTGTAATGGTTTTAAAAAATGCAGAAAAATAAAATAACAAATATGAGTGAAAGTTTGAAGAAAATAGGCCACAAACTAGGAAGTTATGAATATTTAAAGTTTTGATTTTGTGACGTCACGTGCGAGCAGCTCTCCCATGTGTTGTGTATGTAAATTCCATAGATTTGTTTTTTTTTTATGGTTCTTGTTCAAGGAATGGGTTAGATTGATAGAGGCATGAATATGAACGTAGGTTTGATAATATATCAACTGCACGGGTGAAATAAATAATAAATTTCGGGAAAAAATGACACTTCATGGAATTTACATTAAATAACACACAGGAGAGCAGCTCGCATATGACGTCACAGAATCAAAACTTTAATTATTCATAACTTCGTTATTTCTTAGTCGATTTCCTTCAAACCTTCACTCATATTTTTCTTTTATTTTTCTGCGTTTTGTAAAACCAATATAAGACCAGGGTGAACTTCCCCTTTAAAGTTCGGTCTCAGACGTAATTTATTATCACATTTGAGCGATACACATTAATTTTGTCACCCCCTCCCCCGTTTCCATGAAGGTGCAAGCAGCAATACTTCCTAAAGGGCTTCAAGACCCCCACGATATAAAGCCTTTAATACCCCCACTTACATGAAAATCTACCGATGGTCGAAGGATCGTCACATTTTTCTTCACCCATTCACTCCCTAGGACACCAGGAACTTCCAGAATCTGTCGCGGATTCCTGTTGGCGGTTGTAGTGGTTGTTTGGGCCGGCCCAGTGGTTGCGTTCATCACAAGAACCCTCAGATTACCCATCTCCTGGCCATTCTTGTGAACCCAGAATGTGACTTTAACACCATTTGTCGAACCGTTAGCACTGAATCGCGGTGAGATGAGGCGGGCGGTAGAGCCATACGCCCCGCCAGATGATTCCATGTACATGTAGTGGCCCGCACCTAAAGGTATGGAAGGAGCAAAATAACTTCTTTCTTTTTCTGTTCTTTTTTTTCCCAAACACTCTAATGTGGTATCTCACTTTCCACGAGACAGATTTGAGACGGATTTGGGGCTACTTTGAGACGGGTTTGACGATTTTTGAAACTTGACACGGAGAAGTCTCGAAGACGTTTCAGGGACACTTTTATTTTGTCATAATAACAACACACTTTTTGGTGCCCATTGACACCTCTACACCCGTGAAAGGGTGCTCAGCAGCACCCAATAATCCTTGAGGTGCGACACTTTTTGTTACTAAAAGGTGCTAATGAGTACCCAAAAGTGTATCACTATTGTGGGAAAATCAAGCAACATCAAAGGTGTTGAATGGAAGCTTCTATTATTATCATTATTATCATTAGAGTATATCTCTCTCTCTCTCTCTCTCTCTCTCTCTCTCTCCCTCTTATTCATACAAGGGGGAAAATGATAATCACAGAAAATGAAAAATAAAATGAAAGGATTTAAAAACGACAGCCCTCCTTAGATTGATTCAACTTCGACACACGTTTAAAGGAGCCACTGCTATTCGATGTGATTTTGACTAGATAAACGAATCAATGTGAAATTATATCCAATCATTTCCAATATTATTCATAACATTGCATACATCTTAAGCGATTTAATTATGGGGGACGGGACGCCGCAACTATTCAAAATCGTTCAAAACATCTTTTATTTTTCTCTTATTTGAAGAAGTTCATTGTACTCTGATCATGCTGATTTTACTCTTATTTAGTGGCATGTTTATATGGGTCGATAAGAAACATATCAGCATGATAAAATGACAGGGAATCCGAATAATGAACTTTTTATCGACTATACTAGTTGGACTATTATATTTCTACGAATTTTTAACACTTGACTGGGATTCGAACCTATGACCTTTAATTTACGAGGCAAGGTCAACTGCATATGACATGCTCTTTAACCAAAGATGCCACCATAAATAAGGAAGGGGGGTATATAGTGATGATAAATAATAAAACTGATAAGAATAATGATGGGCTGGATGAGCCCTCACCCCTTGCTCCGGCCCATACCCGAAGACAATACTGCATGCTGGATAAGCCCAAGTATAGTTGTTGTAGAGAAAATTGCATTTTTCAAAAACTTACTCAACTTGTCCTAATATTGTCCCAATAACATATCAATACATGGGCAAGTAATATAACCATGTGCCATGCATGTCTTTTCATGATATGTTATAGTTAGCATAAACATGGGGAGATATTCATCAAAATGAGGCCATACTTCCTTCACTCTCACCCCAGAACTCTGGGCATGCCACACCACTGCTGACTGGTATGGCGTGTGGGCATTCTGTGTGTATCAGTCTGTGTATCAATAGCGTATACTTTGCACACAAACCACTGCACATTGCACTCTCCCCAGTGTGATCCTGTTTAGGCACGGCCCAGAAACAAATCGATTTACACAGTTTTGTTGCTAAATTCAGGTCTTGGAGTGGATTTTATAACAAATAATTTTAAACACAGAGGTTATTTGAGGTATTATTTTATTAATTCATATTATTCTGCTATGGAAGTAAAACAAAAAATATGTTCTCCCAAAACTATACATGAGCTTTAATACGTGTAGGCTTCATATAACTTTGCACAAGTTTTATACAAAGTTTAACCAACCCTTTAATTTCTTGTGACACAAAAGGATTCAGACCGAAATGGATACAAATGTTTTAGCAGATAGGTGCCCTGTAACATAAAAGAGTTACGATCATTACGATTGATCTTATTCTCTTATTAAACGGTTTACCATAGACTTACGATTGATGTCAACCGTAAGACTGGTCGTATCTTTTATGTTACAAGGCAAGGGGGTGTGTACCTGACGTATGATCACCATTCGGTCCGGTTCCCTCGGTCGGGGTCACACCGCTATGATGAAGAAACTGCATGTCATCTGATGTATCTTGGGTGAAACCACATAATGCCGGGTCCTCGAAGTTGCACTGGAAAGTCCCTATGGTGGTATATTGAGAATGATCGAAAAAGAATTTACATGACTGTGTACATTGGGGACACGTTACCCCTCAAATAAATCAAACTTGGGACAAAAAGTTGATTTTGCCCACGTACCCTTCCAACTATTCATGCAAAAGTAATATTCATTCCGATTTATAATCGGAATTACATCCATGTAATTATGCTTAAACATCTTTGATATTTGCCTCCCCCTTTTTAAAATTCAATGTAGACAAGTGATTGACGCCCCTACTTTCAAATAATGCCCCCGCCCCCTCCCCTTCAACACCTCGAGGAGATGGAGGCACTTCGTTGAAATGTTTTTTTCCCTGTGGAGTCGGATACATTAGACGGACCTTATTGCCGCTGTCACATTTGGCGTTGCGGTTTGGACAAAAATACACAAAAACGCCTGTTTTCGACTCGCCGTACAGGTACCGTAGAAAAAATGTGACTTGGGCATTAGGGGCGTATACACTCAAAATCAGATAATTCTTCAATTCACATGATTATTTAGGCCTGAATAGCAGGAATTATTTTGAAGATTTGTTTTTTATTCCTCAGTTTCTAACATTCTGATATTGTCCACGAAAAGACATTTTTTTTTCTTTGCGTGTTTCTCAGAACATGTAGGCCTAATGTCTTTCCATTAACTTATAAAACAGGATCGTAAAGCAACATACTGCCACTTAAATAATTTAATTTAGTCTTTGTTGCAATTCATTAAAAAGAAATCAAGCCTTGCATTTATACGTAAGCCTACCAACAATGACCAATATCTCATTAATTATTGTAGCTTAAAACCCCTTGACATGCTCTCTCTCTCTCTCTCTCTCTCTCTCTCTCTCTCTCTCTCTCTCTCTCTCTCTCTCCCTCTTATATTTAGTCCTCATACTTCAGTCGCATGCTTAGATCCCCTCACCCACTTTCCAAGGCGCCCCTCGTCACGATGATAATCGATTAAATCTTGGAAATTATTAATTTTCAGCATTTTCAAAGAAGATGTAACTTTGGTCCGGATACGTCAACAGGTCAATATTAATGTACCATTTAAAAAAAATGATTTTCTTTATCATTTATTTAGGCCTATTTGATTTTTATTTTTATTATTGGAAAGTCGTATGAATGCATTCTTCGGTTGTACAAGATACAAGGTACAAGATACAATTCTTTATTGGTCCATGCAAATACATAGAAATGTGACTTCCAATGGCTTTTTCAACAAGTTACAGACATATAAATAAATGCAACAATATGACAATATGATATAAACATAAAAATACAGTGTGTTTCAAATAAAAGGTAATCCATTTTTGAAAGGGTCATATTCCCAGCTAATCCATTTTGGATATTTATCTTTATCATATAATTAAAGACGAACTCTTCACCTTTATAATGATACCGTTCTTGAATCATAAATCTAACGCATAATTGAATAAATTGCAAATGAAAATGGCAGGTAAAGGTTGAATTTTCCCAAGTTTTAAGAAAATGAAAGAAGACTGAGTGAATGCTGTCCCTGCTGTCTCATTGAATAGGATTGACTGTGTGCAATGATGTTATGGTGGTGTCACATGCACCGGGTAAAATGAACGGGTCTTCGCCGTTCACCGAAAAACCAAAATTTCCAACACGGCAATAGAACGGCACCGGCCACATAGCATTTTTCATCATTTTCACCGAGTCTGTATCGTTCTATACCGGGTCTATACCAGGTAATAGCCAGCCTGGTACCGGGCTGACAGTCCTCATATGTAGGCCTAGTCTATGCTTTCATTTTGTCCGTGTGATTACCGCTTGCCCACCGGCCTTACCGCTCTCTGACAAGAAAAAGAAATTGTTTTCTTCGGCGGGTGCATGACTCACCGTTTTCCACCGTTCGCGACCGTGCAAACAGGTTGATGCAAACGCGGGACACGGAGGATACCCGGTGATGGTACACGGTGGGTCGGTGATGACCCTCAAAAACGTTCACATGATTTTGTCTTCGGTTCATGCCGGCGAATGTTTTGAGCATGCTCAGGCATGCTCAAATTATCGCTGGGCACGAATCGCAGGTACCGGCCGATGGAGACCCCGTGTAAGGCGGGTATAATGCGTTGGTAGACGGTACGCGGATGGTGTGAGACGGAACAAATGCTCCACACCCGTCACAAGCGGTCATGCACGGTGTTGGACTGGACTGTGTGATCTACCCTTATGGTATCTTCAAAGCACGTATATGGTGTCATCAATCCGCCTTTGTTTTCGAAGCTCTCAATCTCATCGCTCTCTTCACAAGCTCAGAGAAGGAATGATTGCACTTTCAAAGATACGTTATAATCTGAAATACTTTTATGTCATGGTCGGGGAGAAGAATTAAATATTTGGTCCTTTAATGGACATTTAATCTAAAGTATAGTTCATTCTTGTTCATGTTGTTTGTTTTGTTTGACATTAGTTCATTATAAACAGCTTTGCGAATAAACATTAGACTACTTTAGTTTATTTTTTGTTTATTTTTATTTTCATTGTTTAACACACGACCCTTGAAGTGAATACATTAATCAAAACTATACAAGACAATATCTTAATATAATGTTTCAATAATGAAAATACATGCAAATGACATTGTATATTTATATCTGAGAAACCGCTTTAAGATTGCCAAAATAATACGAATTTGTTTGCCTAGATTGAATATAATTCATATGTAATATTTAATTTCAATAGGGTATATATTTATGGTATGACATACCAAAATTGAACAACTTTCAAGGAGCCTACAAGAATTGAAAATACAAAATAAGACTAAACCAGCATTTCCCGACCGAAAATTTAGGTAAAAATAGTGCCTAAAATATTATTGAGAATTAGGGGCCTTTGCCCCCCCCCCCAGAATAATAAATAAATAATATACATGTATACGAATGGATGGAGTGACCCGTGTGGAACGATCCTACCCATCGTTGTTGTTTAAATAATGATGGGGATATCGACGCCCAAAGACCAAGACGCAGACTCTATCAATAATTAATCAAGACATACAAAATAATATTATTTCAAAATGAAGAATCTTTGAGGGGAAAAAAAAACCTTTGAGATTTTTCCCAGCTTTTCAGAACTCTTAGTTAGAACAATGTAATAAGTACGACCAATTCGATATGGTATAAAATCTATTATAAAGTGTAAATAATAAAATTAGAATGAATTGATATGAAAACAGAAAAGAGGCTTAATAAATGCGACAAAATATGGCCCCCTATAAAACTATAATTTCCGGGTAAACCAGCCCCCAAATAAAGTTGATAATCATCTCCCTGTTTATGTCATTGATTTATTCCTCATGGATATATAATACTTTGTTTTGTAAAATATTACTTTGGGTATTAGTTTTTAACTCAAATTCATTCAGTTATTGATTGATCTTGTTGGGAAACAATCAAGGGACAACCGACTTAAAAAACGTAGTTTTCACGTATATTTCATGTACTATAGAGTTGGCAAGTTTAGCCACAAGGGGCGTACTTGAATGCGCAAAAGAAAGGGGGTGATCGATTCATGTTGCCCGACCTCACCACGGTCCATCTCCGTCCTGCAAACGGGCATGAAACGGTGGCGGCGTCCCTCATTCAGTCCTTTCACCGCCCTTTCAACGAATGGTCCAGTTTAACTCCTTACGTGCTACCCGCCCAAACCCTCTGCCGCACTGGTAATCCGTACATGCCAGGCCTATATCCCCCACTGCAGAGCGGCGGACCAGGGGGCAAGGGGCACTGTGAACCCCATTTTCATCCACCCTAAAAGTGCCCTTTTCGTGACTAAAAGTGCCCCTTTTCTTAGCTAATAAAAATCACTTTTATATTTAAAAGGGGCACTTTCATTACTGAAAAGGGGCACTTTTGATACAAAAAAGTGCCCCTTGTTACTCAATGCCTTTAAAAACCTAAATTTTCGGCTCGCGCTTCGCGCGGATACTAAATAGGCTCTATAGTGCACAACAAACTGAAATTCTATGCTAGTAATTTCCAACTCGCGCTTGGCACTCGCGGATACTTAACAGGGTCTATAATGCACAATTAACTCCAATTTCGAGCTCAAAATTTTCGGCTCAAGTTTCGCGCTCGCAGATACTAAATAAGGTCTATAAAGCACAATAAACTCAATTTTTAAGCTCATAATTTTTTACTCGAGCTTCACGATAGGAGATATTAAATATGTTATATAATACACAATTAACTCAGATTTTCAGCTTTAAAATTTCAGCTCGCGCTTCGCGTTCGTGGATACTAAATAGGGTCTATGATGAACAATTGTCTCAAAATTTTTGGCTCTCGCTTCGCGCTCGCATTCCTTTTGTTTGTCATTAATAAAATACAAAGCCATTAAATATTTTTAAAGCACAAATAAAGGCAAATTTTCTGCGCACCCCTACTTATCTGAATAATTTTCTCTTAAAGCCTCTGGTCTCAAGTGCCCCCTTTTCAGAAAAAGTGCCCCTTTTCCACCGTGACCCCCCACTTTCAAATTCGTTCCGCCGCCTCTGCCCCACTGCCAAGTTTTCCCCCCTTGTACTTGAAGATGACAGTCAATACTTTCTCATAACTTTCTTAAAAGAACGGTCGACAACAATGTTGTACTTAAAATACGTGGCATTCTTATTTGTCTTTAAAGTCACACCAAATTCTGTTTGTAAAAAATAAGAGGGCAGTTTTCTACTCTTGCATTGTTCCAACTTCCAAGGCATGATTTTGTTTTTTATTGTGTGCGATTGTTTATGCATTAGGTCCTATCAAAATGTTGACAAACACATGAAATTACTCAAAACAAGTATAATTTAAACTGTGTAAAGAGAATATTGGCCAATTAAACGCCGGAAGTGCCCGCAGCAGAATAAAGCGGATTAACCTGTGAGTGTGCAGTGCGCAGAACAATAGAATCGGCGTAATCAATCAACGTTATTCCGAATGTGCGCAATCATGCACGAAGCAGGGGAGGGTAGGAGACAAAGCATGGATTAAGCAGTCAATGGTAGGCTAGTAAACATGTGTATGGCACTGAACAGTAGGCTACGTAGCATGCATCCGGCACGTAAAGAGTTAAGACCGTTCTGAAATACCCGGTCATCACCCGGAAAGAACCCGGCAAGAGTTCGGCCGTTCTTAAAAATCCTCTCGGGAACGGGTGCCAAGCGAGCTCCTATGAACGTGTTGGACGGGCTCCAACCGCTTCACCGTGTGCCTCACCGTTTGCCGCCGTGTGCACAAATTTGGCCAGAACGGTGGCGAACGGTGGGCAAACACGGCGCATGTGACACCTGCATTAGACTCCTTTGAAAGCATCCACTCAGTCTTCATTCATTTTCTTAAAACTTGGAAAAATTGACTCTATACCTGCAATTTTCATTTGCAATTTACTCAACTATGCTTAACATTTAGGATTCAAGAAGTGTATCTTTAGAAAGGTGGAGAGTTCATCTTTAATTATATGACAGAAATAAATATCCAAAATGGATGAGCTGGGAATATAGCCCCTCCAAAAATGGATTACCTTTTATTTGAAACGCACTGTATAACAAAACAGAAACAATCAAAGGCATTGACTGGTCATAGTTTAGAAAATGTTTATAGTTTGGATAATTATTACATGTATATTAAGCTGACATGAAATACCTATTACTTTCGGAAACTAATTACCTCTCAAAAGTTTTATTTTTCTACTAGCCTCTCCCATCTCCACTCGCTCCCCCCCATCGAATCCACACGACTGTATGCTTAGTTTTAAAAATTGAAATTTTGATATTTGTTGGCAGTATAGCAAAAATATAAAAAAACATGAATTCAAGATTTTCGTCATTTCATACATAAAACCAAATTACAAATTAAATTTAGCACGACCAGGCCATGTCTATGAATACTACAAAGTTGTCTCAGCGCCTTCATAGTTGAATTGAAAGTATGTACAGCCACTGCCCTCCTCTCCTCCCCCCCCCCCCCCCAGCACATATGCTTTAGTTCAAATTCAAAGTTTAATGCTTTAGAAAGAGTTTACTTTGGTAACTGTGAGTATATTGATTCCTAAATATAGTGAAAATTACTTTAGTTTGTATCCTTCAAACCCGAAAAACCTGTAACTGGAAAATTAGGCAGTGCTAGGATATTGTCTTATCGGATTTTTTTCAGAAAAGCTACACTTCAAGCATTTTGTTTTCTTCCGAAGACTTGAACTTGCAGTATTCAAATTAATTCTTAAGGGAATTTCACCCTGGATATATCTTTGAGAGAAAAACAGAAAACAAAATATGAGGGAAGAGTATTGAACACATTAACAAACATAAAAAAAACAATAACAAACAAACAAAACAAAACAAAATAAAAGTAGTAAGAAAGGTTTAATTTTGATTATTAATGATGTCACCGCGAGTTGCTCTCCCCAAATCTTCGTGCATTCAAACTCAATAAATGTGTCTTTTTGTTCATGGGTGTTTATGACGAATAGATCTATTCATAGAGCATGTTTAATAATGAATGATGATGAATCGATGAAATAATCTTATTTTGACGGAGAAAATTGGCACATTATAGAATTTCAATTACTCAACATCATAAGAGAGGTGCCTCGGCAGAGCGTCATTAAAATCAAATTAAAACTTGAAGCCTTTATAATATCGTTAATCTTGGTGGATCTCAAGCCTCACTCATATTTTGTTTTGTTTTGTTTTGTTTTTTTGTGTTTTTTTTGTGTTTTTCCAAACTATGAATCAATGCAAGGGTGAACTCTCAATTCATATCGATACCCACCCCTCCCTCGTAATCGATCTGATCGGACGTTCGAAATACAGTCAAGGGCTGAGAACAATCATGTGTAACCTGAAATGAACTGAACTTATAAATACGCCCTTGACTGGTGTATATAGTTCCATTGACTATTCTACTTGTCACAATTTCTTCTCTCTATCTGCCAATTCTCTCATTACTTTTTCTTCTTTACCAAAAGTCCGAAATATTCATCCCATGCTTCCCATATGCTTCATTTCCCTGTTCTAGTATAGTTTCCTCACCATGGCTATTTCGGCCAAGTTCCTCTGCTCATGCGCCGCAAGTCAAGGATTTTAGACTCACTTGAACGGTGGCACAGACACGGCGGAGGAGGAATTTCGAAAGGAAACTGGTGCGAGTGTTTTTGAAGAGTGAGGAGGGTGCTGAGGCCAAGTTGAGAGGGTGGGGGGTTGAACGGCTAAAAATCACAAATTAATGGTTATATTTTTTTGAATATCTTTTACTCTCTGCCATCTCGTTTTTGAACACACTAAATTGGTGAAGAAAGGGGCGGGCTAAGCCCCCAGCCCCCGCGGCCCCTGAGAATTAGCTGGTGCAAACCACAATTTTCTCAGATATGATTTAGCTTTATTAACATGCCAGTGTTCTGAATATATATTTAAAAAAAACCAACAAACAGAAGATAGAGAGAGAGAGAGAAATAAGAGAAATTATTAAGTGCAATTAATTATGATGCGCATGATAAAAAAGCATCTGAAATTGATCTGCGAGATTAAAAGGACGTACGTTATAGTGCACTCCTTTGAGTCTTCATTGTGTTTGTAAATGCAAGGAAAACATAATGCAATACGGGGTTTGTTTATTCCAAAACAAAATATTCTGATTGAGAAATGCCTATACTCATATAGTTGCTGATAACATCATTATTATTTAACATGAATTTTTTTGTGGTATATTTTCTAATATATATGAGGAACAATTATGTCATATTTGAACTGAGACTTTCTATCCTGTCATGGTGTATGGTAACGGCATCAGTATACGTTCACCCGGCCATCAATCAAAGTGTAATTATTGTATAAACAAATAAACACACTTAAATTTGGAGCTCTTTTCTCAACTCTTGGTTGAAATTAGCTCGTCTATAGCTATATTCGATGGCGCTCAATTTAGGTATAGCACACATGTCGAGAACAGATAACACAAGCGGTGGGCAAGTACAGGCCTATTATACACATATATATATCTGATAGCAGATGGATGAATATAGTGGTCTATACTATAATCACTAATCTTATTGTGAATTATATATAAACGTTTACTTGGACATACAAACTCTTCCCCTTGATAAATGAATTTTATTCAACAATCTTGTAACATGCATCCCGCCGCCCTTTATAGTGCTGCACTCATCAGCCATAACTCTAGAATAAAGTGACTTACCTGAGCAAATTCTGGCTAAATAAATGAAGAGCAAAATAATCATACAACTTCCATCTCGATAAACTCCAGAAAACAGTTGGCCGCCCATAGTTGTGATTATGATATGATTCGATCGTTTTGGTTATCCCGAGTCTTTCTTGCATGTGGCAATTAATGTACAAGCATGAATGGGAAAGAGTTGTGTTGTTGCAAATTTATAGTACAGGTCGATTTATCTTGTACCCCCACGTAGTTCGCTTTGATCCCATCTCCTTGATCCCCAAAGGTACCAATCTCCACCCCTTCCCCGATAGCCTACCCTCTCAGACCCTGTTACTGTATTTCTTTCAACGCCTTCTATAGCCTACACTCGCGGACCCTATAACAGCCCTTCTCCTCCGCTCAAACATGTGAAATGCCCTAACTCCTTCTTTTCCTGATAGTCTACCCTGCAGACACAATGACTGTAGATGTGTGTCAAAATCTGCCCTTTTCAGTTTAAGTTGTAGCCTAACGACACAGACCATACTTACTATAGAATACTCGAGGGGAAAATCTGCCTTCAGCGGTGTTTTAGGCCTATTTAAAAAAAAATTATAATAATAAATCCCAGTACATACATGGGGAGAACAAGAAAAGGAGAAGGAAAAAAGTGGTTTCCCCTCAGATTTTAAACACTGTTCTTCCTCTAAATTTTCTGTCAAAGGGGGAGGGGCGTGAGGGCCAGTGATGTGGTGTGCATGTGTGTGC
>CALNVZ010001721.1:28659076-28682001 GCA_940671915.1 Paracentrotus lividus | reverse complement strand
TTTTTTTTTTTTTTTTTCTTCTTCTTCCCCGTTGTTTGTTTGTTTGTTTGTTTGTTTGTTTTTTTTAGGATGATTTCGAAAACGCATTTTCTAGAATTACAGTCAGTTTTATGTCATTCTTTAGTAATAAAAACAATGAAGAAAAGTAGTAAATTGAGGTCAATAACATTTTACTCTAAGGCCTTTAAGGCGACCTCCCGCTGTGTAAGGTAGTAAGACTGAAGATCATGTTACATTCCAGGCCACAGCGTCATGGTCACAACTGATCATCGGACTGCTTTGAGGAGCCCCTGAAGAGCTTACATGCAAAAAGGACTAAATCCACTTTTGATGATAACTGAGTTATTGATATCAGGCCATTGTTCAGGTATTTACCCGTTTTTTAACAAAAGGATTTTCTTAAATGTTGATTGTAACTGTAAGAAAATGTATTTTGTAATTTTCCTGTTCCATAAACGCGTGTACAAAATCTGGTAAACAAATGCCATTTCCTCTGAAGTTATAAAAGTGGAGTTAGTTTCTTTTGCATGTAAGCTCTTCAATTGGTTTTTACCAAATTAAGAATTTAAATGTATGTTAATAATGTTATTAATTCGTATACATGTATTGTATTTTAATGTTATCATATTTTACCACTATATTTTTGTCATCCTTGTCAATTCAGTTTCAAAACTGCGATATTGGAAGTTCCATCAATCAATCAACCAATCAGTAAATTGCCAGCCCATATTGACTAATGCTAATTTTATGGCCTCATCCCATATCGTTTGTTCTAATTGCTACTTCACCTTTTTGCCATTTCGTCTTATTCCCATTTCGTCTTATTATTCCGTTTATGTCCACCAGGTCTAACCAAGAAAATATTACTGTAATATTTCCTTGGTCAAAACCCTAGGTCTACTTGGTCAAGAGTCCGAACACCAAGTGAAAACAGACTAATTACAAGTATTTCATTTGATTTTAAACAAAAATGCATTTCTATTGGACCAAAATGGCAATCAAGGAAATTAGACGTATTGGCAACTATAGTAGTCGTTATAGACCAAATGAGAATAAGACCAAGATACCCACGTGGCATCTGATTATCAGAGAATTGGACCAACTGCTGTTACTGTTAGACCAAGTGGTTATCTACTCTATTAGTCGGCTTATCTGAGCACAGAGTGGCAGCTGAAGCAATGCCGAAATGCAAGGGGGATCGATCGCGGGAGTTGGTCGTCTGTATAGATTCTATCCGTTGGTTTGAAGTTTCTCTCCCCTGATAGAACATGTAGCAAGGATATAGGGAGTTGGCAGCCATCGAGCTACACTCTAAAAAGTGAAGTGCTGTTTTTAGCTCTTCAAGTGCTGAAATCAGCACTTTTTAGGTGCTTGCATAGTGACTGCACTCAAAGTGCTGTTTTAACTGCACCTAAAGTGCTGTTTTAGCACTTTCACGTGAGCTGAACTTTCAGCAAAAATGGGCAAAAACGGCGTGACTTCGTTGGGATTTCGAACCTGGATCCCCTGCATGAGAAGCCGCTGACGAGCACGTTTAGACCAATTCACATCTCACGGCGTTGCTAGCAGATCAATATTGTTGCATGATGAACTTTCTTGAAATTTGCCATAATCATCTACTATCGGATGCTCATATTAAAGCCAGCAGCGAGATCTCCGTTGGTCTATTGGTAACGTCAGCGGTACTCTTTCATGTCAAGGTGAACCGGTTCGAATCCCATACCGACCATGAACATTTTTTGTTAATAAATTAAGCACTTGGGTAAGTGCTAAAACAGCACTTCAGGTGCTGATTTAGCACTTCAAGTGCACGTCACTATACGAGCACCCATAAATTAGCACTTCAGTTTTTAGAGTGTAGCTGAGGGCAAGCTTCTGGACACGCACTTCTAGTAATAACGAAAAAAAAACTGATTGTGATCAATGACATAAGCGCAGAGAGAGAGAAGACGAGAGAGGGGGGGGGAGGGAGGGAGAAAAGGAGAGTGGTGGGGAGGGAGGGGTGTAACAGGGGCCGCGGAGCCGGGGGCTGGGGGGGGGCTTGAAAATGGCCATATAGATTTTGTGAATTTTAGCCTGTTTCAGCCCCTCCACTTTCAAAAAACGCTCCGCAGCCCCTGTGTAAAAATATTTCAAGCCCAATAACTGATGCAGGGATGAAGACAAAGACCCCCCCCCCTCTCTCTCTCTCTCCATTAGCGGCGGGAGAAAAAAAAATGACAAGAAAAGAGAAAGAAGAAATAGAAAGGAGGAAGATCAAGAAAGGGAAAACAACAAAACAAAAAAAAAAAAAAAAAAAAAAGAAAAGAAAGAAAGTGAAGAGAGAGAGAGAGAAGAAAAAGTGTAAATGGCGTATGGACCGTCCCGGTGGCCTTTAGGGATATTTTACTGTTTCTCTCTTTTTGGACTAAAAATCGGCCTGTATGGATCAAAGTGTTGAGGGTTTGGCGGTAGGGACTGTCTCGAGGTCACACAGGCCTAATTAGAGCAAAAGATATTCATTCGACCCAACCCTTTCGAAACTTTTTGTAGCATTGACAGCTGATACATGTAGACAACATTTTTCAACATTTTTCTGCCTTCGGCCCTCAAGAAGAGTACCAAATATTAGCCATAGGGTAAACAGGTCGTTCGATCGGCCCAAAAGAAATTCGATAAAAAAAAAAAAAAAAAAAACATTTCATACCATTTTTGTTGTTGTTTTGTTTGTAAAGCGGACCTCTGGTCGCCAGCGGGGGGGGGGGGGGGGGTCGTTCGAACCCCCCCCCCCCTGGTTACGGGCCTGCATGTAGTTCTTTGGCTAAATTAGAAAGAGGAATAAATTGTCCGTTCAGTTCCACATTACCACTCACGAGTGAATTAATTTTGATTTCAACACAAATTTATTAAAACTTCAAATTAACACGTATCTCAATGATATCATAATTATTGGTGTGACCCCTCGAGGAATTTTTATAAAAAAAAAAAAAAAAAAAAAAAAAAATCCCACTAACAAAGCAAAAACAAAACATCTTCTAGCAGGTATTATGCTGTAATCATAAAACCTTCAGGTCAAACAGGAATCGCCTGACATTTTGAAGCTAATCTTTCGTTTAATTGCCGATATACATATAGGCCTATCAATGCCTAAATTTATATCCATAGTCATAAGCCCAGGCATGATCACTGCAGTCTATGGAGAGAAAATAATAACTTTTGCCTGCTCTACTCGTTGCATAATATAGTGGGATCAAAACGAGCTATAGAGCTTATTGCGAGAGCGAGCTGACCGCCATTAGTTAGACAAGAAGCTAGGGTTAATTAAATAAAGAAATATACTGGACAACTTTGAGGTAACGTTGTAACTTTATTTACCCGACCGTGGCTAAGAGGGCGAACACAGATGGCGCACTTTTACATTCAATATCACAACACGATGAATATATGGGCGTGACTACTTTTTCCTCTTTTCCTTCAACTTTTGGAAACATAAACAAATGCTATCGGAACTGATTATAAACTGTTAAATAGTAATAAGAAGATCGCATATCTGTTCTCTACACCAGGTGAATTCTTACAGCAATTGCATAAACCATTTGCTGACAAAAGTAGACAAACCTAATAAAACAAACAAACCTAATAAAACAGACTAACCACCTAACCATAATGTTGTAACTATAAATTCAACTAACACTTCCAAACATATTATGAAATGAACATACTTGTATACAGGATGTTATCGGATCATGATTTCACCCAATAACATTAAAACTATTATTATCACATCTCTTATACTCCTCTACAAGCATGAAATAGTGAAATACATGTATTAAAGAACAACCAGTCACTGCAAGGTTGCATAAAATAAATCACAATTGGTAGATCCATAAGAAATAGAAAGATCCGACATAATTATATCAGACCCACGAGGATATTTAAACTGATAAATGATTTTTAGAAGCATTTGTGTTAGAAATCGTTATCAAACTCTAACCAAACTGTGACAGGTCATAATTGTATAACTAAACTAAAACCAACATTATTTGTACACCAGTTATATGAATAACATATATACCTGTTTAAAATCGAATTGATCATATTCAATATAATGTGAAAAAAGAATCCTTCACCAACAGGCCTAAAATCAGGGTACTTCAAAACAACCTGTGTAATCAAGGGGAAAAGTCCCATGGTATAATATACTTAAACCCGAATGAATGGCTTACTATTTAGACATGATACCATATAGCTAAACCACAAAGGCATTATTCCAAACCCTGAAATACCTACTAAGAACAACCAGTTAATAATATTATTGTTCACACTACCCTCTCATTATATAAAATTACATAACATTTCTAACGGACAAAAACATGTCAAGAGCAAATTTTATAAAGGAAGGCACAAATAATAGAACATTAAATTTAAACGATTTAAAAAGGGTAAAAATTATGCTTCTACCAAAGGATGACTATAGTAATTACACATAATCAAATCACATGAACAAATTTGAAAATAAAACTATTGTAACAGAGTCTCTCGGGTAAAATGGACTAGACTGTAAAACAATCTAGAATCATGCAGTGATAATGTCCAAAAGTCTCTGTTCCATGGAGGAATGATGGGAGCTGGTAATTAGCAACAGAAGCAGCATGCTATTTGGGGCACTATGGGTCATGGGATAAGGAGCCAGCATGCAGGGAGCTACCAGACAAGGGGTGTTCTACTACCATGGGGGAAGGGACTGTGTCCATCAAGGGTCTTACTAGGGGAAATATGGTCAATGGAAGAACATCAAGTCCATATAACGTCCAAAGAGATCGTAGCTTGGTAGTCTTCGAATGGTCACAATGGTTGGTACAATGCCGTTGTCGGATCTGCTATGTAGGTAAGCCATCGTCGGTGTTGGAGAACCAGTCCATAGGTGGTAACCCTCTAGATGTATGGATTGGTAGGGTCTTCGGCCAAGGAAACATCACCTGGGTCAGGGGAAGAGGAGAGGCTCTTCCATCGGGTAGGTTTATCTGCACCAGGTGTTCGAAGCGGGACTGACAGATCAGTTGGAGGATGATCGGAGGTAGTATGTGTGCTGTCTGGAGGACGACAGGGAAGGGTACTGTCGGCAGAGGTGAAACATGCACAATCGCTAACACAAACTGGAGTAATGACCTCTGGTCGACATGGGGCCTGCGATGTGAGTGCTAGCGAGGTCAATGGATCGTGATGCGGCTTGTCATTAGTAAGTGTCGAGAGCGCAACGAACAAGCTTGCGTAGTCAAGGTACAACTGCCGCTGTTAAAGCTTGCTTGCATGGAGCATAACGATTCCATCATTGTCGACGATACAGCTGCCTATCGCAATGTCGGACTGCAGACCGATCGAAGGCGCACTGGACACGATCGTATCGCTACTACCAATGTTACAAGACGGATCTCGAGGTAACATAATCCTTGTTCTACTACGGCATTACTATCGAGACAGTGATCTATAACCATACAGGTACTATTGAAAGCAGTGATTGCGCAGACGGAGACCAGGCTGGTAAAGTCGCATCAGGCAATGTCACATCCGGTGAAGTCTGATCAGAAGACAATGCAACAGACACTTCGAGAGAGTGGGCAACACTGTCAAACTCATTTACACTTGAGAACTCCTGGAAAGGTCATTACCGGAGGTGGTGGACACAGCTCATTAGGAGTGGACTGTATGCTATTCTCTACTAGTAGTACCATCCATTGAGTACACTGCAGAAATTGACACATGAAAAGCGCTTTCATCAGGCAAATACAAACTGGTACAATGTTAATTCAATGGGGGCTGAATGATCTTAGTGGCATGCAAGGTCTCGTCGCATTAAAGCCCTCATTGAACGACCCAATGATTTTGTTTTCTTTCATCTCCTCTCTCTACACGGTGATGACTATCATCTCTAAGGGACTCTCTTGCGTTAAAGGGAAGTTCACCCTGGAATTTTATTGGTCTTAAAAAATGCAGAAAAATAAAAGAAAAATATGAGTGAAGGTTTGGGGAAAATCGACCAAGATATGATGAAGTTATAAATATTCAAAGTTTTGATTCTGTGACGTCACATGCGAGCAGATCTCCTATGTGTTATGTAGTGTAAATTCCATAAAATGTCATTTTTTTTTCAGAAGAAAATAATTATGTCACCTGTGCGGTCGATATACCATCAAACATATGTTCATATACATGACTATATCAAATTGACCATTCCTTTACAAGAACCATGACAAAAAGACAAATTTATGGAATTTACATACACAACCAATGGGAGAGCTGCTCGCACGTGACGTCACAGAATCAAAACTTTACATATTCATAACTTCACTATTTTTTTGGTCGATTTTCTTCAAACTTTCACTAATATTTTTCTTCATTTTTTAAGACCAATAAAATTCCAGGTGAACTTCCCCTTTAACCTCAACTTCACCAGTCACATATCTATGCTCAGCATTCCACTGCAGCACAGAAATGCCATCCATGACACCATCATTCTCATAGGGCCCTTCATGCGTCACATGATCTTTATTGGGATCTCTCATATCTCCTCTGTGACTACGGCTCACAATACACACAGTATCATCATCGCAACTTTCTCTCCCATAACCTCACGTTGGCTGATCTCATATTCACTATCTCTCAGGTTAACACAACATTGTGTCACATGCTTGTCATTTGTGTTACTATCCAATCTAGGAATCATATCCACACTGATCTCATGCATTTCATTCCTCATTCCCCATTCTCATGAGACATGTATTTGTGAGCGTCACCAGACAACAATCCACACTCGCATCCATTTGTCTTAGTGATGTTAGTCGGGATTGTATTGGTGTACTGTTGTACATGTAGTCCCTAGTGTACTATGAGCAGTCAGTGTAGGATCATTAGTAACATCCAACTCATATGTGGTGTTGTGATTGTTAATGTTTATACTCTCACACACTTCCTCTCTACCCTGAATGAACGATGGAGATATGAAGTCACGGACTTGGCCCCGAGATTGAGAGGATAATGGGCCATAATAATAGGCGACGTCATCTCTAAACATGATCTGATGCTTAGAGGGACGGATTGACACATCGTTATGTACCAGGAAAGGGGCTCCACCAACAACATCGGCATCAGCAACCTCAAGGTAGTGATCTTGGACTACCACACCCTCAAACCACAGCTCATAACCCTCGAAAATCAATGTCAATTGAGTCAAACCGACAAGTTGAGTCTGATCAACAAGACTAGACAATGGAACATTATTATCACACAAATGATCATCGTACCCAACATCGTCAACAATTACATCAAAACCGAAATGATCAGCAACAGATTCTGTGATTAGATGGATTTGAGAGCCACTTCGTAATTCTACAGAAATTTCATGATTTTCAAGTGTATTGGCAAGGAAATAAGGCTTTGATTTAGAATTAGAATTAGATCTATGTACAATCTGTCCGCTTGCAGATGATTCATGCAAAATTAATTGCGATGGCCTGCTAGTCGGATGCCAGGCCCTATTGCTAGGCGTAGCAAGCACCGCAACTGCTGCACCGGCCAATGCAGCCTTAGCCTTAGGGTGAACACACATTTCTGTGCGAGTGGGACTAATAATAGTTAATACAACGTAATTTCAGGGAACCTCTCGTTTACCACCGATAGAACACGGCGTGCCCAGCCCAATTTATAGGTTTATATTACTTTGGTAGCGTGTTAACTCGATGGGCGAGAAGCAAACCAAGCTGTCACCACGCCATTAGTTAGACAAGAAGCTAGGGTTAATTAAATAAAGAAATATATTGGACAACTTTGAGGTAACGTTGTAACTTTATTTACCCGACCATGGCTAAGAGGGCGAACACAGATGGCGCACTTTCACATTCAATATCACAACACGATGAATATATGGGCGGACCAACACTCTCATTGACTGTGTGTTATAAATTGCTAGTCTTAAAACATACCTTTTGAGAAAAATGTTAACAACATAGGGGAAAGTGACGTAAGATGAGCCAGTTTTTACATTTTGGCTCCTGACTACCAAAAGATAACGTATTAGAGTTATAACTTTCATTCAGTAATGAAGTACAACTATAGTTCTACCTTTTCCCCTATTCAGATGTGAAGCAGTGCATTTCATATTTGTGTAGTTTCCCGCCCCAAAAAGAGTTGTCAAGTGGACCATCTTACCCCTGACATGAGGTAAGATGAGCCAATGCCTGGTGTATTAAAGGTAGTGTCATCCTGTTTCACAAATTGCGAAAACTAATGCAACTTGGCATGAATTTAGAATATGATCAACCTATACTGTCTATTCAATCTTACTGTCAAAGGTTGTCTAGATCAGTAATATGAAACGAAAATCTGACTACCAATCTAGACCAGCTCTCCTTCAACATCGTTGATATTACAGCGCGTGCAGCACGGACCACACACAGCAATATACACACGGTGCATCAGCGTGTATTATTCTCTGCGCTAACGGTCAACGGTACGCACCGTACGGTATATTTTTCGAGGTTCGAAAAAATAGGAATGAATTTTGATAATCGCAATATAATGAAAAACATACACATTTGAGCTTAATCATGTTGTGGGAAGATAGTCATTGATATACTACTATATCCTCTCAAAAACTAGAAATGTAATATTTTTGCCTGCAAAAGGATGACACTACCTTTAAATGAAACTCTGATAAATAAATTAAAAAAAAAAACTTTCAACAAAAATAAAGTCAAATCAGTAAGATTTTCTTCTCCTTTTTGTTCATGACTAAAATAAAGAAACATCGAATAAAACTTACCAATAAACAACGTTTTAAAAATTTGAATTTTTAAGTTAGAAGTTATAGGCCGGTATGGTTGGCTCAACTTACCCAGCCAAAAATTCCCATCTTACCCCATACACGCTATTTTAAAAACTTTTTATATATTTTTTTCATTTTATATTAAATGAAGCTTAAATGTTTTAATTTACACATGAATCCATTATGATATATATCATTCATTCATAAAAAGGCATTTTTTTTTATAAATTTAAAAAAGTTGTAAATTAACAAAATACTGTCGAATTTTTACCCATTCTTACCTCAGGTCTTGAAATATTGTTCCCAGTGATTTAATTAGATGTCCTTATGTTCAGGAGGTGCAAACAGTCAAGTCTTTATTTGTTACAGCTTCCGAGTTACAGGGGTTGGCTCATCTTACCCACAGGCTCATCTTACCTCACTTTACCCTAGTGTGTAAATTAACCTATAATCTAATTTGTATTGGGGAAACTAAAATGCTTTGAGGAGAACACTTTGTTTTGCAACTTAATTTATTGAGTACTATAGTAGTGAAAAAGTGTGTTATCATCCAAATGAGACTGTATTATAAGACTATACTACTTAGGATGTTGCATTATGGGTTGGGAATCAGGGCAGAATTGAGTAGTTGAGGGCTTAAGATGGTGCTATACCAAGCTGTTGGTTCGTACTGGCTTTCATGACAAGTCTTTTGGTTTCCCATGCCAATATATCTCAGATCTCAGATTTTCGCATTCTTTAAAGGGACTTTTTTCTGAATTCAATAATAAATTGGGTGTGAGATGTCCAACATCCAATTATTTCCCCTATGGCCCTGGTATGTTTATATTTGTTTAACAATTGGGATACTTATTTCTAATACGCGTAGATTATCATCAACCTCCTCATGATCAGACTCATAGCTCTTTGATTTCAAAGAATCTCGATGATTATTTTTTGCTTTGCCGTTTGTTATCTAGGAGGTACAGTACATTCGCCCGGTTACCGTAACGTAAACATTCAAATTCTTCCAGAAAATGCGTTCAATTAATACAACTAAGTTAGATGAGACTACATTATTGAAGGGGTTAGACGATACGGAGTTACAAAGCATTTGGATATCGTGAGGGTGACTATCATAAATTTTAATTTAGATGCATTTTAGAACGTTTGACTTGAGCTTGTGTGACTGTAAGTGTTTCTGGGTGATGTTTTTGTGCACCATACCGCTCACGTCTAGGGCCCGCTGAGCTCCGGGGGCGTGCGGGCGTGGAATAGGAGCCGCTATTGATGAGCGTCGTCGAGATCGAGGCAGCTCGACTGCTCGGTACATGGTAACTGTAGACAGCCCCGTTGCCTGAGGGGATCGTGCGAAGTATTGACCTAGTGCAGTGAAAGTGGGACTATGGGTGGCACTGGAAGGTTTTGCATCTCGGTCCATCATTTTTCCCCAAGGCTTTTCATTTTCTTATTTTTGCAATAGATATTGACTATAAAATGAAGCCCTGTCAAGTGTCGTGAAAATAAAAAATAAAAAGCACTCCCTGATTTAGCCCCGGGACGCTGCCACAAAGTGGCAGCGTCCTGAAAGAAACCCTTCAAAATTTTTAAAGTGCGATTTGGAATGGTTAAAAATACCACTAAGAATCGGTAAAATATAGCAAAAATATAATTCATTTAATGTCACTTACCTAAACAGACTAGATGCAAATCAGATATTCCTAAAAAATTGTGTGCACTTGAAGAAATCTTGTATTTTCCAGTCCATTTCAGAGTCTCCTCCGATCTCTGTCAAAATACTAGCGTGTAGAGTATGCAGCTGCTGCCGATGTCGCGCATGCGTGTTGCAAACTAATCACCGCGAATGTGACTCATTTAATTACACTTTAACAGCAATTCTGATGCCATTTTTTTTTATATATGATCATCACAAAAAATGAGGATAAACATCCGGCTAGTATTGTAAGTAAATAAACTAATAAATGAAATAGGTTTGTCTATCTTTTATTCCATAATTTTGACATTCTTGTCTGGAAAAGGGAAGGCACCTCATGTTTTGATGCTAATAACTCGCAGCCCGTACACTGCGTGTACGGGCTGCCGCAGTAATCCCTGATTGTGAAAAACCATATGGGAACACATTTAGTCTTCACACTAGAATCTCACCACAGTCCCGACAAGGCTTTGCTGCTAGCGTGATTTTCGTCAAGTCTTTCCTTGGTTTGTTTCCTGACTTCATCTGATGTTGAGCTCTGAAAATGCTTCCCTGTCCCTCAGAGAAGTGCTAGTGGCGGTGATTTTCGGCTTCAGTACTGTTCAGCTTATTTAGCTTTCCTCTGTACAAACGACATGTTAAATTTATTCAGTTCCCCCCCCCCCCCCCCCCAGCTCTTTTCACTTGTCAGCTCTTATTTTCTTATTTTTTAAAATTTTGCGTTGCAGACGTTGAGACCAGCATCATCATGAACTAAAACATGAACCCTTCTCATTTAAAATTTTTGTGTCTTACAGTACCGCCCTAAGTTAATGTTACCTGTTAACACACTCCCTCACACCTTCCATTTGCTTTGTGTGTAAGGTTTGATGGAGTGTGTAAACAGGTAACATTAACTTTCGGGCGGTACTGTACATTATGCCTTTTTTATGGTTCTTTTTCCTCAGTATCCCCCTTTACAGTAGAGCTATAAGTGAGCAAGGAGTTTCAACAGAATGAAGCACTCTGTCGCTGGTGGGGCCGCAGCACTTCTAGAGAAGTCCCGTAGCCGTGTCAGGGGTCAGAACTTTAGAACAGAGGAGAAAGGGGCTGCCAGGATTCCTCAGAAGAAGCAACAACCGGTCCAGAAAACCGAAGAAGAGGACGATATTGCTGTGAGTGTAAAATGACAGGATTCCATTCTTTTCACTTCTTTTATATAAAACAAACACAGATCCAACAATATTTTACTATGGCAAGGTAATTGCACCAGTCCCACTTTCAAACAATACTAGCATGATGTGTATTGGCTTGGTAGAGTGGACTGTGCTACTATACATGTAGAGTAAACAAACGATCTGGAATTATAATGCAACATCAGTAAATTTCCTCAACATCACACCAGAATTTTTAAAGGTAATCATTAATGTTAAATACATTTAAGATGAAATTTAGAGATTTTTTGGGGTGCACTACATACTTTAGGTGTTTCCATAAATTTATTTGTATTATTTGCCATGTTTTGTGTATTGAGGATTTGCTGTACTAATGTTGTTTGGTACCAGTGGCCTCTAAAATATGTTGCTCTCCTAACATGATTCAAGTAAATATAATCCCATAGTAAGTGATTTATTTCGTTTCATCTCTTCCATAATAGGCCTATTTATCCCAGCTTTCAAAGAAGACATCAGGGAAGCAGGATGCCATAAGTTCTGGACTGAGCGACCTGAGTCTATCTGATGCTGAGGTCAAACAATCCACTTCAACAAAGTTCATGAAGAAAGGAAGGTAAAGAGTCTGATCAAGCTCGAGAAATAATTATCGAAGATCCATACAAACATTTCTGTTCAAAAACACCTACACTGGACTGCAACAAATCTTGTTTTTATCCTACGTATAGGTCTACATGTATTATCATCAGACACTCAAATATTCCAGGAGTTTCTTTCTCCTTGGCTTAGTATGAATTCATTTCACATGGCTTGAGGTTGACAACTCTGTGTTTTATTAAAATATGTTAGTGTAATGGAAGGGAATTGAACCTCGTACCCTTTAGTTCACTGTCTGATTGCATGTACATGTATTCTCTAGGTCATGATACCTCTGCAGCTGTTTCTGTTTTAAATGGAGAGGATGAAGTGGTTTTCTTCTGAGAATGCACAAAGCTGACTAATAAAAATCAAAATAAAATTTCTTGGGCACTACACTCTTTATGAATTTTGTAATGACTCTGAATATTGGAGACTACATGTACATGTAAATGAGGTCCATGTTTTGTGTGGCCATACAATATATAATGTTATTCATGTAGCCCTAATTAAGGTATTTAATTTCTTATTTTTAACATGCAAGTTGTTCAATCTATGTGTCTTTCTTGTGTTTATTTATATTGTACATGTAGCACTGCCAGTGCATCACGGCCCGGTCCTTCCCAAAGTTTATCGTTCATTAAGCAGTCACCAAGTGGTATGTCTGGAAAGAAATCTACAAGCTTCACGTCCAGTGCACTTGAGCGAGCCTCCAAACTTAACACCAAGATAACATCCAGGAGACTGAAGTTAGACAGTGATTCATCTGATCTTGACGAAGACACGTCAGCAAAGCACCAAAGACCAAATCCTGTGTCCAATAGTCCAAAGTCTGAAGAAGCAGACAAGTTTAGATTCATGAAGAAAAAGCCTTTGATTAAAGCCCTAGAGCCAAAAATCAGTGGAGAATCAAAACAAGAGAACCATCTCTACTCAAGCTCCACCCTAAAACAAGAAAGCTCCTCTTATGACATCCCTCAAAGCAAAGAATCCAGGACAATGGCTGGGCTATCTTCCAGACAAGGTGCTGCTAGCGATACGCATTTGACATCTACTCCTGTGAGGACTAAAAAACAGACTAGTAGCAGTATCAATAATGTCTACAGTAAAATAATGGCTGACCTAGATACAGATGACGAGAATATTGATTATTTGATAGGTGACATTGACGATGACTCATCACCTCGTATACAGGTAAGAGGTTTATATATACTTGGACTAACAGCAGTTCGTCCAAATCTTGGATTGTCTAATGCCACATAGGCTAAACCCATAGGCAGTATTCTGAACCAATGACTGAAGTTTGTGCAGTGCTACAAAAATGTATTGTGCTATGCTTTTGTCTGATGTTGACTGATGCATCAGACAAAAGGATCACACAATAGCTCTGCACAAACGTAACCAATTGACTGCTGCATGGTGATAATTGCACAATACGGGTATGACCGGGTGGCGCTGCGCAGACAGAGCAGACAAAGCTCAGACAACAGCATGATCACCTAATATTACATGGTCTGCGCATAGTGTACAAACGCCAACCACGTAATATTACGTGGTCCGCAGCCAAGTGGTTAAACTCGTACAAACTCAGGCTTCAGTTCAGAATACGGGCCAATTTGGTTTACCAACAATTTGGTCTCATTTCTCTAATTTATCTAATACCCAAATTATCATTGACGTTTTGACTACACTTTTATATTATTCTAACCTCAATGCTGTTTTTTTTTTTTTTGTATTATTATTTTTTTTTTATTGTATTTTTTTTTTTTTCAATACATTGTATTATCTTATCTTAAACCTGTTTTAAGACGAGCTGATTTGGCTATAACACACGTTTCCCATTGACCTCGGCCTGAATATATTTGGGCTCAGTCCTCAATGGGTTAAAGTAATTCATATGTTAAATGATATAAGAAATGAGCTCAAATACTATTTTGTATTTTTACCTTTACAGCAAAAGGAAAAGATGCAAACAATTACAGTGCCAGAACCAGTCCCAGATGAAAGGGTGTCTCCTGGTATCCTCTCAGATACTGGTTAGTATTTTGTTGCCAAACAGCTAGAGTTCACTACTGATATGGGAGGGGACCATTTATCTTTATTACTTTATGTTTGGTGTTTTGTCCTAGCATCAATGAATCAATTTATCAAATATCACTGAACTACACAATATAATGGCACTTTGTGTAGTTTTACCATCTGAGTTTTACCCATGATGATTTTAAATGACCATTAGTGGGAGTAGTCTGTCACAGAAACTAGGCTTAACCTCAACATATTTTAAACTCTTTGTGAATATTTTTTATGATTTAATTCCCAATGTCATTCAAGAAGCATTTCATTCAACACTTCATATATAACCTTCATTAATTCAATATGCAGGTTGTGACACGAGGGAGTTTTTTAAAATCATGTTGATGTTAACAAGGTTATAGAGGTGAATAATGGAAGCTTTGAAGAAATAATTATAATAAAACTTGTGACTTCTTTACATTTGCCGATCATAGCTCTCTAAAGGCTCTTGTTCCAGTCGATGGGCTGAATTGAGACTTCAAATGCCTTGTCTCGGACATCTCAATTCAGTCAGTTGACTACTAACATGTAGCTATAGAACTACTGTCTATGAGCATTACATACCTGAAGAAACCACCATTATAATTATGTTTTATCTAAAGCTACCTTTCTTTACCTCTAGAACCTCGTTCACATTCACTATCTAAAAGTGGTCTCGAAAGCATCTTGGCCTCATCCCCCTGCCCTCCAAATGAATTAAAATTGAAATGAGAGCCCAGATGTGTCTCTTGATATTTGGAAAGAATTAACTGTGGTGCCCTGTAAAATGACAGATAAAATGTATCAGTCCTGGTCCATACAATATAATTTATTTCTTGCATGTTCTACAGATCCACCAGGAATGGCGGGGGGCAATGTGAAGTTTTTATCTTTGGATGAATCAAGTGTGCAATCAGACTCTTCGATAGCAGAGGATGTTGGCCTGAACCTTGCTGGCCTACAGACTATTGATGACCTTCTACCACCCAACAACTCCTTCCCTGACACTCCATCTCCTGATAAAGATATCATTGAGACTGTAAGAACTATGACCCCACCACTTGTGGAGGAATCGGTATCCACTATATCTTCCGTCCGCAGTCAACATCCTACAAGTAGCAGGACTGTAGCTGACTCATACACTTCCGTCGCTGATACTTCTGTAGCTGACTCATACACTTCTGTCGCCGATTCATACACTTCCGTTGCGGATTCATACTCTTCTGTTGCATCAAACACTTCAAAGAGCTACCTCTCGCAATCCAATTCAGAATCAAAATCGTATTCTTCTCGTAGTAGGAGGAGCAGCGTCTCAAAATCAAAGGCAACAGACACCAGCGTCAATGCTGCCACGTCCGCTAAGTCTGATTCATACTCTCATGACTTTGACACATTATCACATTCTGAAGAAGCATCTGATGACAGAACACTTGCAAGTGATTTCTCTACCTCTCATAGTGCAAGTAGTTCCGATCGGACTAGAAGCAGTCGGCGAAGGAGACAATCTAAGCACAGAGGACACGATGTAGCCATTCAAACGTCTGCTGCTACACACTCGATCAACCATCATTGGCTTAATGGTTTGTATACAGTCATGCTTGGCACCGTTTCCTATTTCTATGTATGGGGGATACCTATAGATGTCAATGTACATGTTTGCAATTTTATGGTAAATTAGTTACACAGTTAATATTAAAGATGGATAACCACATTCATCGTATCAAGTTTGCCTGTTAGTTGAGCCAAGATAAAACTTTTTCCATACTCATCATAGTTTTATGTCTCTGGTGATCAGTTTGAGATGTTAAACCTGTTGGAAATGAGCTGAACTGGCTACAACACACATTTCCCATAGACCTCGGCCCGAATATATTCGGGCTCAGTCCTCAATGCGTTAACACTAGTCTTTATTTAAAACACTTTTTGCGATGGAATTAAAAATAGAGGTTACAATATTAATGAACAAAGCATCATGTACAGTACCGCCCTAAAGTTAATGTATACCTGTTTACACACTCCATCAAACTTTACACACAAAGCGTATGTAAGGTTTGAAGGAGTGTGTAAACAGGTAACATTACATGCAACTCTAGGCCTGATCAGACATTTGTGCACACACAAGACCCATGGATAATTTAAACGGTCATCGTCATCTCGACGGATGAACATAACTCTAGGGCGGTACTGTATTACTATTCACATACATGTAAGTGGAAGGAGAGTACAAAACTTAACTGATTTGACAATAACACATATTTCCCATAGGCTTCAGCCTGAATATATCCGGACTCAGTCCTCAATGGGTTAAGATTCTCCTAACCTTTACCTGTCATTTTTTGATATTGTAGATTACCAAACATCGCCTGGATACCTGAAGCTTCTTGGTGCCAATGTCAGTGATGCCAAGTCTCATTTTGTGGACCCTATGGTTTTGCAGAGTAAGTTGCCCTCAAATCGATTGAAAGTCATTTATAACTGGAAAAAAAAAATGGTTTATATCCACTTGGTCTAACAGCAGTTGGCCTAATTGTCTGATCGTCTAATACCCCATGGGCTAAACCCATAGGCCCGAATTCACAAACGTGGTTTAGTTAGTCCATGGTCTAAATCGATTGTTTAAACCACGGATTTAGACCATGGTCTAAATTTTGGTATTCACAAACAACCTGATTTAGACCATGGACTAACTAAACCACGTTTGTGAATTCGGGCCATATGGTTTTCTAACAGTTTGGTCTAACTTCCATTTGGTTAAATACATGTACATACTTGGTCTAATTCTCACTTGGTCTAATTACCACTCAGTTTAATTGCAGATTCGTCTCTAGCCAAATGGTCTAATTGCCTTTTTGTCTAATTCCCAAATGAAAATTGGGTATATTACCAGTCATGTGCGGGAATCAACCAAATGGTAATAGACCAATTGGACATAAGACGAAATGGATATTAGATTAAATGGGCTTTATACAAAATGGTAAATAGGTGAAGTGACATTTAGACCTAAAGGTAATTAGACAAACTGGTTGTAGACGAAATAGAATTAGACCATGTGGTATGAGGCTAAATCGTCATTAGTCAAAGTAGGTTTCAACAAATTGGCAATTTACTGAAAAGAATAGGTATTCATCACTAAGAGATGATAATGGATGTTGTACTTTTGTACAAGTGCATGTACAAAATTAGTACACAGCAAAAGAAAATTATCTGCTGAAATAGAGGGATCCACTATAAAAGAAATTAGTGCTTGTAATTTGTTACTTACGTGTAAGCTACTTCGATTTTGCCTACACTGATTATGAAAAACACAGTAGAAGGACAAAACAGGAAACTTTTTTTAAAAGTATTATATTTATTTCATTAAAAGGTTAAGTCTTTCAGCATATTTTCTGAGATCTACTGCGTGGAATAAATGTCAATTTAAAGCTGTTATCTCATAGGGTTGTCAATTATTGAATCATATTTTCAAATTGAAAATCACTTGATAAAATAAATATTGAAAACATGAAAATCTCAAATCTCTTTTTGTGAATTTAATAAATATTAGATTTAATTTATCCCAAATTATACCTGCAATAATAGTCACACAGTGAATGAACATTTCCAGCTTTTCTGTAAAACAATGAAGAGTATAACCGGGCAACATAGACAGAGGCATCACCAGATATCTAATAGTGGTTGATGTCCATTTTTCATTTTTGAATGAAATGTGTTGTTTCTAATTTCTTATTTTTATTTTCTTTTTTGTTTACAGCTCTTAGTTCTTTTGACTCCAATTCCTTGATGTTCCATGCCAACCTAGCTGACCAAGTGAGACGGACACAGCTAGCAGTCGCCAATACAATGCGACAACACCAAGCGTTTCTGGAATCGTTGGAAGAGGATTACCGTTACACTACCCTGGAAAACACTAAATTGGTAAGACTGTGGATTGTTTGTATTTTGGATGTCTCTCTTCAATAAGTTAGGATAATCCCCTGTAGATATGAGTGGTCAACAATTTTGAAGGTGGGAGGGGGTAATAGGGGGTGGCAGTATTTTGACCATTTTTATTCTAAACCCTTTTGGAATGTTAGTTTGCGGATTAAAGTTGTGAGATCATGTGTACGTTTCTAGGACAACTATCCCCTCGACAATTACCCCTGAACAACTACCCTAGCCAAATATCTTCCCCCTAACTCTACACTGAACCCTAACCTCAGTTCTAGGGGGGGGGGGGGGGTAGTTGTGTTAGTGGGTAATTGGCCAGGGGATAGTTGTCCTGCTACTTATTCATACTTTTTATAGAAATAGGACATTTGTATGGATGATATCCACTGTGGATACATTTACTGTTGCTATGTTGGGCAGGATGGTGTGTTCTCAGATTAGCAAAAGCAACTTTTATTTACGAAAACTTGAATATTCATGTAACATGTTGCAAACTTGTGTAGCCTACTACTCTGGAGTGCTTGTTCCAAGGCATGAACAATCAGAGATGCTCTGTTTTATAAAAGATCCTGTAAGAGAAATTGATTTCTGACTTGTATTGGATACCTAAGGTTATAATGTTAACAATACAAAATCAAGCCTTTCTTTAGGGGTAATTTATGTAAAGTATATGAAATTCGGCTTTATAGCTTATTTGGTTTCAAATACCATGATTACATGCTTTTTTTTTTTCTTTGTCCACTCTCTCTCTAACTATCTACTTTTGCCACACTCTATTTTGCTCTTCCCCTCTCTCTCCTATTCCTCCTCTCACCTTCTCTTGTTAACCCTCTCCCCATCATCCAATGCAGTTTATCAAAAGACACAAGAAGAGGAGAAAACACAGAGAGACACCTTTGGAAGAAATCGACCTGAATGGAGATGTTTAGCATCATGACAACCAAACCACATGGTCAAGATTCTGGGTGCGCTGGCTTACAATATCCCCAAAGTATTGTGTGATGGTTATCCCCTTTTCCTACTGATTTTTATTTCCACAGTAAATAATTAGTACTCAAAAGTTGTCGCAAAGCTTCTAATGATGGCTTTTATTAATGCCTTAACTGTATACTTGGTTTTGAACCAGGGATCTCCATGTTATGAGACCACTGTAATTATCGCGACCCTGAAGGAACTATTAGTAAGATTGACCTTCAATGAGAGCACTGATCATAATAATATTATTTCTTCAAATGGTTTGGAATTTCCTTTCAGTATACCATATTATCAGCTTAATTCTTTTTATGATCATTGAAGGATGTAGCTTGCATGGTGACAGGAAGTAGGAGTATGGCGGGAACACCATGTGATAGTCCTTTCTTGAGGTTTTGTTTGCTCTTGAAAGAGGTGTTGTAGATTGATGTTTCGGCAGTATTGATCTTTACCTCGCGAAAACAGAGTACACTCAATTTTGCAATCTTACATGTATAAAAGCACTTCAAATAACAAGCATGATATCATGGTTAGCTGCAAACAATGTTTTCTGTAGGTGATATTCTGATTTATATCATTCAACCGTAACCAAAATGGGGGGGGGTGGGGATTCATGACACCCCCCCCCCCCCTCCGCCGCTTCTGCATTTTATTCTGAAATTGCCGATGTAACTAGTTTTTTTATATGACTATCTGAAATTGGGACAACGATTATTGCCAAGTTATAGCAGAATTCTGTTGTATTTACCATCTCATCGCTGACAAGATTTACTTCCATACTGTACGGATCAAAGTACAAAATAATTAAATATTGGCATAAAAATACATATTATGAATGATAGCGCCATGAAATCTAAAAAGTACATTGTACAACAAGAACAACAAGTACTCATAATTGTGCTTTGTAGGAATTATCCCTTGGAACGTTTTATAAGAATAATGCTATACAGATAGGTACTCGGATGATACAGCATTTCTTACTAATAAACCGGACCTGCGTTTTCGACACCAAGATTGATGGCCTTGTCTGTTATACACAGCTCAATTTAGATTGAAATGCCCAAGCCTTGATGGAAGAAAGGATGTTTATAACCTAGGCCTTTTGAAGATTATATATTTTATTTATGTGATGCATTATAATAAACATTTATTTTAAACATTTGAACAATCTCGGTGTTCACTTTATTTCTTGTAATGTAAAAAAAAGATATTAAAAGTGTTAGAACAAATTTAAGACCTTGTTTTTAATTGTAAGATTTAGTATCATACTAAGGCACTATACATTGTGTTCCTAAAAAAAGGTAATCGAAGTTCAAAGGTCAGTCATTTTAAAAGTATGTGGTTTATTTTTGTGATTTGTGTACTAAACTACTAACTATTAAACTCATCAGCTTTAATTTGAGACATTGCTTACGTCTGAACTGTAATGGGTCACATAGTTAGGGTCGTTTGAAGGTGATAGGTACAAAACCAATTTTTTCCAAGTTTTTCGTTTTTAGGGTATGAAACCAACTTTTTATAAAATTTTGGTTTCATAGTTTTTGGGGTTTTTGTCGCACAAAGTTTTAATGAAATGCAATCTCATTTGTGAAAGGACCTATCTCACTGGCAATGACATGGGTTCTCGATTATGCATGAGTCTCTGGAGTCTCGGAGACGGATCGCCGCGACGTCTCCTGATTCTGCAGGAAGTCGCGAGAGAAATCAAACAAATGTCAAACATGTCCAATCTTTTAGTAGACTTCTTTAATACGCGAGCAAGTCTCTGTGACGTCTTTGCGGGGTTGCTGCGACGTCCCTTTAGTATCCACCACGTCGCAGAGACGTTGTCGGAACTTGCTAAAGATTAAAAGAAATCGAACGGTTTAATAATTTTGACTTGCTGGCGTCTTAAAGAGGTCTACTAAAAGATTGAACATGTTTGACTTTTGTTCCATTTTCCCTCGACGCCCTGAAGTCTCAGGAGACGTCACCACGACGTCTCCACGACTCAAGAGACTCATCATTGCGAACATATCTCATTGCCATTGAGATAGGTCCTTTGACAAATGAGATTGCATTTCATTGAAACTTTTTGTGACAAAACCCCCCAAAACTATGAAACCAACAATTTATGAAAAGTTGGTTTCATACCCTAAAAACGAAAAACTTGGAAAAAATGGGTTTTGTACATATCACCTTCAAAGGACCCTAACTCTGTGACCCATTACAGTTTGGACGTAAGCAATGTCTCAAATTAAAGGTGATGAGTTACTTAGTAGTTTAATAAACAAATTACAAAAATAAACCATATACTTTTGAAATGACTGACCTTTGAACTTCGATTACCTTTTTTTTTTTTTAGGAACACACTGTAATGTTGATAATTAGCTCAATTTGTTTTTACTGCTTTAATTATTTTTTAAAGCCAATTTTACTTACATTGTTCCCCCCGCCTCCATAATTTATTTATCATTTGACCGATCACTTTTATATTTGACATGACGGTAGAGCAAATCAAGCTCTACAACTTGATACAATAAAAATTTCTCATGGTCAACATATGGGAGCGCTCTTTGCAGTCGAATAAAGAAATA
Source organism: Paracentrotus lividus (assembly GCA_940671915.1). Classification (NCBI taxonomy): domain Eukaryota; kingdom Metazoa; phylum Echinodermata; class Echinoidea; order Camarodonta; family Echinidae; genus Paracentrotus; species Paracentrotus lividus. The sequence goes on along the minus strand of CALNVZ010001721.1, from coordinate 28,660,194 downwards.
CATAGAAAAATGCACAAATTAGATTTAAATGGTTATAATTCTCTGAAATCACAGCTTGATGATAGCGACTGTTTAGTTATGATTCTTTCATTGTTCATTCATCTATTTAAAATATTCAAGGTTACCAAATGCATGGCGGCGCTTTATGCTCTTAATTAAGAAAAATTAATTTCACCAACAGAGGGCGTTTTGGGTAATTAACGAAAATAATAAAATTGTAATTGTTTTTTTTGTACTGATTTTCACTGTTTAGGTATGCAAAGTGACTATATAGTTAGTTATAATCATATTCTGTTAATTTCAATGGATAAACTCATTTAAATGATTATAAGTGTGTAAAAATTGATATTTCAATATTTTTCTATTATATATATATATTGTTTTGGCGCCATTTTTCATATGAAAATTAACAAAAACAAAAGAAGAAGAGTGGTATTCAGTTTGAAATGTTGTTTAACCGTATTCTGACTGGGCTTTTCAAGAGGAGATTTTGACTGGGGGGAGGGGTCAATTTGACCCCCCCCCCCCCCCCCCCCCCCCCCCTGAGATCTGGCCGCAGATGTCGTCGGCCGCAAATTTTGCGCAAACGGTCCGCTGACATGTAAGGGTCGCTGGCATGTTTTTTTTTTTTTTTTTTTTTTAATTCAACGTATTTAATTTACTGCTAATTATGCATACTCATGTACGCAAATTAGATGCCTTTTTTTTATGAAATCCATTAATATTTCATAATAAATATAGTTATGAAGCCACCAAATTGTTTCAAAAAGTGTGAGAGTAGCAAAGACAACAGTATTGAATTGACAAATTCAGAAATTTCAAATCAATTCTTTTGTATTCTATTGTTTTATGAATTTCTCATGTATTCTGTTGTTTTTATTTCTTATGTATTTCTATGTTTTTGTAATTTTTTATACTTGAGAAATTTATTTTGATCAATATATAAACAAACTTAATCGATCAAAAGGCTCAGAAGGCACAATTATCAGTGTTGTAAAGCAATTGAGAAAAAAGCAGTATTTTGTACAGAGCCTGGTCAGTTAAGAGTGAGCACTGAGGTGAAAATTTCATATTAAGATTTAGGGGATGAAAGTATTTTCAGGACTTAGACTAACATC
>CALNVZ010001721.1:28604223-28642858 GCA_940671915.1 Paracentrotus lividus | reverse complement strand
TAAATAAAGGGTCATTTCTAGCGCTAAAAATTTTGTAGATAATTGTGTATCATAGACCCTACTTAATATCCGCGAGAGCGAAGCGCGAGCTGAAAAGTTTGAGTTAATTGTGTATTATAGACCCTATTTAGTATCCGCGAGCGCGAGCCGACACTAATAGCTGACAATGGGAGTTATGTGTGCATTATGGTTTAGTATCCGCGAAGCTCGAGCCAAGTATTTGGGGTTTTAAAAGATATGTGGAATAAATAAAGGGGCATTTCTAGCATAAAAAAATTTTGTAGATAATTGTGTATCATAGACCCTACTTAATATCCGCGAGAGCGAAGCGCGAGCTGAAAAGTTTGAGTTAATTGTTTATTATATACCTTACTGAACTGGTATCTGCGAGCCGAAAATTTTGAGCCAAAATTTGTGCATTATGGTCTAGTATCAGCGAGCGCGAAACGCGAGCCAAAAATTTGGTGTTTTAAAAGATATATAGAATAAATAAAGGCGCTTTTTCAAGTATTAAAACTTGTAGATAGTTGTGCATTATTTACCCTTCTGAATTGGAATCTGCGAGCGCGAAGCGCGAGTCGAAAATTTTGAAGTTATATGGAATAAATAAAGGGGCATTTTCTAGTACTAGAAAATGGTATATAGATAATTGTGTATTAAGGACCCTATTTAGTATAGTATCCGCGAGCGCGAAGCGCGAGCTGAAAAAATTTTAAGGTAAAATTGGAGTTATTATTTGTGCATTATGATTTGGTATCAGTGAGCGCGAAGCGCGAGCCGAAAATTTGGGGTTTCAACATTTTTTTAAGGTAAAAATTAGAGTTATTATTGTGCATTATGATTTGGTATCAGCGAGCCGAAAATTTGGGGTTTCAAAAAAGGGGCACTTTCTAGTATACCCATGAGGCCGACTATTTTTCCCAGGAGGCCGAGGGCCCCGGAGGCAGAGGGTCCAAGAGGCCTCTTTTCTTTGTGAAATTTTGAAACTTTAGTTTTAAATATTTTCCTTATTTTTACTTTTCGTCACTAATGTATTTCTTTTTCTTTAAAAAAGGCGTTTGAGCAATTATTGCGAAATACAATATGAGAAAATTCGGCCTCGTGGGCCCTCCGCACATTACAGGCCTTAGTTAATGGTCGTTTTAAGAACCAAAAAAGCCTATTTCGGCTTTTTATGAATAAAGTTGGAGCGAAATTGTCAAGCATCGGGCCTTATTCCCTTTCTCTTTCTTTCTTTTTTCTTTTCTTTCCCTTTTTCCTTCTTTCTTCCTTTTTCTCTTCTTTTTTTTTTTTTTGGGGCCCCCCCTGGGATCCGCGCCTGGACTACTACTACTAATTTAAAATCACTACAGAGGTATTCCCTTACCTCCCCCCCCCCCCCACCCTGCCACCTCCTCTTTTCAAGATCGTCAATGACAGACACTTTTCTTCAGATTTCAGTGGCCGATTCAGCAATTAAGGAAATGGCCAATAAACCTTAGCAATTAATCTCCTGCTCTGACGCCATATGAGAGCACCATCACTGCTTCAACCATCACGCCTCCATTTCAAAAGCCTGGATCCACCGTTTTCGACAGACAACAATTTGAAATGAACATGTATTTTATTTTCTAAGTAGCACAGACCAATATTGAATAGCTTGACTTAAACCATCTCTCTTTTCTACAGCTATGTACACCGATGTAACGGGTACGGCACCACCAACCTTCCGTACCTTGCCCCCAACACCACCCCCATCAATTCCACCACCACCCCCAACTGCATCCGTCGAACCCCCACCCACCACTGATCCACCTGTCACAACAAGAACCCCTCCACCCCCTCCTCCACCCTCTCCACCACCACCTCCACCATCCTCCGTCGTACCGCCAACTCCCACTCCTGCCCTTCCCACGACAACAAGCAGAACGCCAACGACTCGGATGTTGAGGACGACAGTAGCCGAACCAACTGATCCGGTCGTCAAAACTACCCGCCCATCGACCGAACCAGCGATTGTGGAGCCGAATCCTGTCGCAGAATCGCTTGGGAAGATTGGTGTTTTGCTCACTGTCGCTCTTGAAGATGTATGTAATATTTATCAAAACACTCCTATCCTTATTTATTCTTTATTTCGTATTGGATTTCAATTTTGTATTTAAGATTAGTTGCCCAAAATTGATATTCGGCATAATTATGTTAATTTACATCGGAACTCTTTGAAATACAAAGTATGAACTTTCAAATGTCTAATTAAAATTGAGATTCCGGACACCCAACCCGTCCGGACATCCAATAACATTTATGTCATGGTCACTAATGATCATGAACCCCTCTGCGTTGGATTTCACAGAAGGTCCTTGCGTCGAACGCACACAAGTGTATAATTGTCCACTCCAGATGCAGCTTGCATTTCAAAAGTGACCACATTCAGTAAAAAAAAAAAAGATCTTAAACTATTTTCCCACAAATTTTCATCCTTATTCAGTTTGATCGGCCACAATTCCAGCAGGTTATGGCGCAAGAAGTAAACAATTTCTGCGCCGAATATCCAGAGGAGTGCACTGGCGCGGGAAAAATTGTTAGGTATGTATACATCTTTAATGGCACTGCAATATGTACGGTATGCGTTGAGTGTGCGTTACTCATGCGTCGAACACGCTGGACCAACGTTGTGCATTCGTTACGTATTTTAGTATATGTTGTCTATGTATACGCTCTGTGTGCGCGTTGTCGGCAATTTTCTCAAATTTCAATGCGCTGGTCCTGCGTTGTGTACATGTGACTGCTACGTTTTATTCAATTGAACTCTTTAAAATAATACACACGCAGAGAGATGGTTGGACACATAAGATATAATAACAAAATGACACTGTAGTCATTATCAGTACAGAGTGCACAATTGATCAAGAAATAATCTCTCCAGGTTCTCCAAGCTATGACGGAGTAAAGATGGCACATTATAATGACAGATAACATAGATACTGTACTCCGTCTGGGCCAGAATGGAGCGTATTGGCTGAGGTTTCACCAAAATTTCAAATAATTTTACGAACTTAGTTTTGGGTTGAGACATCAGGGATCAGTTCTTGTGCCAAATAATTCAGCATCCATTGATTTGTATAGCACATAAGAACATGTTCCAGTCGTTCGTAACTTTATGAACGACTTTGCGAAAAATGGCCCAGGATGACGAATGCATCAGCATGTCAGGTTCTTTGCCACGTATTCTGCATAATGTAGAAGCTACTATCTTTGGAAATTTGATTTGCCATAGTTTCTTTCCACCTGGTCGTAAATGACAAAAAATACAAATAAAACGTCATTGAAGGTTTACGGCCGGGTATTAAGCACCAAGGCTCCAAATTTTATTGTCCGAATCAGAAATTCTTTTTGTCAATTGATCATGGGCTCTGCCACTGAACACACAAGATCGCCTGCTTATTTTCATAATTATGATAATATTCATTTATTAGTTGTTGATATTAAATGTTATTGTTATTTATTATATTATCATCACCATAAACATTTTTATCATTAAATATGTACGATTATGTATTTACCTCAGTGCCACAGACGTAGTGATTGTGAATGCAGAACTGTACGAGGGGATTGAAGTTAATGACGCCAGACGCAGGCTTCTCCAAGAAGAACAAATATTGGTGGAATACTACGTACAGGATCCAAGATTATCTAGCAATGTGATGCTTACAACAGAACAGCAAAGAGTGTTCCTTGCTAATGACGACGTTCAGACGTCACTTCAGGTATTATTGAACTGTTCCAGTGATCTTAATTCATTTTTTTATTATTATTATTATTATTTATTTTATTTGATGTAGAGCTCGGGAAAAATTATTAGACCTAGCTTGTTAAATGTGTGTGTTTCTCGCTTTGTGTGATAAGAAAAACAAATAGTGCTCTTGTCTAAGAACAGAAAATGAGCTTGGTCTAATAATTTTGCCCGAGATGTATTTATACAACCATTAAAATAAGTTGCAACGAGATTTTAACACAATGCAAAGATGGTTTGATGACACCGGTGAAAGCAGAGCTTATATAAAGGGCCATCAAATATTTCTATCATTATAGCTCCTCCAATGTTTCTCGTTGTTAGCGATGCTTACCATTTAAAGTTTATCTAAATATCGTGTAATTTGTGATAAATTTGCATTTTCAAATTAGCAAATAAGCAACTTCCAAAAGGTAAAGATCAGAATTACGACCGATTTCATGGAATTCTTAGAAATGAATCACCTCCTAGATAGATCAATTTATAGATAATATTTCGTTTCATTATGTTCACATATCAATAAATTCATGTTGCTTTGGTTTATTCAAACACGATTGTATGTCTTTAGACGAACATTGATGGTTACGAAGGCATTGCACCTGTATACGGCGAACCAACAGAGGCTCCCCCACTAGAAGGATGGGAGATAGCACTCATTGTCATAGGGTCAGTGGCCGCCGCTGGTCTGGTCATCGGAGCTGTAGGATTCCATGTGTCCAAGAGGTGAGTTCCATTCCTTGGCCCCATGACACAAATGTTTGCGATCAATTGCAAATTTAACAGTTTTTGAACAGAAAGTGCGTGCAACATTGTGATTGGCTGTTGGTACTTTGCGATCGATTGCAAACCTTTGTCTTATTGAGCCCGGTGTCATTGGCGATCGGTTCCAGGGTTCCGCGGAACCAATTGCCTGGATATTACCTGCCAGTTGGTTCCGCATAATGAATTGACTGGATTAATTCGTTTGATGGCGCTCCGCTGTTCGTATTCATCACAAGTCGAACGTTTCAGTTGATACAGTCACACATAATATATTTTGATTGTTGGAATGAACTTAACATGAACAAAATAATTTCTGTTGCATTTTGTTATTTTCATATTTATGGTTTTAATGAAAGCCAATTCTATTATCTCTGAAACATGGTTTAAGCTTTAATCTCTTACGGGATTGACCCGCGCATGGTAAAAATGAATAATCCACAATACACATTCATGAATGCTTCAGATGATATGTTTACACTTCATGCAAAAAACAAATCGGCCGATAAATATCCAGACAATATTGGTTCCGGAGGAGCGTTGAGGAACCGACCGCCTGGCCGGAACGGATTGCCTATGACACCCGCAAATGACCTGACTAATAGAGTGTTGTGTCCAGGATTTCCACTAAATAATAATGACAAATAGGAAAAGGAAGAAGAAGAGGAAGGAAAAAAATTGCTTGTGTCCCCTTGTCATCCACCCCGAATTTTCTACTAATGCTTCAAAATTTGCTCATTTACTAATACCTAAAAATGAAGAAGAAGAAGAAGAAGAAGAAGAAAAAATCACGATTGTTTTTTTTTTTTTTTTTCTCCGCTTGGGAGTTTCACATCGCCGCATTGCGTCGCTATTTTTTTTTTTTTTTTTTATGTAGATGAGTTGTGGTCTATTGCGACAGTAATAGCTGATCATAGCGTACTGCGTTCGATTTCCGGCCATCTTATTAATGTTTTTTGGCAAGGTGCTAATATTCTAGTTTGCCTCACTCAACCCAGGTGATATAAAATTGATCCAAATCTGGTAGGATGTAAAATTAATTAACCTGCTACAACGTCAATTACAATGTATGTTAGTCACTCGAAAGGCTGAGTAAGAAGAGGGCGCCAGTTGTGTAAAATCGACTAATATATCCACTTGGTCTACTAGCAGTTGGTCCAATTCTCTACTTGTCTAATATCACATGGGCTTAACCAATTTCGTCTACTAACATATTGGTCTTATTTCCATTTCGTCTAATTAACACTTGGTCTAATGATCACTTTGCCAATTTAAAATTGCCAATTCGTCTAATTACTGTTTGTCTAATTGCTTTTTCGTCTAATTCCGAAATGAATATGTTGTTGATTACCAGTTTGGGGAAGTGACCCAGTGGTGATGTACCAAGTGGATGCAGGCGCGGATCCAAGAAAACCGAATTGAATGCATTTCGGGGGCCCAATTGTCTGGGGACAAAAGCAGCTCTATTGTGTTTACGCATGGGCCCAGTAAATTCATTGTATGACGTCGGTCTGCGTCCGCTACTGGGATGTTAGATGAAATAAACATTAACCCTAATCAGACTGGGGGGGGGGCCATCATGGCCCCCCCCCTCGACATTTTCCGCGACCACTCCGCCGCACGAAATTTTCTGATCGCGCCGCTTGCTGACTTTTTACTTTCAAGTCTCGCGCATCTTTTGAAACCATTTTCACAAAAATCGGTCTTACCGTTACGACGCTGCACGATTTTCAGAAATATCCGTCAGACAAAAAATGGCTCAAAAACGTGATTTTGTGTACAAAGTCAATGCAAATTGAGTTTTCTAACCTAATTCATAAAGATATGATTATTTTCACTTTCATTGGCTGAAATCAATTTATTTTAGCCTATTTATGCTTAAAAATGGTTCTTAAATAATTTTTGCGTAAAAAAAAAAAAGAAAAACAAAAGGTCGAAAAAACAAAGAAATACATAAGAAATTCATAAAACAATAAAATACATAAGAAATTTAATTTTGAAACGAGAATTTTTTTCTAGTACAATTGTTAGGAATGCTATAAGGAATAATAATACACAAAATTAGCATTCTAGGAGGTTTATTTTTTCAATTAGAGCAAAAAGTATGATCGGCGGCCGCGATTTTAGGGGGGGGGCATCATTGCCCCCCCCCCCCCCCCCCCAGTCTTGACAGCTACCAAAACACCCCAGTCTGATTAGGGTTAAACGGAATGGACAATAATACAAAATGGTAAATAGGTGAAGGGGCAATAAGACCAAATGGCAATTAGACTAACTGGTAGATGAAATGGAATAAGACAATGTGGGACGAGACTAAACGTGCATTATTCAATAGTGGGTTTAGACCAATTGGCAATTAACCTGTCAAATCTGATAGACACAGTGCGGTACTATTATTGTTGTTATTTCCATTATTATTAATATATTCACTCTTTTCATAATTATTCTTTTCTAGCAAAGCAAAAAGCAAACAGCTGGATGTAGAACTTCAGGAAAAGAAGACGGCGCCGCTGTTGGAACACACAGGAAACGACTATGCTACAGTGGACAAATCTTCGGTCGAAGCAAATGGTTTGGACAAAGCTAAGAAGAAGCCTCCTCTAGATGAAGCAGATGTTTCCACACAGGTATATTTTTACGTATATAATATACGTATATATATATATATATATATATATATATATATATATATATAAATATATATATATATATATATATATATATATATATATATATATATATATATATATATATATATATATATATATATATATACAGTGGTGGCCAAAATTATTAGAACACCTGAACCTACACAAAGTCTATGGGATTATCAATGCCCTAGTTCATTTGCCAAAATCAGATTAAAGATATCTTTTGTGTGCCATGATTTTTCATGACCTTTTTAGCATAGGGTCTTACGTATATGTTGATACCAAATTTATATAGTTTCGACCATCTGGTATTGCGCAGCATTAAAAATAGTTGCGCTATGCGCTTTTGGTTTCCCCATAGACTTGTGTATTAAACATGTAGTCTAAATGCAAAAAAAAGTAAAATGTCAATTACATATGCCGATTGCTCAACAAGTATTTGAGGTAGAAGTATGAAACTTAGCAGGCTTATTTATTTTAATATACCTCAAATACATGCTAAGTTTAATAAAATTTGGTCAAATGGGGAGGGTGGATTCGCCCCCACCCTTGGGGGTTAGATGACCAAAATAACCATGCCCATCGAAGGTTAAGACTATTTTTTCATTTAATGAAGACAATCCTTGTAAATGTATATTTTTTTAGAAATAAATTTCATGAGCAATTCAAATATGTTGAAATATTAAGGGTCAATTGAATAATGGACTTAAATACGGGCACTGAATTAAAAATTTGGGGCCCTTCAAAAATAATTTAAAATCCCCACATAAGATGCAACGACTTCACCCTGTGTTGTTATGAATGCCATTTTTGGCATCCTCAGGAAAATTTCTTTCAGAATATATATACTTTTGTAGGGAGAGGCTTAAAATTTTAACGTTATGACACTTTGATCCTGACAAGGGCAAGATTTTTAGATTTTTCAGTTGGTGGCGTAACATACAAAAGGGCGACTAGGGGGCGAGTCCCAAACGCATGGCTTTGTTATTTAGTTTTAACGCATAATGATGATATTCGGAGATATTCCACCCATTTTATAGGTATTTAAATGGTCAACTGAATGAAAATTACTAAAATCATTTAAATATGTTTGGTGTTCTAATAATTTTGGCCACCACTGTATATATCTAAGACCTACCTTAGGTGGTCTTTGCCTGCTTCGAAAACGTACATTACGAGGTCTTTTACATTAGCAGGACATATACATGTCCATTTAATGTTTAGACCCAAATTTATGTTAGAAATCGTATTGTTAAAAAGACAAGTTGCACGGTATTAGAAAAGGTAAGGCGCCAAAATTTATTCAGAAATGCAAAGACATTGTTTGGCCCTGCACAACTACATTAATTGGTGGTTTAAAAATGATCGTGTATATCGTGCAGGATGTAATTTATTACATTATGAGGACTGTGATATTTTAACCCTTTTTGTAAAATCTGAAATGTATATCTTTATTATGAGAGTGTAAATATGTATCTGGGGAATCGATTTATGCAATTAGTGGTTTGTTAGTGAGATAATACACTCTGGAATAAAGTATTTGATAAAAATATGAAACATATGGTACCTATATTCAAATCTGTAAGTGGGACTGGGGAGCACGCGCATGCGCACGCGCACGTGCGTATATACGGTATATTGAGTGACATTAGCTGGACATAATCATGTTCTGCTAACATACCATTTTTATGTTGAACTACGTTAAATGGACAAATTATTTTGGAAATTATGTGCATATCTTTAACTGAGGGTAAAAACATTTTATTTGGGTCAGAAACTTAAAATTCATGAAATTGGTGTGGTCCTTCAACAAAGAGCAATTTTAATTGGGGCCGAGTTTAATATATATCACGACGTAAAATCCAAGTCCAGGTAATGTGTTTTTTTTTTAAAGCCGGTCCAGCTAAGGTAGGGTTTAGGATTATATATATATATATGAAAAAAACAATAATGGCAAATAGTCTATACCCTCCATTCCGGCAGGCGGAGAGTAAATATAGAACGAACAGGTTAGTATTAAAGTCGCACACTTCATCAGTGGCCAGATGCGACAAAGATGGTGAGAAAAATCCGTTTCTGAGAGCAGTAAAAAAAAGTCTGACTGCTCCTGGCCAGACGGATTTCAGACTAACCTGTTTGTTATTATAATAATAATAATATATGAGACTTCTTATGCGCTAAATCCACCAAAAGATAGGTGCTCTAAGCGCATGTGTGCATAAGAAAATGACAACTTATATTTACGTAAGTACAAGATAATAGGGAAAAGGTAACAGTGCAGACAAAAAATGAACAAAATAATGTAATCATACGCTGAAGTGAAAAGATACGTTTTGAGATATGTCTTGAACTTGTTGGATCTACGCCCAACAAGTTCATTGAACTTTTTTGTAGTTTCCCTTCTTTTTCTTTTGTATATATGTAAACAGTTAAAAGTTTTACATTGTATATGTTATATCATTATTGTAATTGTTGTTATTGATTGAGAAAGAATAAAATCGAACTGAACTGAACTGAACTGAACTTAAAGACTTCGGCGGACCTGCTGCTGCGGATCTCTTGAGGGAGAGCATTCCACAGCAGAGGTCCAGCGTTAGCGAAGGCCCCCCCCCCCCCCCCCCCCACTGCGTATTGTGTCTAGAAACTTGAAGCAAACCAGAACGTGGGAACGTAATGATCGAGCAGGAACATAGAAGTTAATTAAATTGATATTATAATGTGGAGCAGAGCCATGCTATGGAAAAGTCATCGCGATCACACCCTGTCACTCTGATGCCATGGATAACTGCGTCATAGTATATATATATATATATTATATATATATATATATTTATAAAGAATTGAACAAAATTGAACAAAATTGTCTGCTTGGCATCTGTAAAATACATGAATACCACAGTTGAAAAGAAGAATGCCAAAAACATAAAATCATAGATTTTATGTTTTTGGCATTCTTCTTTATCAACTCTGTGATCATAATACATTATAAATTATATATATATAATAATTTATATACATATATATATATATATATTATATAAAATATATATATATATATATATGATTTAATTTATTTATTTACCGTTGGTAACATTCCATGACAAACAGAATGCATATCATACATATGACATGGAAATAAAACACTAGAAGTTGTTAATAGGACAAGAAAGTAGCACATTTGCTAGTCAAGCCTGATCTCTCTTAATCATTTTACAGAATATTTTTAAATATAAAACTATAATAATGTTAACTATTGATATGGAGCCTGGTAAAATGAAATAAACTATATACACATCGTACATTTACAGGTATGTAAACAGTTTTAACTAAAAATACAGTTTAACAGGACATAGAATTATAGAGCAACGGATTATTACTGATATAATTGATGTCGAAAGTATTAGCTCTTTTCTGATCTGTATTCCTTTGATGATTGTTCATGCTCGTAGATTGTACTGAAATAATCCCCATACCAACCGTCTATGTACGTCAATAAGATTCCTTGTAGTATAGACTCTTAGTCTATTGACCATTAATACCCCAAAGAGAAAGTATAATGGCAACTTCCAAATGGACATGTCCTGTAATCCCATAATCCTTCTCGATTCAGCCAGTTGAAAACAACCTGATGAATCTCTTCAAGTATTCTATATAACATTGTATAACCGCATTTATGTGACGCTTACAAAAGGTTACGCTGGTATAGTCAAAACCCCGATTGTCTCCTATCGAAATAAACCCTTTCCACTTTATCACACTTTGGTAGTTCTACAACCGTCCTTGTCCGTTCCTTAAAGATTTAAGGAATGTGTTTTGAGAAATAGCTCAGTGTAACAATCGCATGAAATGATCGCATAAATCCTTTGACGACATCAATTGCGTTATAAGCTATTTTTCTACTTTGACAAAAGGGAGCAAGCAAACAAAGTGACATTTCACGTAAACGCCAAAAATGTAACGTCATTTATATCGATATCAATGTAATCCTAATAATATAAGCTGGATAAGCAGTATTATATCTGAAATTTGACCAGGGGAAAGATGGCACTAAACTAAACATAAAAACATACCGAAACAAAATGAGTAAATCAAAATTAATTGTTGTGTCACTTGCTTCCTTTTGTCAAAGTTGAAAAGTATTGTATCCCAGCTTGAGCTATAGGATCTCCCCTGGTCCCTGAAAAACATAGCTAATACCCAGATATAATCATAATCCCAAATACTAACTTGAAGACATCCATGACGTTATAAAATACTATACCCCTACCTATATGATCTGTTATCACCTGGATACATTAATTTCGTTATAAGCTATTATACCCAGCTATACTTGGAGACAGACATGAATTGTGCTATAAGTTATTATAATCCAGCTTGATAATCACATAGTCGCTTGAAGACATTAATACTTACATATAAGTTTTACACGTATAACTCTATTCTTGATAGGTGAAGTACAAAGACATACTGGACGAAACTGGATTCGAACCATCGAAAAGAGTGGAAGCTAAAGAGAGTGATAACAAGCCGAATGGAGGAACCTCCATGGTCGTGACAGCTGAAATCAGTTCTGGTTCATCTACATCTTCCGAGAACGGGGAGTTAGAACTGGATGCAGTAAGCAGACATTAAATAGTGTATAACTTCGAAAGAACAAAAAAAACAAAAAAAATAAAATAATAATAATGTGTAGTATTCTACTTGCATTGCAATTGCAAATTACTACACGTCTTGTGACAAAATCCATTTTAAAGCCGATTTTTACGAAGAAAGTATGTATACAATTACATCATTTCTGTCTTCTGACCCCTAGCCTTCAACATGAATACAATAATGGTTCATGTAATGTAATTTTGCAAACAGTGGTTTATTGGACTTTTGGACTATGTTACCTGTAACACTGAATCAAGAGATGAAGCTTAGTACAATGATTATTGAAAAGTGACAATTGAACTACAACATGAGCGAATGGGAATCTCCGTCTGAATCGTGTCAGCTCCATTGCTCAGACAGTTGTTGTAATTATGACTGCTTAATGAACTGAAAATCATACTCTTGGGATCTAATTATAGTTTTTGTCCCATAGTTTCGGTGGAACATGTTTCTTTCTTTTTTTCTTTCCTCCTCTTCTTCTTTTTCTTCTTCTTCTTCTTTTTCTTCTTCTTCTTCTTCTTCTTCTTCTTCTTTTTCTTCTTCTTCTTCTTCTTCTTCTTCTTCATCTTCTTCTTCTCCTTCTTCTTCTTCTTTTTCATTTTCTTATTCTCCTTCTTCTTCTTCTTCTTCTTCTTCTTCTTCTTCTTCTTCTTCTTCTTCTACTTCTTCTCCGACTCTGTCGTTACAATGCATGTAAAATTAAACTATTATCGCAAACCTCGGAGATCTGTGACTCTAATTTTCCTCAGCCTCGATTAAGAAAGATAGCTTTACCCAGAACGCACTCGCAATGGGTTATTAGTACCAGCACATTAAGCAACGATGATTATTTGTTTATTATTTCAGACTGCACAGAAACAACAAGAACTACCACCAAACTACGAGCCTCCACCACCCATGACACCTACCACACCTACGGATGTAGCTGATGTCATGACCGAATTTGACAATCTTGTTTCTTCTCAATCAAAGTAAGAAACATAACGACCTGCAATACATCTAGAGCCATCAATAAACAGAGATTGGTTAACCCGGTTCAAGTAGTTTACAAAATGGTGCGTGTTGCGTTGTCAGGCAAACACCGTACAAAAGAAAATGTACCGTTTTGTTACCAACCAAGTTGGCAAAAATCTCTTTATTAATAGCTTTGTTATATGTTTTTTAGTACAGCGCTTTCCCAGTTCCAAAATATGTTATTACTCAGATTATAGCGTCGAATCGGTATTTCGTATATAGCCTCGTTCGTTTATAATAATAATAATAATAATAATAATATTATATGCTCTTTTTGTTGGGGGGAGGGGTAATAAGAAAATGGTCATTAGGCATACACAGGTCTAATGATCTATAGACGGAATTATTTTGGACCATGACAGCAAGGGTGAAGCATTATCGAACTTATTCATATACATTTAATAACTTCTATTATCTCATATTTATTCCCAGTGGGCTTGCAGTGAACTCAGCTGAGTTCCAGAATCCTGCTTTCGAGGAAGATAGTACTGGATTGTAGTTTAAAAGCCTGGACATACTGAACTCTGACATCAAATCGACACGATCTAAGGCTACAGATAGCCTCCATTGTGATACTACAAGCATAGATGAGGATTAACTTTACTACATCCATGATTAAGACTAGTGTCTGGTGGACGTTATATCAACATCATGCATTATGCGACATTATACAAAATAAGAGTACACCCGATTCGAGGATTATCTTAAATGAAATGAATAGCCTTTGCGAAAAGATATTCGATTATTAGCACATTTCACCTAAATGGTTGGTTAATTGGGTGTCTCAGTAGAAAATTCACCGCGATTTTGAAAATAGATTTCTATTTAGACATAAAGTTTGATTGTGTTTACTGAGAATCGGGGTTAATTGAGAAATTGCCAAGACGCTTTTAAACGTTTTATGAGGAGAATAAACACTTATTATAAAGTGACAGCAAATTATTGAAATAAAATGTCCCTTAATACGTGCAGATGTATAACTATAAGATTGAGCTGTCATGGCACACATTTTCATTTATTTCTTCTTATTATTATTTTCCGTTTCGTCAGGGCGTGTCTCGCTCAAACGTCACAGAGGGAGAAACGTACACAATTTGTAACTATATAATTCCTCCTTTCATATCGCATTATATTATAAATTCGTGTGAGATAATAAGTGTCATTTCATGTTCATGATGCTACCGGTTTAAGATTAATTAATTCACACTTTATTAAATTGTACCAACAACGGTAACTTACACTTGATCAAAATATATTAACAAGCTAGATTTTAAGAAATCTGATAAGTCAAACATAATCGATTTTACTTCCTCATCTTAAAAGTATATTAGATAGACTGTTCTGATTAAGAAAACAAAATAATCAATACATTATGTAGTTTT
Source organism: Paracentrotus lividus (assembly GCA_940671915.1). Lineage (NCBI taxonomy): Eukaryota > Metazoa > Echinodermata > Echinoidea > Camarodonta > Echinidae > Paracentrotus > Paracentrotus lividus. The sequence continues at coordinate 28,628,627 of CALNVZ010001721.1, read as the reverse complement.
ACAAGTACTTGATGTTATTTAATTGTAATTTTCCATTTTATTCTATATGTTTTATCCATTTCACCCTTCATTCCTTTTGTACTTACTTGAACTGTAATTTTATACGCCAATTTACTGTCTCTAAATAAAATCATATTAATTAGCAAACCTGTAACGTCTCTTTTTCTTTTAATTTGTACTAATGATTCATATTAATATTCTTAAGTCAACAGCTAACTGACTTTCACAAAGTAACCTTTTTTTTCACAACGTAAACCTTTTTTGTATAAAGACTTACAATCGATAAAAAGTTACAATCAATCTTATCTCGGTAGCCTTATTTTGAAGGCAGGGACAGTCATTGATTAGGATAAGGATATGATTAAGATTAGGGTTAGGGATAGGGTTAGGATTAAGATCTTCAACTTTGGAGCACCCTGTCCATGATGAGGCTATCGAGAAAAAAAATAAATCGTAACATTTTTATCGATCGTATAATGTCTTTATGTAAAAGGCAAATATATGATACACAAACAAAACCACACTTAAAACAAAGTGCTACATCATTTAAGTTCCATCTATCTAGCCAAGCTATACGATCTTTATAGTTCGTATGAGGAACGCGATCAAGTTCTAAAACAACTTTAAGAAAAAATCATTAAAGAAATTAATAATAATATTTAAAAAAAGCCGTTTCGATTTACATTTGAAAGCGGATATGAAATATTGAGTATACAGGACACACTTTCAGTAAATTTAAGTTAGATTCTCTATCATCTGGGAATCCAAAGACAAAATGTATTTTTACAATAAACATTTATTTTTTAAATAATTCTTTCCAAGTCTTAAATGAATTGATGCGTAACAATTCAAGCAGTCTTTTCAGATTTGTAGTTTTAAAGAGGATTAAAGTAAATAGCCTTCCAGAAAGTTAATCCCATGTGGAAATGGGTTAAGATGATCTGAACTTGAATTAATTAGAATCAGATATGCCAAAAGCATCAATGTGTTTGTTGACCATAATGGTGGTATCTCATTTGCCATGAGACGGTTTTGAAACTTGTCGCGGAGACGTCTCAGGGACGTCTCTGCGATGAAAAAAGTATCGGAGACGTCTCCTTGACGGGAAAAGTATCGTCTTCGCGACAGAAAAAAAATATCAAAGACGTCTCCGCGACGGAAAAAATACTATCGGAGACCAGGCGCGGATCCAGGATTTTCCAGAGGGGGGGGGGGGGGGGGGGGGGGGGGGGGGGGGGGCCCAACATTGAAAAAAAAAATCTTGCGAGCGGAGCGAGCAAACGAGCGCGAAGCGCGAGTTAACATTCCCCGATATATAGGACTATACTGATGTAAAACGATGAGTTTAGACAATTCTCATTTTACTTCTATGAAAACAAAATAATAATATATACTAGCAAAAAAATAAAAAGAAATAAAAAAATAAAAAATCGATATATTTTAAATAAAACTTTAGTGGTTTTAATATGTATTCTAAATTGTCACCATGAGATGAAAACTTTGAGGTAAAAAGTTGAGTTAATTGTGCATTATATACCCTACTAAATTGGTATCTGCGAGCGCGAAGCGCAAGCCGAAAATTTTGAGCTAAAAATTGGAGTTATTTGTGCATTATGATTTAGTATCCGCGAGCTGAAAATGTTGGGTTTTCAAAGATATATGGAATAAAGGGGCACTTTCTACTATTAATTCTTTAAGATAATTATGTATTATAGACCTTATTTAGAATCCGCGAACGCGAAGCGCGAGCTTAAAATTTTGAGGTGAAAATTGGAGTTATTTGTGCATTATGATTTAGTATCAGACACGTCATCGAGCGCGAAGCGCGAGCCGAAATTTGGGGATTTTAAAACATATATGGAATAAATAAAGGGGCACTTTCTAGTATTAAATATCTTAGATAATCGTGTATAATAGACCGTATTTAGTATCCGCGAGCGCGAAGCGCGAGCCGAAAATTTTGAGTTAATTGTGTATTATAATATACCCTACTAGATTGGTATCTGCGAGCGCGAAGCGCGAGCCGAAAATTCGGGGTTTTAAAAGATATATAGAATAAATAAAGGGGCACTTTCTAGTATTAAAAAGAGTAGATAATTGTGTATTATAGACCCTGTTTAGTAGCCGCGAGCGCGAAGCGCGAGCTTAAATTTTTGAGGTAAAAATTGGAGTTGTTTGTGCATTATGATTTAGTATCAGACGTGTCAGCGAGCACGAAGCGGGAGCCGAAAATTTTGGATTTTAAAAGATATATGGAATAAATAAAGGGGCACACTGTAAAAAATTTCACCGTTTTTCCACAGCTTCCAGTAGTTATTTTACAGATAATGTAAATTTACAGGTTCACGTTATTGACCACCTTGTAAATTTACAACCCTGTACAACCCTGTAAATTTACAGTTTTTTCCTGTTTTTATCACGTAATAATATTTTTGAAACAAAAAGAACATGATCCAACATCATATGAGATTGACCATTCATGCCTAATCATGTCCCTAATCCTAAATCTTAATCCTAAATCCTTCACCTAATTCTTAATCCTAAATCCTACACCTAATCTTTGACAACTTCAATAAAAGTTGTTAGCCTTATACAGGGTGACCCAGAAAAAAGGAAACCCAACTTTGATCAACAATGATTTCAAAAATATTCCAATGGGGATTATGAAATTTATATCACTCGTAAAAGTGCAAACTCATTACCATTCTAATGATAATCCTCTCTCACCTCACCAATATCATCGCTTCGCTGAACCCCATTGTTCTGAAAAGTCTTGTAAAATTGTGCGTGGTTCACTTTCATGTGCACCTCGAGATGGATTTGTGTGAATGTGCCTGGAAAGGAAACCCAACTTTGATCATGATACAATAATTTCAAAACATATTTTCAGTGGTGATTAAGAAGTATTTATATCACTGGAAAGTATAACTCAATTACCATTCTAATGATACCTCTTCAGCTCACACAATATCATGCCATCACTGAACCCCATTGCTTTGAAAATTGTCTCGCAAAATTGGATATGTTCTCTTTCATGCTCCTTGAGTGAGTTGCTTTTAAGGTTCCTAAACAATCTAAGTAAGAGCATTCCGAGTGACTTAATAAATAAGGGATTAGATAATGGTTGGAAATGTCTACTCATTTAGTCCGTTAATCCTTACCATCCAGGTAATTTTATCATGTTACTGCTCAACAACACCAGAGAACCTTTAGTTCATCCGTGGAGAATGTAAGAAGCATGACAGTAGCATCAATCACAATTTTCAAAGATATTTTCAGAACATGGGGTTCAGTGATGGCGTGACATTGGCGAGCTGTAAAGTAGATATCAAAAAAATGATAATGAGTGGCACTTATCCAGTGAATATAAACGTCATAATTTAACCACTGTCATGTTTTTATAACATGATTTGATGATGAAAGTTGGGTTTCTTTTAGGCACATTGCAAACAACCCATCTACAATGAGCGTGAAAGTGAACCACTCACAATTTTTTGCAAGACATTTTCAAAACAATGGGGTTCAGTGATGCTGACATTGGTGAGCTGAGCAAGGTATCATTAAAATGGTAATGAGTTGCCTTTCCAGATGATATAAATTTTATAATCACCATGGTAATATTTTTGAAATTATTGATGATCAAAGTTGGGTTTCCTTTTTTCTGGGTCACCCTGTATACCCAACCCTATGTAAGGTGACATTCGTCATGGTTAGTGCAACGATCCACGGTTGAAACACTTTCAGTCATATTAATGAATATTCATGATCCACATAATGAACTATAAAATAAGATAAAGGTTGTAAATTAACAGGGACATCGTTGCAGGATACAAGAAAACTGATTTGTAGTAGTTCTGTTTCTTCTTCCTTTGTTGAACAAAGAAAATTGTCTTTTTGACAGGAAAACTCTTGTATGATTTCAGAACTATACACGTCTAGGAACAAGGAAGCTCGTTGATAAACGAGAAACTTGTTTATTAAGAGTAATATTTGTTTTGGAAAGAACTTGCTTTTTTTGAAGAAAATTCTGGTTACGGAAACTGAAATTACGGGAATAATTCGTAAACGAGCAGGAAAGGTTGTGGGCAAGTCCAAGCTATGTTGCGCGGTAACAAACGGGACATTCAGAGCCAAAAATAGGGCTTATTTGAAAAATCTTGAATGAAACCTCAATCCTTTGGTATATTCCTGAAGGTATTAAGAATGTTCAACAAAAACATAAAAATAGTTGTAATAACTCAATTCATAATTAATTTATGATCATTTATTCGTCAGTAACAAACGGGACCGCAAAAAATAGTGTTTTCAAATTTTGACTTTGTTCACATATAACTCTGAATTTAAAAAGTAGATCTAAATTTGCAGAGTCATATCCTCTTAAACATGTAATAAACAGTGTAAGGACATATTTTAACGTTAATTCAACTTCGAGTTTTCTGGCAAAGGTCAAGTTTTAAAAACTATGCCAGATAACAAACGGGACAGTAACACACGGGACAATTATTCCCTGTAATATTTTTTATTAAACAATTGGTGTAGCCAAGGCAAAGCAACATCTTTTGTTTAAAAATCTCTCTGATAAATCAAAAGAAACATAATACAAAACACAAATGTAAGAAAAACTTATTTTGTTTCATTTCTAAAGGTGGGAGGATGGGTAATAAAAATGAATGATTTTATATACATCAGCGCAGTAACTTTTGTGAGACTATTTCTGAGACCTGAATATTCTAAGTCTAAAATGGAAAGCTATGTGCTAGGTTCGTGATATTTTTTACCAGAGTTAGCCAAGAAAATATAAAAACAGAAAATACATACTTTTTGGTTGTACTCCTATGAAAAAACCCCTTTTTTAAATGGTTGAAAATAGCATTTTTAATGCATTTCATATATTTTTTCATGAATATTAATGAGCCTTGTGACGTCATATTGTTGTTGTTGTTGTTGTTTTTAAATTTTACGGCGCTTTCATTCATTATATGAATATTTACGCCTTCTCATTTGCGTTTTTTTTTTTCCTTTCTTTCTTTTAATGAAAATCATATAATTAGGGTTTTCCTGTTTTTTTCCTTTCTTTTTTTCTTGACCTTGAAATGACTTTTTGACCTCAGTTGCATTAAGTTCATTTCATACCCTTTATGGTGATATATGACACATAAAGTATACCTTTACAAACCCACTGACACAAAAATGGTCAAAAAGTCGAAAAATCACCATCTCGGGAACAAATATCGTGGACTTGCCCTTGTATGAATATGCCATTTCTGTTTATTGACAGTTGCATGAGCTAGTAACTGTAAAATCAAGTCGACTTCCTAGAAAACTACAAATTTTCTGTCATTTTACGAGAAAAATAACGTAATATTAAAAAAACAACCAAAAGCTGTATTTTTACAAGCCAAAAAACATGTTTATTTACAGTAATTTTTTTACAGTGCACTTTCTAGTATTAAAGACCCTAGATAATTGTGTATTATAGACCCTATTTAGTATCCGCGAGCAAGAACGGAGATACACAATTAAGAACGGAGATCTGTAGAAAAAGGGCATTTTCAAAGAACATTTTCAGGCATTAAGTTAAGTTAACAATGTCATCCATTTAACTTTAGACGATTTGAATTCTAAAGCCCTTTTCAACAAATTTGATGAAACTACTTACAAGAAAAAGATATATGCAATAAATAAAGGGGTATTTTCTAGTATTTTTTTAGATAATTGTGTATTATAGACCCAATTTAGTATCCGCGAGCGCCAAGCGTGAGCTGAAATTTTTGAGTTAATTGTGCATTATATACCCTACTAAATTGGTAGGCCTATGTGCTAGCGCTAAGCGCGAGCCGAAAATTTAGAGCTCAAAATTGGAGTTACTTGTGCATTATGATTTATTATCCGCGAGCGCGTAGCGCGAGCCGAAAAGTTGGATTTTAAAAGATATATGGAATAAATAAAGGGGGACTTTGTAGTATTTTTTTTTTTTTTTTTTTTTTTTTAGATAATTGTGTATTTTAGACCCAATTTAGTATCCGCGAGCGCGAAGCGTGAGCTAAAATTTTTTGAGTTAATTGTGCATTATATACCCTACTAAATTGGTAGGCCTATGTGCGAGCGCGAGCCGAAAATTTTGAGTTAAAAATTGGAATTATTTGTGCATTATGATTTATTATCCGCGAGCGCGTAGGCCTCTTTTCTTTGTAAAATTTTGAAACTTTAGTTATAAATATTTTTTCCTTATTTTTACTTTTCGTCATTAATGTTTTTCTATTCTTAAAAAATGAGAAAATCGGCCTCGTGGACCCTCCCCCTCACTATAGGCCTTAAATATGGTCGTTTCGAACCCAATTAGGCCTATTTCGCGCTTCTTGTTGAATAAAGTTTTGCGAATATTTTACATATATTGGGCTTTATTCCCTTATGTTTTTTTTTTTTTTTTTTTTTTTTTTTTTTTTTTTTCTATTCTTTTCTCTCCCTTTTCCCTTCTTTTTCCCTTTTTTCTCCTTTTTTTTTTTTTTTTTTTTTTTTTTTTTTTTTGGGGGGGGCCGTGCCCGTCGGCCCCCCCCCCCCATGATTCCGCTCCTGGAACCTGCGTGTCCGAGTCGCAGAGACGTATCGAGTCAATGTTCTGTACAGAAAATAACGGAGATCTGTAGAAAAAGGGCATTTTTAAAGAACATTTTCAGGCATTAAGTTAAGTTAACAATGTCATCCATTTAACTTTAGACGATTGAATTCTAAAGCCCTTTTCAACAAATTTGATGAAACTACTTACAAGAAAAATGTTTTCAATGCCATGTTTCCATTCTTTTGGAAATGCAGCTAGTATTTAAAAGTATTTCAAGAATTGGATCAAACGTTAAATTTCTCTAAGTATCCTTCAACATAACATTGTAGCCTATTGTAATCAAAGAGTTATTTCACAGCACTGTCAATTAAACGGGAGTGTCAACGCACTCTAACGTGTATATACAAAGAAGTTCAAGCCCGCTTAAAATTTGGATTTTGCCAACCAACTTTATTATCCAAGGAGTTTTTATAGTTCCTTTACATAGGATTAGTGAATAGATAGTCAACGTCTGACACAGATTGGAATTTCTTTATAATAATATATATATATATATACACACACACACACACACACACACACACACACACACACACAAAAAAAAATGGGACCAGAGTGATTTCAAAGGTTACCAAAACTAAAAGAACCAAGTTTTGGTGCCCTTTGAAATTAACTCTGGCCCCATTTTGATGCAATAACTTGAGAGGCCCTTCTTTGAATTTGTAAACAAGTACATTAAGACAAGTGTAGATCAATAATTTCAGTCGGGGAGAACCTGCGATGTCACGCCATAAGCGTGGTAAGAATAGGCCTATTGTTTGGATGAATGAAAGAAACGACGTCTACAGATTAGCTTAGCTTTCGATGATCCGATTATTATTCGGTAAATCTACTTTCCCTTGCCTGGTTATTCAGTTCTTGAGGATTTTGAAAAGATTAATTGTCAGCTTAGTGAAATCGTGCGTCAAGGGACCACGCTCTGTTGCCTTCATCTATATTCTCAATTTGTGGAGAAAGCAGTATAAATCAGATCACGAAGAAGAGCCATCGAGAGTGGAAGTGTTGAACACTTTGCTGAAAGAATAGCAGTATATTATTTCCAAAATGAAGGTGGTTGTCGTACTTTTGGCTGCATTGGTTGCAGTTACGGCTGGTAGACTGGCCAAACTGCACAAGGTAGACGAGCCCATTAAAGACCAGTACATAGTCGTAATGAAGGTAAGTTCGATTATTTTTCGTATTAATCCATGTATTAAGGATTCTTACCTTTCGGAAGAAGTGCTGCTTAAATGTAGGCCTACTGAAGATAAACGGACTGTAGCATACCTCATGTGGGCATCTGAAGCTTTAAACTTGTTACCTTATGCCACCTGTCCGATGTATGTGAAAAAATTATTTGTTTTCATGTTTTTGGCCTATTATGTTCTCATTTAAGTTTCTAGGAGTGATCAAATTTTTCTATAGAAATGAAATATAATTTATTATAAAACTAAAGAACAACAACAACAACAACAACGCTCCTATGGTAGCTAAATCAGTAATTAGGGTCTAAAATGCACATTTGATTTTAATTTTGAGCTGAACATTTTCTGCTCGTGCTTCTAGCTCGCATCATTGATTTTTGTAAACTAAAGGAACCATAAAAACCCAAATATTCTTAAAACAGATAACTTAAAATTGTATGAGCAGACCCCTCCCTATCCTAATATTTTGCTTTTTATGCCACTGCTTTAGAATACCCATTTCTTAATTCAGAAAAAACGCCCCCTTTCCACCTCATTTTCACTCCGCCACCTCTAAAATTTTCATTTCAAAGCTTAAACTATCAGAAGCCTAAAATCCGGAGTATTTATCAAACCTCTATTTCGAACGCATGGATGCATTTAAATGTGTTGTTATATGATTGGCATCGCTATTTTGCGATCACAATGGAGAGCTTGGGATTAGGGGAATTGAATGCTTTGAGTATTTCTTGTATGAAAGGAATGTAAGATTACCTTTTAAAGGATTAAGTTATCATTAATCAATATTATATACTATAATCACCTTAAAAACAGGATAATCAAATTTACATTGTGGACGTCTTGATGCTTTGGGTTTGTTGTTATTGTTGTCAGCGTCACCATGACGACAATTTAATGTCTTAAAGGGCGTGTCCCACAGGAGGCGATTGTTGTGGGGCAGCTAGCGGATGTCAGAGTCGTAAGCGATCGCCCCCAAAACAGCGATTATAGCGCCCCCTCCCATAGCCTGTAGACCAATCTTCATTTGCGACAGGAGAAGTATAGAACTAGGCACAGGGTATTGCATAATCTACGCGGATGAAGCCTGTCGTTTGTATACATAATAGTCGCAAGTGGTCGTTGTACATGTAGCTTAAGCCCGTCTCACACTGTGCGATTTTTCAAGCGATAGCTTGCGATGCGATGCAAAGCGATGCAAAGCGATATCGCGAGCTATCGCTTGCTACCACAGGGCCTGCGATGGTTCGTCTCACACTGTGCGATGGAAGCTGCGATGGTAGCATTTGCGCATGCGTACTTCATTAATGATCAATTATATCAGCTGACAGACGTAAAAAAAATACTGATCATTGAACTCGATCCTCTCTTTTTTTTCTCTCTCTCTATCTCTCTCATTATTTGAAGAAAAAAAACTTGTCTGTCTTCTAATTTACTTAGTTTTTCCTTCATGTAGACCTATTTCGTTTTATATTTCCTTCTACTTTCTCCTGCTTTATCACTAGCCGTCTTCCTCTCCTGCACCTTAAGCCAATCCATTTACATTTAATAATCCATTAATGTCTCCACCCTATTTCTCTCTCCTCTCCAACTTTCCTTAATTTTGTTTTCAATCTGCCTTTTCTTTTGCTCTATCAATACTTGTCTTTCAAAGAAAAGCGAGAGAGAGAGAGAGAGAGAGAAGGGGGGGGGAGGCGGTGGGCATTAATTGAAGAATTTTCATAGACGGGCCGATGACATGGACAAAGAGACAAAGAAAATAATTGGCCCAGGAGACACTGACATATATGTATCATGTTCTGTTTATCCACTTTTACACTTTCCTCCCTTCTTTGATCTTTTGTCCAATTCATAACTACTTTCTTTTATTTTTCTATTATTATTATTCTTTTAATATTCATATGTATTCATCCATTCCTTTCTCTGTCTCTCTCAATCTTTCTCAAATGTTGCCGTTTTACTTTACCCGCTTTTTATGACTATATTTCTCTTTCTTTCTCTCTCTTCTGGTATAACGGATTCCTGTTTTTGTTTTAATCCGTTTTTCTGTCTCCCATTGCTAACATATTTCACCCCGCTCTCTAAATATAATTTATATTTCTCTTGAACAAACTTTTGAATTACTTCTCTGTCACTCTCCCCCTCTCTCTCTCTCTCTCTCTCTCTCTCTCTCTCTCGCCCCCACCCCTTCTCTCTCTCTTTCCCTGATAGTTCTCTCTCTTCATCTGCCTGTTTTTTTGGTTTTTTTTTTTTCTTTCTTGACTGTTTCACTTTCATATATGTCTCATATTAGATAATAATTAGATACCATACCCATATTCTAAGAATTAGTTTCTGTCGTGTGTGGACTAGATATAGAATAACCAGCTTGTCGGTTTATGTACTTGCTTAAGGACGTTGCACAGTTATGTTTCTGCGCATCTTGACCGCGCATCCTGGGCGCGCATTATTCACTACGTCACAATGGAAAAATATACAGCGCTCATGGGCGATCCAGCGTTCAAAGAGTTAAAAGAAATGAACTTTATAAATATGTTATTTATTCCTTCTTTTTGTTCATTATTTACCTACTTGCAGAGATATGTAAAGCATTTATGTTGGTCCATGTTCGTCTTATTCTAGAGATTGCGATGGATATGAAATGAACTGTAAATGTTTGGGAGCAGGATTTTGAATAAGTCGAAAATTAGATAGAGTTTTCACATTTTTGAATATTTTTGGCACGTTTCAATGGTTTTCAAGTCGACTCGCCATTATTACAGCGCCGATATTTTGAAAACGAGCACGTGGACCCCCATTTTTTAATGTTCCTACTCTTTTAGTTTATATTCCTCTACAACTTGGCAAATTTTGATGAAATTGACATGGATTTTGAATGTTCGAGAGCATGATTTTGAATCAAGTGTAATATAGGTTGGATTCTCAGACTTGTTTGACTTTTTCGGCGCGTTTTTGTGGTTTTCAAGCCAATTCGCAACTATTCGGGCTCCGATAGCTTAAAAACGAGCACATGGACCCCTTTTTTGAATGTTTCTACCCATTGAGTATGTATTCCTCTAAAACTTTGCAAATTTTTATGCCAATGACATGGATTTTGAATTTTTAGGAGCATACTTTTGAATCAAGTGTAATTTAGAGTGGATTTTTCACGCTTTTTGGACGTTTTCGGCGCGTTTTTGTGACTTTTCAAGCCGATTTGCGAGTATTCGGGCGCCGATAGTTCGAAAACGAGCACATGGACCCCCCTTTTTTAAAGTTTCTACATATTTATGATGAATCCCTCTACAACTTTGCAAAATTTGATGAGACTGTCATGGTTTTTTAAAAAAGTGCACCTTAAACTATACTTTTTCATTTTCTTGTAGATTCCAAGCCTCTAAGATATGGTTTTTGCCATTTTACGCACCATTTTTGCCACATGAGGGCGCTGCTGGCTCGAAAATAAGTACAAATGTGCCAGTTTAAACAATGTCCCCATCTTTGATATAAACTTCTTAACAAATCGGGAAGTTTTGATAAAGTTTGATACGGTTTTGACAAAGTAATGACAATCTTAACTCGTTTGCTGCAATCATGAGGTCTAACAGAGACCAATTTCTTGAATTATGCGCATTTTACATGCTATCCAAATATGGCAACTTCAAAGTCCCGTAGCAAAAAATCAAGCACATGAACCTATATTATTTTTTGCATTTTTGGCATACATAAATACCAAAGTAACTCTGTGCAAAATTTGGTGAAATTGACATGGACTTCGTTTCAACTGTGCAACGTCCTTAAACGCTATATTTTATTAGTATCAAATTAAAACACAGCTCTTGCACCTCTTGTGTCTTAATTAATTCCTTCTGAATTAGAGCAGCAATTTTCTGTCTCTTTGTCATTATTTAGTGTTTAAACGTTGACATATACTGACTGCAAACTAATTCACAATTGCACAGACGAAACATCTCTTTCTATATCTGTTTCTACAGTGCAGTTAATAATTTAATCAAAACATGTTTCCTCTTTACCAAACTTGACAGGAACAACTACGTAAATTAACAACGGCGATGAATCTGAACATGCAATTACATCATTTAATACCATGTAATAAATATTGGGTGAGGTGTCATATTTTGATGACAATATAGATCCCTACTGCTTTGAATCATAACAATCAACCTCTTGCTTGCAATTTTTCTTAAACAACTTAACACCAGCAAGGGGGGGGGTGGGCTGCGAGGGGGCTTTCCAGGCCCCAGCAACACTATATATGACCTCAATTGGTTCTGCCTACCCTGTTGGTAGTCCTTTGTATCATTAAGTACACTGTTCGTCATAAAGGTGGAATATTCTTTTCTGGCTCCAGTGACATGATGTTGCTCTCCAGGTTTTATTTCTGAAATGTGTTTGTCACTGCTTTCACTTTCGCGGGATCCTGGCTATATCTTGGACGTTCCCTAAACCCTTCCCGTGGATTTTCTTCCACAAAGTTTGTCACTCCCAAAGACAGCCATTTTGGTCATTTTTTTCTTATTTTGGGGGTCCAAAATGCGGGAAAAAAATGACATCATGGGGGTCGACAAAAAAAAATTTGGCGAAAAAAAAAAAACCCATGAAGAATTTTCAAAATATAACCAGGACCCTGAAAAGTAAAAGCAGGGACAATTGTATCAAGAAATTAAAGCCGGAAGCAAAATCATGTTGTTTAAAGCGCCAAAAAAAAAAACTTATACCTTATGACAGACAGTGAAGTACAGCAAGGTGAGATACTACAGTCCATCCCATTCTACGAGGTACTCAGAACAAAGCTAAATGCCTATTTACTAGTAGCTAGAAATCTTGTTATATTCTAAACACAGAGACATGTGCAAGTGTTTGGGACTTGGAGAACTGCCTTGTTATAATGAAATCTTGTTGTATTATAATATCTGAGTTCATTATAGTGGGACTAGACTGTACTCTATTCAATTTCTCTCAAACTTCTAGTATTACTCGTCATACTCTTCTTAGCATTTCATCATCCTGTTTCCTCAAAACGTTAATTTCTAAGACATTCATTTTTTGTTTGAACCAGAAACCTGCATAACACCACCCAAAGTCATTAAATGCTCAATCTGGCTCATTTCCTAAACCAGGATTCAACATTCTAAGGAGCACAGACTTATAATAAAAGACCCTTTTGAATAATGACAAACCTTTTTGCTTTTAAATACATTCATACCATAATAATTATGTTACTCCTAACTGATTTTTTTTTACTCAATAACTTATAATGAAATATAGACCAACGGGTATATCTCACAACACTACTTTTTACAACACATTGGCATAAAAAGGCCTACATCAGTTGGTCCGTTTTGATATCCCTTTAAAGAATATATACTCATATCCTGTCGAGTGATACCAGATGTATACCTGTGCTATTATGGATGACTGACCACTTGGGTTTTAAAAAGTCTTTGTCACAAAACATTGTGCCAACATGACCAAGTTTGGGAAGTAAGAACCTATGACTTCCTAATAATTTATCCATTGTTAGATGGTCAGACATCCTAAATAATTCAAAAAAGGAAAAAAGGTTATTGATCTATTGAAAAACATGGGTTGTTTTAACAAAAACTTTGATACAACATAATTTTAACATGGGTATTTTTAACCCTGATAATCAGTCAATTGTGATTTCACAGAATGGTATTATTTTGTTTTCACTAAGCAGAATATAAGTTACTCTTTAACATAAAAAAAAAGATTAATTTAGGTCAAATAAATTATGAGTTTTTAAGAGACTCTCAAGGTTGGGTTCTAATATTTTTTTTTTAATTCTTTTATTTTTTTTTTGGGGGGGGATGCACTGCATATGGAATTTTATTTAAAAGGGAAAAATTCATATAGCCATAATTTTCTTAAACTCTGATTGGAGTTTTTAATTTTCAATTTATCAACTTTGAATAATAAATAATTTCCACTAATGAGACAAAAATAAAATATTCATCCATTTTTCCCACTGCTGGATTTCATTCTGAACAGCTGATGATGCCTTCTTGACTTGGTGTACCTAATGTGCTGTCCGATATCTTGCAGACAGATAGCAACATACTCCGTCTGTGGCAAGAGGTGCAAGATTTGAACAGATCTGCATTAAGAAAAAATAAAAGAGAAATGTCCAAATAATGACATTAAATCTGGTTTTATAATTGTGGTACTGTATTAAATAATATCAAATGAACTGGTCTCTTTTGATACAACCTAACCATGACCATCAAATCAATTTTTAACAAGTTGAATCTTTGTAAAAATTTTGAATCTGACCATTAGAACTGATTTAGTGCCCACTAGCACTGATTTATTTCCCTCAGAATGGGCGTTCCAAATGATCATTTCATAGATTTAGCTAATCTATGTCAAAGAGCTATATATATCAAAGATAAAACATTATTGTCCTGAAATTTTCCTCTGCCTAAAAGTTATGTTATATTGAAAAAGAAAATGTAGCCAATTGTTGAGACCACAGCTCTATACACATGATACACTAATAGTATAGATATAGTGAATGCCATGAGGGGCAATAGTTGTTTCTAAAGCTCGAGGGGCCTTCCATCCAGCTATGACCCGCGAGGCTTGCCGAGGGTCATAGCTGGATGGAAGACCCCGAGAGCCTTTAGAAACAACTATGCCCCGAATATTAAGGCAGTCACTATATATTTTATATAACGAAGAAAAACTCTGACATGTTTTATTTTTCTCCGGTCATACGTCCATTTAGCTGAGGGGTCATAGTGGGATGGAAGGCCCCCCAGTCGAGGCTTTAAAAACAACTACAGTGTATGCCTAGCATACTGAAAAAAACAAAAACAAAAAACATGAATCAATGAAAGGTTCTGATACTTACCAAATATAATAAATACATTGTAGTCTATACATTTCAAAATCCTTCACAACGGTGTCTGCGCTCGCACAAAACACGGATTGACTGCCGTTGAAAAAATGACTATTGAAAACGACTATTGAACGATGACTATTGAACGCTCAGCCTCCCTGGCCAGCCCTGGCTAAAACTATGACCAGACTTTTGACCAATCAGAGGACAGGATTATTCAACATTCTTAGCATGAGTTATATAATACTTTATAATAATTTTAAAATATAATTTTTCAAGCAATATGAGTTACGTCATATCATCTTACATTCCAGCCCCGTTAACTAAAAAGTTCATATTTTGAGATTTACTATAGGCCTCCAAGCTTAATGTTAAAGCAACATATGAGCTATTAGTCAATCAACACAATTGCAAATACCTAAACATTAATTTGCTTCCTATAAAGTCATGTTAATTAACTTCTGACTATGGTATTTTCATGTTTCACCCATAACACCCTTTTTTTTTTAAATAAGGAGGCTTTTGATATCTCCTTGCATTGCATTGTAGTTTGGTAATCTTTACTAAACTATGCTTGAAACTTTTTTGGAGTGAATTGGCAAGAATTCAGGATGGACCGACTCACTGTTTTTGGCTTTGGTATATTCTCCTTCTGATCACTTTTCTCCAGCTTCTCCTCCACTTCCTTTACCTGCTCTTCTTTCATCTGCTGTCATCTCAGACTGTACTGCACTGGTGCTAAAAATGTAAAAGAAGTTCTATTAACCCTAAAAAGACTGGGTTATTTTGACACACATAAAGACTGGGGGGGGGGCTCATTCAGCCCCCCCCCCCTAAGATCTCGGCCGTTGAGCGCGCGATCGCGCCGAAAATTGGCACGCGCGTTACCCACGGCATCCTCTCCAAAACCAAAGAGTCATATTCTCCGAAAAATTTCTTCACTAATTAATTATGCTAATTTATGCATAAAATCTAAGATTTGCTCTAATTAATTAAATAAAGCTCTATAAGTGCTAAATTTTGGTTTACAGGCTCTTTGTAGGCTTCTAGTGAAATGGGTTTTTTAAAAAATCTGTATCAAGATTTTTTTTCTTATGTATTGTATTGTTTTTAAAATTTCTAATGTATTTCTTTGTTTTCGACTTTTTGTTTTTTATTGTTTTTGCGATGGAAATCATTGGTGACACTATTTTAATCATAAACAAACTTAAATTAATTGATTAATAAGTTAAAGAGAAAATAATGATACATTTATGAATTTTGGCTGAAAACACAATTTGTATTGGATTTGTACACAAAATCACGTATATTGAGCTACTTTGGGTCTGACGCACGGTTACAAAATGTTACGTAATTTCGAACCGCGTACCCGGGCATCGCAAATTTGGTCTCAAAAGTTGCACGAGACTTGAAAGAAAATAGTCATGAAGTCTCGCCGAATTTTTTTTCCGCGTTGCAAAGTTATCGCGAAAAATGTCGAGGGGGGGGCTGAATGAGCCCCCCCCCCCCCAGTCTTTTTAGGGTTAAAAACCATGATGTGATGTGGGTAAATCCGTGCACTTCCCTTTCATGCCTGTGAAATAATATTTAGAGAGACCAAATCTAAAACAAATAGATTAAAATAATATTCTTTCCACAATTTCGCCCCACCTCCTCTCCCAAAAACATAATAACTCATCACCAAAATTACACTCAATGAATAATAAAAAGAATCTTGCAGATTGCTAATTTATGATATTGCTCCTACATAAACTTCATAGATCCTATAAAAAAATGTAATTGTTACCCACCTGAGTAAATTAAACTAAACACTGTCAAGGCAACAGGAATGTCATGGGGAGGGATTGCTGTGTTTTTTTTCTGAGATGGGGCTCACTTGGTTGGCCCACAACTGGTTTAATGTTTTGAGTTGTGCACAACTCTATTATTTCTAAATCTTATATTAATACCAAAAAATCATTTTATAAAACAAATCTATTCCTCCTTTTGGTATTTAAGGTTTCTTTTATTGCAAAACCAAAGTTGCCTATTTTTAATTTTTTATTTAATTTTTTTCATTTTTTTAAAAAGCGTAACAGTTTGTTTACATAATACATTATTCATTCACTCCTTACATTTATACAGTAACAAAAACAAAAGGTAGGGGGTAGGTGTAAAAGAAATTTCGGCCATCACCTGTCAAGAAGGTCAACATATATAACTTATAGGGTACGGTAGCCTAGTAGGAGGTTGCTCGATCGGCCCAGAAGACATTGACAAACAAAACAACAAAACAAATAAATAACAAAAAGATGTCCATGTATGAAAGGAATGTATCTTTGCTTTTTTTCCCCAATCTTACGGGGGCGCCTGCACCCTCCATCCCCACCCGATCCACGCCAGATTTGACTGAGACTTATTTTAGGATGGGCCTAGATCTACACCTCATCTAGGCCTGGATCTAAGATCTAGATCTAAATTATTGGCCTCCTAGCTGCGCTTGCTATTCGGTGTTATTTTTGGCAGACGTAAAATTTCATGAAGTTTAGTGAGTGCAAGTCAATAGACAATAGGCCTACCGGACAAATGCGGACAGGAAGAGTGATCAGTTGAGGTTTAGAATCTATGCACAATTGAGGTCTGGAACCAGGCAAATATTGAGGCCAAATTACTGGTTAGTGTGTGTTAGGCCCTATTAATATTATCAATGTCAAAAACATCGTTAAGGCTGAACTGCAAATTGGGGGGGGGGGGGTGGGAGAAAAGAATCTATTCTGTTTTTAATGCAGCACTCACATCAAGGTTCACTAACTCCAGATCTAACTTAGATGGCAAGGCTTTGCCGTTGTTTTGCTTGTTTTTGCTGTTGTCTAGAAATCTAGTCTACAAAGTCGTTTGTAAGGCCAGGAAAATAAAAACTAAAGACAAAGTTGGAGTTCAGCTCAGTCTACATTTTGGAGTTCGATCTAACGTTAGATCTAGAATCTAGGCATCTCTAGATCTGGATCTAACGTTAGACCCAAGATCTAGGGCCTAGAGGAGATCTATAGGGAGACTCAGGTTAGTTGAGCCACTTTTTACTCAAGGTCACTTGGTGCCCAAGGGTGAAGTTTTTTTAGGCTGTTGAGGATTGGGATTGAAAGTAGTAGGCAAATTATAAAAGGTAGATCTATATCCCGAAAAAAGCACTTTCGGTTTTGGAGCCCCGGGCAATTAAAAAAAAAATGTCAAGTGCTCAACTAACACCAACACGCAGGTAAGTTGAGCCAAGGCGTTGGGTTAGTTGAGCCATGCGACATAAATCAATTTTGGGGGCTGACTCCCCCATCCCAAAAGACACACAATAACACACACCCCACACCCTCACATACACCAAATCACACGCATGCACGCACACATTACGGTTACTTTTTGGTGCATTTATTTTTTTTTCCTATTTTCGCAGGTACATCCTTCATAAATAGTCTTTGGGTATGACAGATGCTTTTTTCCTGTTTAATAATGATAAAAAAATAGTTAATTCATGTCACACGCCATACAAAACCCCAAATATTCTTGTCAAAATTTTTAACTCATGTAGGTATAGGCTCAACTTACCCCATCAACAGCGGCTCAACTAACCCCACACCTTATTTTTTTACTAATTGGGGTGGAAAGTGAAATTCTTACTAGACACAAATCTAATGATATGGTTAAATTTATATACAATGATACTTCTTTCAACTGTAGAATGATAGTCCGTTAAATCTTTAGGGTGTCAAAAATATGAGCACGCATGTAATTTTTCACGGAAGTCACTTTGACCAGCAAAAATCAAATTTTGTTGATTTTTAACAAGCTTGTAGTCTGCACCCATGTATCAAATTTAGCATGTATGGTCCATCTATCATTATGCAACAACAGATGGAAGCATTATAACTTTAAAAATGGTCTTGACCTATTTAGAGGGGGTGGCTCAACTAACCCACTGCTCAACTAACCTGAGTCTCCCCTACAGTCTCGTCTATTCGGCTAGACTAGAGTCTAACTTGCCCTAGGCTATAGACCCCTCGCCCTAGGCTATAGTATAGATCTAACTTAGTCTTAGCCCTAGAATATCTAACGTTAAACTTTCTGATGATTAATATGATTGAGCAAGTCAAGACCCGGGTAAAAGACCAGCGGCAGACACACACCGGCACTAGACTATATATCTAACGTTAGGCATAGTCTAGGCTGCTGTAGCAGAAATATTCCACCGTTCTGCGAATATTTCTAATATTTTATAATTTTTTTTAGATTTTCCCATCGACCTTTCCATGTATTAACGTTAAGCATTCAGTTTTAACCAATGCAATCCCAAAATAGCGACTGAATCCTTTGGTCTAACAGTTAGATTTCTAGGGTCTAGTCTAGAGTAGATCTAACGTTAGACCTGGCTATAGCCTAGATATAGACCTAAATTTATAGCCTCGAAGTCTAAATTCTATCAATGACCATGGCATTATATTTGACGGACCTTATCACTTTTTATGAGATGCCCCAATTAAAACTCTAATCCAGCTGATCAGGTAAAAGGCAAGTTCATCCAATGCTAAAATCAGCTCAGACCCCAATCAAAACCTATGTAGGGACTACATGCACAAAAGCTGGCGCGACTATAATTGAACAACGCACAATGTCATCAAATTACTTACAATCATATCCAATCTCGTGCATACTTACTGAACATCAATTTGTCCCTTTAATCCAGGTCGAATGCTGATGAATATTATTCTCCAACATCCTGGCACATTGGAGGAGGACCTCTTTCTAACTCTTTTGTCTCCTAGAAATCTTCGCAATAACTGAATTATCGCAGCCTGCGATAACCAAAATTTTTGAACATGTTCAAAACCTTGCGATGCAAAGCGATGGCCTTGCGATGGCTCAAATATCGCTTGTATCGCATCGCAGAACCCCTCACACTGCACGATACCAAGCAATCCTCTGCGATGCGACGCGATATCGCAGCCAATGCGACAGTGTGAGACGGGCTTTAGCGTAATATTGCGTTGAGCTCGCGATCTCATGACGAAGAGTTTTCGACCAGGTACCATTATTAAACCTCCCATGTAACCTGTTGGTTCGCGACTTATCCCTCAGTTATCAAAAGAAGCGGCGATATAATGAAATATTTGCGATAGATTTTAGAAGTGTTAAAAGCATTTTGGCTACCATGTGGTATAGGTTGATGCCAAGGCTAGCTTTGAATTTAGTCAGGCAATCTCCGCATGCGACTAACTTTTTTGGTGGCCGGACCTCAGCCATATCGATGCATATTTAAGCGCTTTGTACCTGTATACAGAAAAGGCGTTATAGAAATGGTTGGAATTATTTTATTATTAACCTGTGGTGACATCTTATTCGCCAGTTGTCGCAACAAAGATCACCTTCTGTGAGTCAGCCATTTTTATGTTCGTTTTCTTATTTTGATGATGCTAGCAGCAGAAACAACCTTTTAAACCTTTGCTAAACCTCTGTTCTTTAAATTTTTACTCCAGCATAATAGAGAAAGAAAGTAAATAATGCCTGCGGCATCCTCAAGAAGATATTTACAAACGTAATTTAAGAATAGGTATTTGAAATGATTATACTGTGTCTCATTTTTTTACAAAGATATTACGTCTATGTAAATATTCAATTGTAATACCTCATTCCCCATTCAGTTTCCTTTAAAAAGAATGATTTAAAATAAATCTTAATGCATGCATTCAGCGTACTGTTTATAAGGTTTGGTATAAACGCAGCAGGCGATAATTACTTTTTAAAATGATAGTCTCTTATTCTTCACAGAAAGGAAAGGAAACTGACGAGATCAAAAAATTCATATTGGAGGATGTCACAGGCACTTTCAATGGAACTTTGATCCGACACACCTACACTGCAGCCATCAACGGCTTCTCTGCTAAACTCAACGAAAAGGCTGTCGAAAAGGTAAGTGATTTAAGTCATGGTCACAAATGTTTCTACAAATCTTTGGAGTTCTGGTGTGTGTAAAAGATTCATATAGACATTATGACTGAAGTCATAGAAATACGCTAAATGGAGTTCGCCAGCTGCATACTAGTATCAAACGAGTGCTAGGCAATCATGGCCTCCACCTCTAAGATGGCGGGGCGATGATGTCAATCAGGGCTGAAGCTTACTTTCTTACCGGATTCTTACGACGTTCTTAAGACATGTAAGACGTTCGTATGATCGTCTTACGAAAAGAGGAGAAATGGTTCGTATATGAAGTTGAATACACTCTTGGACTAGACCATCGACCGTCTGCGAACTTACGAACGCACTGCGAACGGTGTTTGTTTACGGCCTTCTTAAGACGTTCTTACGAAGTTCGTACGAAATAGGTCTGAAAATCGTTCGAAGGCATCCTTAACCGTTCGTTAAAAAAGTGCATTTGTGACCATGGCGTGGATGTAATAAAGAGGTATGTACAGGCATATTCACATTTTATGGGTGTGTCAGGAGTTAGCAACAACAAACAAACAACAAAAATAAAAATAAAAAATAAAATAAAAAATGCCAAGTTATGTATTGTGGAAGCTACGTAGGCCTACGTCATCCACCCAAGTATCAATATGCCCATTTAGAACGCTTAAAATTGTTATACTATATTCTTTAGCTTGGAGGCCTATTATTTGTCTATTTCGTTTCCGGACCGGATTATAGGCCTTCAAAATCGCTCGAATATATCTCATTATCAGATTAGAAAAACAGATTTGTATAGGCATTGATAATACTAATCTCAAGCCTACGAAAGTTGAATCAAATCCTTTGTTAGAACCCAGACATCTTAAAATGCATTAAGTCTGAAAATTTACGTAAGTATACGTTTTTCTTAAACTTTTTCTGCCGCGCAGAATATTTTTTTTGAGGGGGTTAGTATCCACATCGTCTTAAATAAATTAGGAAACCAATAAAGAAAAACAACAACAAATAAACAACATACAAGACCCAAAAGAAATATGTAAAACTCAGATTGTAAAAAAAAGATTGGAACACGCACCAGAGTTTTAACTTTACCCTGGTAAATATGAAAATGTAAAGTTCAGTTCATTGGTAAAATCTGAATTGACAAATATAGGGAAGAGATTTTGATAATATAAAGGTGGGGATCGGGATGGCGATCGTTGTTTTAATAATATAATGAAGAAGACTAACAAAATACATTTTTATTGTATTAGATATATTCGCGGTGCAGCATTTCTGTCCGTTTTGTGCTCATAAAAGGGAGCGAAAATTTAACAATTCACAAAGTGTCTACTTTTACTGTGCGTACTAGGACCTATATGCGCTTTCGTCCACTCTTTATGAAAAGAATTGGACCTGTCAAAATCGAAGATATGTATACATTTTATTCAATTTTATTTTGTTGAACACAATTATAGCTTCGAAGCAGAGAAGAAATTCGGTATATAGTCCAAGATGCGTTGTTCGAACATCATCTGTTGCATCATGGGGATTGGATCGTGTCGACCAGAGAAACCTGCCTCTTGATGGCAATGCAAATTTTAGATGGTAATTGTCAAATGTATTTACTGTTTGTAGGACTACACCATTGCATCTTAATATTGAATGAAAGCCATCTAGGCACCATTCTCCTTATTGACAAACACATGTGAAAATCGGAAGCATTTCAACACCCCCCCCCTATTTCAAATTGTGGATCCTTCAGTGATTACCCCGCTCCATTATTTAAGGCATAAAAATCTAATACAGAGTGAGTCAATAAAAATGTCTCACCTCTTTGAAGCTTGTCTTGTGAAATTACGAATATTTATCATGGCTTTATTCATATGTCTTGGTATAGAGTCATCCTCTTAGCATATGTCGGTACAATTTTCATTTGATCTTTGCACGCATGACTGGAATAACAGACAATCTTATAAGACGGAAAGGTCTTACTTGCACCAAGTGGCTGGGTGAAGAATAAACAAATTGAGAATTGATTGCTTAGGAGCACAGCCAAAGAAACAAACCCATACGTACCCTAATTTACACATGGACAAAGCACATACACATCCACACCCTCATCACACACACCCACATACACCCTCCACACACATACACACGCAGATACCCTATCTCATCCATACCTGCCACACACACAGACAAACCACACACATACACACCCACACCCTCAACAAACGCACCCACACATATACATACACACCCTCACTCACACTCACAAACAGTTGTTAGGGATTATTACGTCCCAAACATTCAGTGATGGTCTTGCTAAACAGAAAGTCAAATAGGACAATTTAATTGTGAATTGTTTAATGTGAGTGTGGGTGCGTGTGTGTGAGGGAGGATGGGTGTGTGTGGATGTGTCTGTGTGGTGAGAGGGTGTGTGGGTAAAGTGTTTTAATACACATATTCTGTCAACATTTGCTTTTAAACCATCAACCAGCCACTTGGCGCAATGGAGATCTTATCGTCTTCTGAAGATTATCTGTTATTCAGCCAAGCGTGCAAAGATCCAAATGAAAATGGTACCACACATATGCTAGAGGATGACTTTACCAAGACATATCATAAAACCCATGAGTAAAGGTTCATACTTTCACAAGGCACCTTCAAAATGATGTGGACATTTTTATTGACTCACTCTGTATAGTGGATCGCTCCGGGCTTCATTTAGTCCTAGATATAGGATTAGGTTTACGGTGGGCAATGGGTAGGGTATAGAGTTAAGTCCATGTTTAAAGTTAGTCATTCGATTATTGTATGGAATTTATAGCGGATTAATAAATTTGTGGAGGGAGCAAAATAATCATGGAACCTTTAAGATGCAGTAATCCTTTTCTTTGCATTTTACTAGCTGGCGATGGTACCGGTGTGAATGCATACGTTATTGACACTGGCATTTATCCTGATAGTCGTACTTTGAGGGTCGTGCCACCGCCGCCTTTGATTCCACACAAGACACAGTGGGTTATGTAAGTATCTATTATATTGCTGAAACCTGAATTAGGCCTACGTATCAATCTGGAGCCTGGCACGGCGAAAAAAGCAGGTTTTCCCATTTACGTACAGTGTGGTTCGTACAAACATATAGGCAAACCGATTGTTTATTCAAACCATAAGAGCCTCGGGGTGATATGTGATCCATGCTGTATAGAATTTTTTTAAAATGAAATATCAAAGGTTAAATAAATATGGCGAAATAAATATGGCGGAACAACAGTCTGGAGACTTCAGCTCCGCCTATGATGAAATTATGGCCTTCCAATCTGCCATAAATGATACAGTATTCAGAGGATATTATGATAATGCAATAATCTAGACACTAGAGCAATTTAAAAATTCTGATATTTTTATTTATTTATATACATGTATTATTCATCATTATTACATTTATCATTATTATTATTATTATTATTATTATTATTACTATTATTATCATTATTATTATTATTATCATCATTTTTAAATACATTATTATTAATTATTATTATTATATTATTATTATTATTATTATCATTACTAATTATTATCATTATTATTATTATTATCAATTATTGTCATTATTATTATTATTATTACTATTATTATCATTATTATTATTATATATTATCATTATTTTCATTAATTATTATTATTATTACTATTATTATCATTATTATTATTATTATTATCATTATT
This sequence comes from Paracentrotus lividus, assembly GCA_940671915.1. Classification (NCBI taxonomy): domain Eukaryota; kingdom Metazoa; phylum Echinodermata; class Echinoidea; order Camarodonta; family Echinidae; genus Paracentrotus; species Paracentrotus lividus. The sequence continues at coordinate 28,604,314 of CALNVZ010001721.1, read as the reverse complement.
ACTATTATTATCATTATTATTATTATCCATTATTATTATTATTATTATTTATTATTGTTATTATTATTATTTTACTTTCTCTTAAGGGTAT
>CALNVZ010001721.1:28575379-28604198 GCA_940671915.1 Paracentrotus lividus | reverse complement strand
ATACAACCTAACCATGACCATCAAATCAATTTTAACAAGTTGAATCTTTGTAAAAATTTGAATCTGACCATTAGAACTGATTTAGTGCCCACTAGCACTGATTATTTCCCTCAGAATGGGCTTCCAAATGATCATTTCATAGATTTAGCTAATCTATGTCAAAAGAGCTATATATATACAAGATAAAACATTATTGTCTTAAATTTTCCTCTGCCTAAAAGTTATGTTAATTGAAAAAGAAAATGTAGCCAATTGTTGAGACCACAGCTCTATACACATGATACACTAATAGTATAGATATAGTGAATGCCATGAGGGGCAATAGTTGTTTCTAAAGCTCGAGGGGGCCTTCCATCCAGCTATGACCCCGAGGCTTGCCGAGGGTCATAGCTGGATGGAAGACCCCCGAGAGCCTTAGAGAACAACTATGCCCCGAATATTAAGGCAGTCACTATATATTTTATATATAACGAGAAAAAACTCTGACATGTTTTATTTTTCTCCGGTCATACGTCCATTAGCTGAGGGGTCAAGTGGATGGAAGGCCCCCAGTCGAGGCTTTAAAAACAACTACAGTGTATGCCTAGCATACTGAACAAAACAAAAACAAAAAACATGAATCAATGAAAGGTTCTGATACTTACCAAATATAATAAATACATTGTAGTCTATACATTTCAAAATCCTTCACAAACGGTGTTTGCGCTCGCACAAAACACGGATTGACTGCCGTTGAAAAAATGACTATTGAAAACGACTATTGAACGATGACTATGAACGCTCAGCCTCCCTGGCCAGCCCTGGCTAAAACTATGACCAGACTTTTGACCAATCAGAGGACAGGATTATTCAACATTCTTAGCATGAGTTATATAATACTTTATAATAATTTTTAAATATAATTTTTCAAGCAATATGAGTTACGTCATATCATCTTACATTCCAGCCCCGTTAACTAAAAAGTTCATATTTTGAGATTTACTATAGGCCTCCAAGCTTAATGTTAAAGCAACATATGAGCTATTAGTCAATCAACACAATTGCAAATACCTAAACATTAATTTGCTTCCTATAAAGTCATGTTAATTAACTTCTGACTATGGTATTTTCATGTTTCACCCATAACACCCTTTTTTTTTTTAAATAAGGAGGCTTTTGATATCTCCTTGCATTGCATTGTAGTTTGGTAATCTTTACTAAACTATGCTTGAAACTTTCTTGGAGTGAATTGGCAAGAATTCAGGATGGACCGACTCACTGTTTTTGGCTTTGGTATATTCTCCTTCTGATCACTTTTCTCCAGCTTCTCCTCCACTTCCTTTACCTGCTCTTCTTTCATCTGCTGTCATCTCAGACTGTACTGCACTGGTGCTAAAATGTAAAAGAAGTTCTATTAACCCTAAAAAGACTGGGTTATTTTGACACACATAAAGACTGGGGGGGGGGGGGCTCATTCAGCCCCCCCCCCCTAAGATCTCGGCCGTTGAGCGCGCGATCGCGCCGAAAATTGGCACGCGCGTTACCCACGGCATCCTCTCCAAAACCAAAGAGTCATATTCTCCGAAAAATTTCTTCACTAATTAATTATGCTAATTTATGCATAAAATCTAAGATTTGCTCTAATTAATTAAATAAAGCTCTATAAGTGCTAAATTTTGGTTTACAGGCTCTTTGTAGGCTTCTAGTGAAATGGGTTTTTTAAAAAAATCTGTATCAAGATTTTTTTTCTTATGTATTGTATTGTTTTTAAAATTTCTTATGTATTTCTTTGTTTTTCGACTTTTTGTTTTTTATTGTTTTTGCGATGGAAATCATTGGTGACACTATTTTAATCATAAACAAACTTAAATTAATTGATTTTAATAAGTTAAAGAGAAAATAATGATACATTTATGAATTTTGGCTGAAAACACAATTTTGTATTGGATTTGTACACAAAATCACGTATATTGAGCTACTTTGGGTCTGACGCACGGTTACAAAATGTTTACGTAATTTCGAACCGCGTACCCGGGCATCGCAAATTTTGGTCTCAAAAGTTGCACGAGACTTGAAAGAAAATAGTCATGAAGTCTCGCCGAATTTTTTTTCCGCGTTGCAAAGTTATCGCGAAAAATGTCGAGGGGGGGCTGAATGAGCCCCCCCCCCCCCCAGTCTTTTTAGGGTTAAAAACCATGATGTGATGTGGGTAAATCCGTGCACTTCCCTTTCATGCCTGTGAAATAATATTTAGAGAGACCAAATCTAAAACAAATAGATTAAAATAATATTCTTTCCACAATTTCGCCCCACCTCCTCTCCCAAAAACATAATAAACTCATCACCAAAATTACACTCAATGAATAATAAAAAGAATCTTGCAGATTGCTAATTTATGATATTGCTCCTACATAAACTTCATAGATCCTATAAAAAAATGTAATTGTTACCCACCTGAGTAAATTAAACTAAACACTGTCAAGGCAACAGGAATGTCATGGGGAGGGATTGCTGTGTTTTTTTTCTGAGATGGGGCTCACTTGGTTGGCCCACAACTGGTTTAATGTTTTGAGTTGTGCACAACTCTATTATTTCTAAATCTTATATTAATACGCAAAAAATGCATTTTATAAACTTATCTTATTCCTCCTTTTGGTATTTAAGGTTTCTTTTATTGCAAAACCAAAGTTGCCTATTTTTAAAATTTTTTATTTAATTTTTTCATTTTTTTAAAAGAGCGTAACAGTTTGTTTACATAATACATTATTCATTCACTCCTTACATTTATACAGTAACAAAAACAAAAGGTAGGGGGTAGGTGTAAAAGAAATTTCGGCCATCACCTGTCAAGAAGGTCAACATATATAACTTATAGGGGTACGGTAGCCTAGTAGGAGGTTGCTCGATCGGCCCAGAAGACATTGACAAACAAAACAACAAAACAAATAAATAACAAAAAGATGTCCATGTATGAAAGGAATGTATCTTTGCTTTTTTTCCCCAATCTTACGGGGGCGCCTGCACCCTCCATCCCCACCCGATCCACGCCAGATTTGACTGAGACTTATTTTAGGATGGGCCTAGATCTACACCTCATCTAGGCCTGGATCTAGATCTAGATCTAATTATTGGCCTCCTAGCTGCGCTTGCTATTCGGTGTTATTTTTGGGCAGACGTAAAATTTCATGAAGTTTAGTGAGTGCAAGTCAATAGACAATAGGCCTACCGGACAAATGCGGACAGGAAAGTGATCAGTTGAGGTTTAGAATCTATGCACAATTTGAGGTCTGGAACCAGGCAAATATTGAGGCCAAATTACTGGTTAGTGTGTGTTAGGCCCTATTAATATTATCAATGTCAAAAAACATCGTTAAGGCTGAACTGCCAAATGGGGTGGGGGGGGGGTGGGAGAAAAGAATCTATTCTGTTTTTAATGCAGCACTCACATCAAGGTTCACTAACTCCAGAATCTAACTTAGATGGCAAGGCTTTGCCGTTGTTTTGCTTGTTTTTGCTGTTGTCTAGAAATCTAGTCTACAAAGTCGTTTGTAAGGCCAGGAAAAATAAAAACTAAAGACAAAGTTGGAGTTCAGCTCAGTCTACATTTTGGAGTTCGATCTAACGTTAGATCTAGAATCTAGGCATCTCTAGATCTGGATCTAACGTTAGACCCAAGATCTAGGGCCTAGAGGAGATCTATAGGGGAGACTCAGGTTAGTTGAGCCACTTTTTACTCAAGGTCACTTGGTGCCCAAGGGTGAAGTTTTTTTAGGCTGTTGAGGATTGGGATTGAAAGAGTAGTAGGCAAATTATAAAAGGTAGATCTATATCCCGAAAAAAGCACTTTCGGTTTTGGAGCCCCGGGCAATTAAAAAAAAAATGTCAAGTGGCTCAACTAACACCAACACGCAGGTAAGTTGAGCCAAGGCGTTGGGTTAGTTGAGCCATGCGACATAAATCAATTTTGGGGGGCTGACTCCCCCATCCCAAAAGACACACATAAACACACACCCACACCCTCACATACACCAAATCACACGCATGCACGCACACATTACGGTTACTTTTTGGTGCATTTATTTATTTTTTCCTATTTTCGCAGGTACATCCTTCATAAATAGTCTTTGGGTATGACAGATGCTTTTTTCCTGTTTAATAATGATAAAAAAATAGTTAATTCATGTCACACGCCATACAAAACCCCAAATATTCTTGTCAAAATTTTTAACTCATGTAGGTATAGGCTCAACTTACCCCATCAACAGCGGCTCAACTAACCCCACACCTTATTTTTTTACTAATTGGGGTGGAAAGTGAAATTCTTACTAGACACAAATCTAATGATATGGTTAAATTTATATACAATGATACTTCTTTCAACTGTAGAATGATAGTCCGTTAAATCTTTAGGGTGTCAAAAATATGAGCACGCATGTAATTTTTCACGGAAGTCACTTTGACCAGCAAAAATCAAATTTTGTTGATTTTAACAAGCTTGTAGTCTGCACCCATGTATCAAATTTAGCATGTATGGTCCATCTATCATTATGCAACAACAGATGGAAGCATTATAACTTTAAAAATGGTCTTGACCTATTTAGAGGGGGTGGCTCAACTAACCCACTGGCTCAACTAACCTGAGTCTCCCCTACAGTCTCGTCTATTCGGCTAGACTAGAGTCTAACTTGCCCTAGGCTATAGACCCCTCGCCCTAGGCTATAGTATAGATCTAACTTAGTCTTAGCCCTAGAATATCTAACGTTAAACTTTCTGATGATTAATATGATTGAGCCAAGTCAAGACCCGGGTAAAAGACCAGCGGCAGACACACACCGGCACTAGACTATATATCTAACGTTAGGCATAGTCTAGGCTGCTGTAGGCAGAAATATTCCACCGTTCTCGGAATATTTTCTAATATTTTATAATTTTTTTTAGATTTTCCCATCGACCTTTCCATGTATTAACGTTAAGCATTCAGTTTTAACCAATGCAATCCCAAAATAGCGACTGAATCCTTTGGTCTAACAGTTAGATTTCTAGGGTCTAGTCTAGAGTAGATCTAACGTTAGACCTGGCTATAGCCTAGATATAGACCTAAATTTATAGCCTCGAAGTCTAAATTCTATCAATGACCATGGCATTATATTTGACGGACCTTATCACTTTTTATGAGATGCCCCAATTAAAACTCTAATCCAGCTGATCAGGTAAAAGGCAAGTTCATCCAATGCTAAAATCAGCTCAGACCCCAATCAAAACCTATGTATGGGACTACATGCACAAAAGCTGGGCCGCGACTATAATTGAACAACGCACAATGTCATCAAATTACTTACAATCATATCCAATCTCGTGCATACTTCTGACATCAATTTGTCCCTTTAATCCAGGTCGATATGCTGATGAAATATTATTCTCCAACATCCTGGCACATTGGAGGAGGACCTCTTCTAACTCTTTTGTCTCCTAGAAATCTTCGCAATAACTAGAATTATCGCAGCCTGCGATAACCAAAATTTTTGAACATGTTCAAAACCTTGCGATGCAAAGCGATGGCCTTGCGATGGCTCAAATATCGCTTGGTATCGCATCGCAGAACCCCTCACACTGCACGATACCAAGCAATCCTCTGCGATGCGACGCGATATCGCAGCCAATCGCACAGTGTGAGACGGGCTTTAGCGTAAATATTGTCGTTGAGCTCGCGATCTCATGACGAAGAGTTTTCGACCAGGTACCATTATTAAACCTCCCATGTAACCTGTTGGTTCGCGACTTATCCCTCAGTTATCAAAAGAAGCGGGATATAATGAAATATTTGCGATAGATTTTAGAAGTGTTAAAAGCATTTTGGCTACCATGTGGTATAGGTTGATGCCAAGGCTAGCTTTGAATTTAGTCAGCAATCTCCGCATGCGACTAACTTTTTTGGTTGGCCGGACCTCAGCCATATCGATGCATATTTAAGCGCTTTGTACCTGTATACAGAAAAGGCGTTATAGAAATGGTTGGAATTATTTTTATTATTAACCTGTGGTGACATCTTATTCGCCAGTTGTCGCAACAAAGATCACCTTCTGTGAGTCAGCCATTTTTATGTTCGTTTTCTTATTTTGATGAGTCTAGCAGCAGAACAACCTTTTAAACCTTTGCTAAACCTCTGTTCTTTAAATTTTTACTCCCAGCATAATAGAGAAAGAAAGTAAATAATGCCTGGGCATCCTCAAGAAGATATTTACAAACGTAATTTAAGAATAGGTATTTGAAATGATTATACTGTGTCTCATTTTTTTACAAAGATATTACGTCTATGTAAATATTCAATTGTAATACCTCATTCCCCATTCAGTTTCCTTTAAAAAGAATGATTCTAAAATAAATCTTAATGCATGCATTCAGCGTACTGTTATAAGGTTTGGTATAAACGCAGCAGGCGATAATTACTTTTTAAAATGATAGTCTCTTATTCTTCACAGAAAGGAAAGGAAACTGACGAGATCAAAAAATTCATATTGGAGGATGTCACAGGCACTTTCAATGGAACTTTGATCCGACACACCTACACTGCAGCCATCAACGGCTTCTCTGCTAAACTCAACGAAAAGGCTGTCGAAAAGGTAAGTGATTTAAGTCATGGTCACAAAATGTTTCTACAAATCTTTGGAGTTCTGGTGTGTGTAAAGATTCATATAGACATTATGACTGAAGTCATAGAAATACGCTAAATGGAGTTCGCCAGCTGCATACTAGTATCAAACGAGTGCTAGGCAATCATGGCCTCCACCTCTAAGATGGCGGGGCGATGATGTCAATCAGGGCTGAAGCTTACTTTCTTACCGGATTCTTACGACGTTCTTAAGACATGTAAGACGTTCGTATGATCGTCTTACGAAAAGAGGAGAAATGGTTCGTATATGAAGTTGAATACACTCTTGGACTAGACCATCGACCGTCTGCGAACTTACGAACGCACTGCGAACGGTGTTTGTTTACGGCCTTCTTAAGACGTTCTTACGAAGTTCGTACGAAATGGTCTGAAAATCGTTCGAAGGGCATCCTTAACCGTTCGTTAAAAAAGTGCATTTGTGACCATGGCGTGGATGTAATAAAGAGGTATGTACAGGCATATTCACATTTTATGGGTGTGTCAGGAGTTAGCAACAACAACAACAACAAAAAATAAAAATAAAAAATAAAATAAAAAATGCCAAGTTATGTATTGTGGAAGCTACGTAGGCCTACGTCATCCACCCAAGTATCAATATGCCCATTTAGAACGCTTAAAATTGTTATACTATATTCTTTAGCTTGGAGGCCTATTATTTGTCTATTTCGTTTTCCGGACCGGATTATAGGCCTTCAAAATCGCTCGAATATATCTCATTATCAGATTAGAAAAACAGATTTGTATAGGCATTGATAATACTAATCTCAAGCCTACGAAAGGTTGAATCAAATCCTTTGTTAGAACCCAGACATCTTAAATTGCATTAAGTCTGAAAATTTACGTAAGTATACGTTTTTCTTAAACTTTTTCTGCCGCGCAGAATATTTTTTTTGAGGGGGTTAGTATCCACATCGTCTTAAATAAAATTAGGAAACCAATAAAGAAAAAACAACAACAAATAAACAACATACAAGACCCCAAAAGAAATATGTAAAACTCAGATTGTAAAAAAAAGATTGGAACACGCACCAGAGTTTTAACTTTACCCTGGTAAATATGAAAATGTAAAGTTCAGTTTCATTGGTAAAATCTGATTGACAAATATAGGGAAGAGATTTTGATAATATAAAGGTGGGGATCGGGATGGCGATCGTTGTTTTAATAATATAATGAAGAAGACTAACAAAATACATTTTTATTGTATTAGATATATTCGCGGTGCAGCATTTTCTGTCCGTTTTGTGCTCATCAAAAAGGGAGCGAAAATTTAACAATTCACAAAGTGTCTACTTTTACTGTGCGTACTAGGACCTATATGCGCTTTCGTCCACTCTTTATGAAAAGAATTGGACCTGTCAAAATCGAAGATATGTATACATTTTATTCAATTTTATTTTGTTGAACACAATTATAGCTTCGAAGCAGAGAAGAAATTCGGTATATAGTCCAAGATGGCGTTGTTCGAACATCATCTGTTGCATCATGGGGATTGGATCGTGTCGACCAGAGAAACCTGCCTCTTGATGGCAATGCAAATTTTAGAGGTAATTGTCAAATGTATTTACTGTTTGTAGGACTACACCATTGCATCTTAATAATTGAATGAAAGCCATCTAGGCACCATTCTCCTTATTGACAACACATGTGAAAATCGGAGCATTTCAACACCCCCCCCCCTATTTTCAAATTGTGGATCCTTCAGTGATTACCCCGTCCATTATTTAAGGGCATAAAATCTATACAGAGTGAGTCAATAAAAATGTCTCACCTCTTTGAAGCTGTCTTGTGAAAATTACGAATATTTAATCATGGGCTTTATCATATGTCTTGGTATAGAGTCATCCTCTTAGCATATGTCGGTACAATTTTCATTTGGATCTTTGCACGCATGACTGAATAACAGACAATCTTTATAAGACGGAAAGGTCTTACTTGCACCAAGTGGCTGGGTGAAGAATAAACAAATTGAGAATTGATTGCTTAGGAGCACGCACAAAGAAACAAACCCATACGTACCCTAATTTACACATGGACAAAGCACATACACATCCACACCCTCATCACACACACCCACATACACCCTCCACACACATACACACGCAGATACCCTATCTCATCCATACCTGCACACACACAGACAAACACACACACATACACACCCACACCCTCAACAAACGCACCCACACATATACATACACACCCTCACTCACACTCACAAACAGTTGTTAGGGAATTATTACGTCCCAAACATTCAGTGATGGTCTTGCTAAACAGAAAGTCAAATAGGACATTTAATTGTGAATTGTTTAATGTGAGTGTGGGTGCGTGTGTGTGAGGGAGGATGGGTGTGTGTGGATGTGTCTGTGTGGTGAGAGGGTGTGTGGGTAAGTGTTTTATACACATATTCTGTCAACATTTGCTTTTAACCATCAACCAGCCACTTGGCGCAATGGAGATCTTATCGTCTTCTGAAGATTATCTGTTATTCAGCCAAGCGTGCAAAGATCCAAATGAAAATGGTACCAACATATGCTAGGAGGATGACTTTACCAAGACATATCATAAAACCCATGAGTAAAGGTTCATACTTTTCACAAGGCACCTTCAAAATGATGGGACATTTTTATTGACTCACTCTGTATAGTGGATCGCTCCGGGCTTCATTTAGTCCTAGATATAGGATTAGGTTTACGGTGGGCAATGGTAGGGTATAGAGTTAAGTCCATGTTTAAAGTTAGTCATTCGATTATTGTATGGAATTTATAGCGGATTAATAAATTGTGGAGGGAGCAAAATAATCATGGAACCTTTAAGATGCAGTAATCCTTTTCTTTGCATTTTACTAGCTGGCGATGGTACCGGTGTGAATGCATACGTTATTGACACTGGCATTTATCCTGATAGTCTGTACTTTGAGGGTCGTGCCACCGCCGCCTTTGATTCCACACAAGACACAGTGGGTTATGTAAGTATCTATTATATTGCTGAAACCTGAATTAGGCCTACGTATCAATCTGGAGCCTGGCACGGCGAAAAAAGCAGGTTTTCCCATTTACGTACAGTGTGGTTCGTACAAACATATAGGCAAACCGATTGTTTTATTCAAACCATAAGAGCCTCGGGGTGATATGTGATCCATGCTGTATAGAATTTTTTTAAAAATGAAATATCAAAGGTTAAAATAAATATGGCGAAATAAATATGGCGACAACAGTCTGGAGACTTCAGCTCCGCCTATGATGAAATTATGGCCTTCCAATCTGCCATAAATGATACAGTATTCAAGGGATATTATGATAATGCAATAATCTAGACACTAGAGCAATTTAAAAATTCTGATATTTTTATTTATTTATATACATGTATTATTTATCATTATTACATTTATCATTATTATTATTATTATTATTATTATTATTACTATTATTATCATTATTATTATTATTATCATCATTTTTAATATCATTATTATTATTATTATTATTATTATTATTATTATTATTATTATCATTACTATTATTATCATTATTATTATTATTATCATTATTGTCATTATTATTATTATTATTACTATTATTATCATTATTATTATTATTATTATCATTATTGTCATTATTATTATTATTATTACTATTATTATCATTATTATTATTATTATTATCATTATTACTATTATTATCATTATTATTATTATCATTATTATTATTATTATTATTATTATTGTTATTATTATTACTTTACTTTCTCTTAGGGTATTGACTGCAATGGACACGGCACACATTGTGCAGGTACACTGGGAGGTGCAACTTATGGAGTAGCACCAGGAGTCAAGCTTTTCGGAGTGAAAGTTTTGAATTGCGGAGGGAGTGGCTCCTTCAGCGGTGTCATAGCAGGTAATTATGACTAATAGTACTTCCCAGAAAGTGCGAAATCCGGATGGCCATTCTTTCTCTAAGGGAAAGTGAAGCATTTTAGAGTTCAACTTTTCTTCTTTCATTTGACATCGAATGCATTCCGAAGTATTTTCAAATTGATGTTAAATTTTTTTTTGCCCAGAATGAGCGAGGTTGATTTGAAAAGATGCAACAATCTGAATCTAGCTTGCCTCAGAAAGGAAAGGTTTATTGTCATTTTTTTTCTGTACTTCGTTTCGTTTCTTTCATTAAACATTTCAATGGTTGGCCTAGTGAAAACTAAAAGTTTCTCACTTTCAGCGCGGTTTTGATTGCCTTGATCTACGCAAATTGAAATGAAATCCTTTTGCTCATTTGTGTCTTGCTTTTTGGTAATCTTTCCCCCCCTTTTTTTTTATTTATCTTTAAGGAGAGAGGAGATTGATAAACATCTTGGAATTATGCATTTAATTTTCCATGCATAGTTTGATTTCAATGAGAAAAATGATTGACCAAACTTGTTCCGCTTTTTCTGGGACACACTGTATACAAAAAGGAATCAGTGCTGTGGAACTCGAGATGGACGATTCCAGAAAATGGATGTCATGACATCTCTAATTTTTTTTAAATTAACGGTTTTGGTAAACCCGAATTTTTATTTAATTATTATTATTTTTTTGTTTTTTTTAGATACATAGACCCGTATTAACAAAGATGGCTTAAAGTGATTTAACTATATGGGGGGCGTTTCACGAAGCCGTCATAAGTCTAACCTCTTGACTAAATCGGAGATAATGAACAACTTGTCTACAAGCGGGTTACACGAAGCCCTCTCTGACAAGATCGAGGATAACAAGCTGACTAAATACTTATGACGGCTCCAGACCTGTCGTATCTTTTGGAGAGCGCTTACACGTAAATCAAACGCAATTTATGGCAAGCGATCGGTTGAGGCGAATTATATTTCCCGCGGCACTCATGATTTTCTCATTTCTGTTCAAATCAAAATGTGACAACCTCAAGATTTTGATCTAATATGCAGAAAATAAATGGTTGTTAACGATTGAGTGCTTTTTATATCCAATCAAGAAATATTACAGAGTAAATATGTCCAGTCAAGAAATAATATTAAGTAAATTTTATTAGCATCATGTAGCCTACCATAAAGCTACAAAAAGAGACCAGTACAGACTACGTTGATAGTAAAATCATTCTATCAGTGCCAAAATATTTTAATAAGCTGATAAGTGATTTTGAATAGATTTTTTTTATTGCAATGTATTCTTGATTTCCTTTTGTCAGCGAACAGAAAATATAGGAAAAACCTCAATCTAGCTCCATTTTCGGCTAGCATAATTTTTCCTAGTCTGTTTTACGAAACTATCGAATTGGCACATACGGGGGTACCCGTCTCATGTTCCGACGTGGTCTTATTCATTTCATGATCAAGACCTTTTGAATATATGCAGTAAGTGAGAGTGTGCATTTTAATACACATTTTATTAATTGCACATAATTTTATGAATTTTCATACTGTTTTTGACAAATTTTATCACGTCAATTTTCGATAATATTGAAAATTTTTGCTAAAACATAAATTTTAAATATCAGCTAAACCGTGATTAAGGCTATCACTCGTTAACATCTTCTCCGATAATATGGGTTGTTTTACGATCAGGGTACACCATTTTGTCTCACTGGATTAAAAAAAAGGTTGTTTTGTTTTCCCTCAATTTTTGTGTATGTGTTCTAGACAGTAAAATGATATTGCTTTTAAATTTGGAGGCATGAGGTCACCAACTTATTTTTCTATAGGGGTTCAATTTTTTATTACACGTAAAGTCAATTGCTTCATTTTTCGGAGAGGACGTTTTTGACAGAACGTGATTTGACAACATTGTAACGTGAACTGTCTGAAAAATAAATGAATGTGGGTGAAGTAAACATTATAAGTTTGTGGCATATATACAAGTGTTCTTACAGAAAAAAACATTGTTCATCAAGTGATGTCTAACTATGCGTAAAACCACCGATTTCGGAGAGGACATTTTTTGACAGAATTGGCACCCCATTTTTGGATAATGGTCACAAAAAATCAAATTAACTCTAGCTTCTGGGGTTTTCAGTTTTTAAACAATCGCATTTCTGTAGTCAATTCTGATTGGAAAAGCGAGCCGAATGATTGCTAATAATCAAGATGCCCGGGCACAGAATCAGAAAAAAATAAACATTTTAGAAGTAAATGTATATTTCAATAATTTATTTTTCTTTTGTAGATTGATCTAACAATACCCAATAGCTTGCCATCGTAGATTTGATATTACCATAGGCCTACCTATTTTTCTTTTTATGGTGCACAGAAGGCCATTTTTTGACGGTGTACCCTGATCGTAAAACAACCCATATCGATATCGCAAGTTGTCTAGCTTGGAAGAGCTTCGTGTAACCGACTTAGTAAGATTGGAGCTAACTCCGTGGTTGGTGGATAAAGATATGACTAACTTGTCCCGTAAAACAACCCCATGGGTAGCAAAATGGGAGACAAATGTGTCTACGTTGCAATGTTTCTTAAACGTTTATTGGATTCTGGAATCATGCTTTGGTGGTCTGGAAAATGTTTGTACTTATCATCCCCGTGCACTTTTTAATAGTACCAACAATTCTGATAAATCGAACATATACTTTTCAAGATTTTCTCCCATTTTGTTAGTCATAGTTAAACCGCAGATTGAACTAGGCTTGACTTTAGGTAATTTTTTTTAAATACGGGCCTATATAATCTTTAAAACGATTGAGTAATTTTGTGTACTAGATGGAATTTAGTTCTTTAAACAGAAATTGAAAATGGATATTTAATCTGAACATGAAACAGACGTATCCCATTTGGGAAACGAACCTCTTTTAATTGTCGACTCTTCAGGCTAACCAGCGACATTCATGTGGCATTAATGCGTTATTATTCCTGTTTCAGGTTGTGATTATGTGACGAACAATGCAGAGCTGCCTGCTGTAGCATCTATGTCTCTAGGTGGCGGAGCAAACCAGGCTACAGATGATGCAGTGCAAAGCATGATTAGCCGTGGTATCCCAGTTATTGTCGCTGCTGGGAATTCGAATTCGAACGCTTGTTACACATCTCCTGCTCGGGTTGAAAAGGTTTGTGATTTTATACCAAGGTATACGATCTTGCAGATTGCGATTAGACACTGTATGGGGATATACCTACAGCTCGTCGTTCCGAAGGTTCATTTGTCCGAAGGTTCGTCTGTTACAACACGTAAATACCCGATACCTGGATGTTCCGAACATTTATTGCATATTGACAAATGAATCTTCAGAACAACGAACCCTATTTTATTTCCGGACGAATCAACCATTTTACTTTTGGACGAGTGAACCTTCGAACAAATTAACCTTAGTTAACAACAACCTTAATTAACAAAGATTTTTTTTTTTTCATTTTCGGACAAACGAACCTTCGGAACATCGAACCTTCTGACAAATGAATCTTCCGAAGAACGAACTGCACCCGTATGGGGAAGTCTTAGTAGTTGAAACGAATAGAAAAGACAGTAGCTTTCCTTCGTCGCAAACTCCATCATCATATCCCCTTTAAAATTGATATCAATAGACCAGTTTACTAACATACTAAAATTTTATGCATATTCTTTCCTGGCGACATTGTAACAAGGTATTCAAACAACCTGTAATAAAAGAATGAACTAGAATACATGGAATCCAGTTTGCATATATCAGTTGTTTCTATGTCAGACAAGCCTCTGGCAAGCTTTCAGGTTGCCATGAACAAAAAGTTTGAATATGTTGGTATACATATACTCTGAACTACACGTGAACGCGTTATATCGCAACAATAACTGTGGAAGTTTATATCACATGTATTCATCGGTTTCATCACTTGTAAAAAAAAAGAAATAACTAACCAGAAATGTGATATGTATATATATTGTATACGTAAGTAAATACCAAGGAAACGTAATAGCTTACTTTTATACATACATTTGACGCCAAAACAAAAGGCAAGGTCGACGAATGCTTCATACGAGATCTTTCCTTTATTCTGTCGTTTCATTCCATACGTTTCAATTCTCTTCTTTAGGTCCATAAAGTTCCATAATACAGTTGTAAGCTCCGTGAAAACTGTAACAGTAAATAATTGTAAGCATCATAAGTACATGTATTTCAAACACGTTAAGAAAACAAATATTCATATCCATTTTGCCAATAGCTATTTACATGATTTATCATCCTCAAAGACTAAATAATCATCTGTACGATCTGTCTGAATAAAGAAAGACCTAAATAGCTTGACCTACAGCTGACCTTATTATGTTAACTTGACCTTATTTGTCATTCAATAAATGCTGATATATATATCTTTTATACTCAAATCTCTTCAAAGTCTTTATTATAATATGAATGAACCTCTTATACTACGAAGGATAGCATAGCATTATCTTCAAATGTAATAGCAAACCGAATTACGCGTAGTTATACATTGCAATTGACTTCATTTCTTGCTATCATATATGTACTATGAACACAACACACATTAGCATTCACACACTTAAAGACGGGGAATCTTCAGCTTTCATGGGGAGTGGATTAAAATTTGCTGATCCCAGACTTGGTGAAAAGCACTGGAAATAACCACCTTGAAGCTAAATTTCTGGACCACAGCAAAACAATCTGTCCCACCCCGAAGAGCTTCGGGCATGATCTGCCAGGGAAACTGAGATTTAATGACTTTACCAGATGGAGGGATGGGTGGAATAAACAAGGCATTACTAAGGTTTGGCAGTGGTCAGGTGAGGGATGACACCTGTTACTAGGTAAACATCCATGGTGTCAAATTACCCTTGGAAGCTGAAGATTCCCCGTCTTTAAACTTATGCATGGTCAATAAATAATTGACCTTGCACTGGGAAGTACCTTACTGTGGAAGCTTTCATCCAATGGAAAGTCAATGCAGAAATGACGAAAATGTATCTTGAGAAGCTCAAGTCCAGTCAAGGTGGCATTTCCAAAAAAGGGTCTAAAATTCTACACAAAATTAAAATTATATAATTGAAGCATTGTATTGCAATGATACTTTCATTTTGAGGTAGGTTTAAAGCTGGTTTTACTAACTGTTTACTTACTTCCTCAGCAACCAAGAGGGCGACAGACAGCCATTTTTCAGTACAGCCTGATGTTGGTTTGCAGCTGTATGTGGCATTCACATTGTTATGTAACATTCATGTGCACTGCACTTGTTCAAATGACATCATAAACAATCACTTTCCTTCTGTGTTTGTTACACTTAAAAAGCTGTATAAACTTGGACACAAGCTGGGGCTATAGCAGCAAACACAAGGTGGAGCTATGACAGTTTTACCTTTCTTAAACCTACACTTTGAGTAATTTTATCAATGTGAAAATACAAATGACATCTGAGAATTCACCAATATTTGTTATCATATAAGACACAAAATATATACATTTTCCACAAACTTTCCGACTACAAGGTTCTCAACATGGAAACACCACACTGTATTGCTTTTTTTCAACTCCTTGCTGTTTACCTGCATGGTATAATATAATCTCTATCATAATGTGTAGACCGTAACCATGTTTTTATTAATGTTTGTTCCTGTTCTTATAGGCGATAACTGTCGGTGCTACAGACGACACAGATACTAGGGCTTCTTTCTCTAATTATGGGAGTTGTGTGGACGTCTTTGCCCCTGGTGTTAGCATTCCAAGTGCCTGGATAGGAGGCCCTGAAGAAACCAATACAATCAGCGGAACATCCATGTCTTGCCCCCACGTCGCAGGTAGGTATCCTTGAAAAAAAAGTCGCGTCATTGCTCCCCGAAACTTACTCTATCTGAAGGGTACATGCAGGTAATATGGGCTCCCCAAGCTCATTTGCCTAATTTCCATAAAATACGAAATGACACAGTATAATCTTTGTTTATATGAATCAATAACTACTGCTCTATTTTTTATTGTGAAGAAAAACAATTATCACCAACCCCCCTGTCTGCAATATTCAAATGTTGACGTCATTACCAAAGTGCCCATATTACCTGCATGTGCAGGTAATATGGGCACATGTATTTAATGTATGTTTTAAAAACTACAATGACTCTACCATGTCCGGAATTTGCTTTAAATGTTGAAATCATTAACTTTAAGATATAATTTGAAATTATAAGAGCCTTCAGTAAATCCTTTGACTATATATTTCATTGTTATGTATTTTGTATATTATTTCTTCTTTTTTTTTTTTTATTGTTTAAATATTATTTTCATTATTCAAGTCAATATAGGCCTACAATAAGTTATTTATATTAATTATATACTGTGAATATACCCCAAAAAATCGTAGCAAAGAGATTGATGCCTCATCCCAATACTAAGTACCAGAATCATTTCCGCCATTTTGAATGTTCCATATTACCTGCACTAATGTTGCTCTGTCAGGCAAGTATTCAATGCCACATTGCACCCCTTCACCAAAACAAATAATTGACCGGTACACGCTAGTATGATCAAAATGAAACTATAAGCTTATTAAACATACAAAACAATTGAGGTTACCCCCTCAAACACTCTTTCACCACCACATTCTGTGAAATATCAAAGTTTACATCAGGGTAAAAAAAATGCCGTAATTTTTATCTACCTTGTTGGTTTTCAGCAATTTTCTCAGAGAAATTTCGGCATCAGATGCTCTCACGACAATATATTTTCGTATACAGTACATATGAACAACATTATGGTGCTCACACCGGTCACCGGTCGACGGTCACGACATGATTTGCTTCAGGTGGCCCATATTACCTGCTGGCCCATATTACCTGCATGTACCCTATTAGGAAAGAAATTTACTATTTCGTATAAAAACTTAATAGAACGAAGTTCTTGTTTATTTAAATAATTTTTGGTCTACGACCAATTTATTTTCACCCAATTATTTTACTATTATTTGGTAGTAAAACAAATATGACAAAGGCTTGCCCTTTTAAATAACAGGTTCGTGGAAGCTTGAACTTCCCTTTTTATGACAAAGACTTCTTTTGCTAAAGAAATCCGTTGAATGATTAATCAATGAAGGATATTTAAAAAAAAATGATACATTGATTTTTTTTTTTAAATGTGAATTATTAATTTCGAATACAAAGTTGGTTACACTTTTTTCTGACACAAACTGTATATTTAGGGA
Organism: Paracentrotus lividus; assembly: GCA_940671915.1. NCBI lineage: Eukaryota > Metazoa > Echinodermata > Echinoidea > Camarodonta > Echinidae > Paracentrotus > Paracentrotus lividus. The sequence goes on along the minus strand of CALNVZ010001721.1, from coordinate 28,586,428 downwards.
CTATGATTTAGTCGACCTAATATGGCAAAAAAGAAAATGCAGAAAATCGTCAATCTTTAACGATTATTAAATTTTTAAGTGTTTTGTCTCTGACGAAGATTCTGATAGGATCAAAAGCTCAGGCTCCCTTTGGCTTTACTTTACTGCACTATAGCTCTGCTTTATTGAATAAGCAGTTTCAGCAGTTCTCTTATTTTGGATTATTAAATTCGTAAGCTGCTCGGGGTAGCTTGATTAATCTGACCACACGACTGGTGCACAAGGAAGATAATTATGGTCTTGCCGAGGTAGTATTAACTACTAAATATTCGTTAGGAGAAACGTAACACAGTACTTATTTTAAAACCCAGATAGCACACACTTAATCAGATAACCGCTTTCTTATTTAAAGAAACATGTACTGATAGGCCTATGGCAAACTCAAGCTATGCTCACTATTAGCGATTCCCATTCTTGATATTTTCTAGTGTCACTCAAGTATCGGTTGAATGAACAGAAGTCGGACGAAAGGCAACATTCAAAAAGAAAAGAAAAATCGTATGATCCTTCAATGACTGAATTTTTTAACGTATTAAAATGACTCATAAAGAACCTTAAAGAACTCCTCCGGGCTGGTGTTTGAATTATTACGAAAATAAAGTAAAATCTAAAAAGCACAACACTGAAAATTTCATCAAAATCGGATAAGAAATAGCAAAGTTATGAACTTTCTTAGGTTTTGAATTTTTAGGGAAACAGTTCTCAAATTGGCAACCTGATGATGTCAAAGTCCCCCTACTTTCTTTGTATTTTATTGTATGAAATACCAATTATCAAGATTTTCTGCCCCAAGGACATAACAAGAGGGATTAATTCTTGTTGGAATGTTCAAGGTCACAAGTGCTTTTACTTATTTCAGTATGAGTGATAGATTTTCTTTATACGCAATGTATGAAAAAATGAGATAAATAGGATTTCATATAATAAAATATACAAGAAGTAGGGGGACTGTGACATCATCAGTTTGCTCATTTGAATATTCAAATATTCATGAGACCTGTTCATGAGACTTGCCAAGAACTGTTTTACGAAAAAAAGTCAATACCTAAAAAATGCATAACTTTGTTATTTTTCATCCGATTTTGATGAAATTTTCTGTGTTGTGCTAAATTTTACTGTACTTTACAAAAAATTTTGATTTCAGCCCGGACTCCTCCTTTAACATGTAACGAGATTTGCCAACTATGTTTTGCAGAAAACCAATTTCATATGGCTTGAATGATTTATGATTATACCCTTCTTTTCTTTGCATGCATTATAGGAGCTGCAGCTATCGCCCTTGGACGCAAACCAAATTCGTCACCATCAAAGATCACAAGAGAATGATCAAGAAAATCGAACCAAGAGTATCGTATGCTGGACCCTGGCACAGTCTCTCCAAACCGTCCTGCTTTACATCCCATAATGAATCTACTTGTCTTGTGGTAATATCTCAACTTAGCCATAAGACTAAGTCTTCTTTTGAGACCAGTTTAAAGGACGGGTGCCGAGACTAGTGCGGAGACGTACGTCTCTGACCGTCTCAGAGATGTCTTCCTGATTCCTACTCCATTCTCTTGAGTCTCTGCGACGTCGCATGAGTCTCCAGAAAATCAACATGAACCCCCCCCCCCCCCCCCCCCCCCCGCGGAGACATCTCAGAAGACGTCTGGTTGAAACTCTTGGAGTCTCTGAGAAGTTTCCGAATTTATGAGTCTCAGAGACGTCTCCGTGAAGTTAGATACCACCTTCTGTCATTGTTTCCCATAGTCTCACTTCGCTGAGACGGCTCCGAGACCTTAAGACTCGCACACGTCTCTGACGCTCAGAGACGTCTCAAAGACGTTTTGAGACGGAGATGTTCGATTCATGAGACGTCGCGGAAATTTACGGAGATGTCTCTCAGACTCGTAAATTTACAACTGTCTCAAACCCATCTCAAACCAGTCATGGTAGTACGAAACCCGTCTCAAACACGTCTCATAGCAATTGAGATACCACAATACCATGTAGGGAAGGACCGATGTTGATATATTTGGTGAACTATTTCTATGGGCACTAGTGGCCATTTTTAATCGATTTTTATAATAACACGTGTAATGGACTCTTCTTATTGGCACCAGTGGCCCCTCTTAACTGATTTTCATAATTATATATTTGTTGGACTCTGCTTATCGGCACTAGTTGTCCGGTTTTTATCGATTTTCAAAAATAAATATTTGATGAACTGTTGTATGCACTTGTGGCCCTTTAAAAAAAAAAAAAATTACATTTTGTTTGTTGTGTTCTTTTTATGTACTAGTGGCACGATTGCAATCGATTTTCATTATTTGTTTGCCGTCATCAAGCATCGAGACACATTATTACATATTAAAGGTATATTCCTAATTGTGGCATTTTAACCATGTATTATTCGTATATTAACATGTATTTACAAGTTATATAATAAGGTATACGACAGTATTAAATAGATAGATTTGCACAGTTTTAATTATCAATTGCAATTATCGATATCCAGGCAGTACCATGATATGTTGTATTCGCTTATTTCGTTAATTAATTACGTTTCAGTGGTAATGATGGCTATAAGAAGAGGGTATTTTAGAATATAACATATTTTAGACTTTATCGAAAGTTGTGATAATACATACACTTTTTGACACAAATGTGGAATATATTATGTTTTCAATTGTTGTATTATCCTTTTGCTCCGGCTTTAATTTCATAATCATTAATATTTGTCCCTGATTAAAGTTTTCGGGGTCGTTACTGTTTTAGGGCTGGGGAGGGGGGTACAATACTTGGCCTCTTTTCATTGGCCCCTTTAGGCCAAGACCTCCTCCTTAGTGTTATGTAAATCAAAATGTAGACGCCACATTAAAATGATGTTGCTGGAGCAAAATGAAAATAATACTCCTTTTATGATGAACAGTATAGAGGGGCATAGTAAATAACCAAAGTTGAATTACATTATATTGGTATATCGGAATTAAAATCATTATAATTTCAATTAAATGTTTCTTTCCTTCTTTTTTTATACACACATCCTCGCTTTCACACACTCTCTCTCATTCACATACACACACACATACACATACACATACACACGCCCACATATAATACATCCCTCACTCATACATTCCTACCCTCACAAACCTACAAACCCTCACACACATACACAGGCACACATACACCTACATACACAAATGCAAAAAAAAAAAAAAGAGAGTAAATTTCAATTATTTGTAAAAGTCGCCAAATAAAAAATAAAAAAATAAAAAATAAAAAAAGATTCAGGTTTTCTACAGAACTAACTTGAATCATTCACTTTCTTTTACAAGATTTAGCAAAGCATGCAATACGTTATACAAAGACTTTTCCACAAATATGTATTTTATATAGGAAAATGTGATAAATAGATAGAGTACATTATTTGATAGAGTAACGCCAAGTTGGAGCCAATTTGACGCAACATTTAGTGGAGGTTTCATGCACCACTTCATTTTGTGAAGAAAAGTTGGTGCGTCATTTCGCTCCTCTGTGAAGTTGTTTTGGAATTCTCTTTAAAGAAACGCCCTCTCCACTCTCAAAAAGGAGAATAATTGGAGGAAGATGACGGAGGTAAATAAATGAAAAAAAGACAGAAAGAAGTCAACGCAGTAGTAATAGTATGAGTATGAATAGTAGACGTGTATACAAAATCGGGTAAACAAATGCCATTTCCTCTTAGTGGACTTAGCCCCTTTTGCATGTAAGCTCTTCATATAGGGGAGACTGGGGTAATTATGGCCCCCTTTTACACATTTCCTACTACTACCATTAAATGAAAAGTCCAATAATATTCCAATTACCTAAACATACAGTCAGTCTATATAACTATAATATACAAAGGAAAGTACAAACCTGTCACTTCTCATTTGCATATTAATTACCATTATGTTAATAACTTTGTGGGGCCATAATTACCCCACAGGTTGGGGTATTTATGGCCCCTATTGTCATGACTGTATGAATGAAAGGATATTATGCTAATTAGTTATGGTAATGTATAATAAATGTTGTTGGGTATTCCTAATACACTTATCAACCAACAACAATGATTTAATCAATAATCATGATAATTGGTTCAGCAAAAATGTTGAAATTGTGTAGTCATAGCAATTCATATATTTATGTACATAATCATGCAAGGTAATGTCCCCATCTGCGCTTATACACTGTTTAAGCATTGGGGGCCATAATTACCCCAAGTGACAGTTCCAATTTGATCCCTCTTTACAGCTCTACTATTGAATATATTCAGGTGGAAGTTTTTCTGTTGTGTTTGTTAGTTCCTATTGTTTCTGTTTCAATCAAAATTTCATCTTAAATGATTTTAATTAATGATATCACACCCCAAAGAAAAAAGCAGACTTGCCACTTTCCGACGAACAGAATTGTGATTGCCGTACATTTTAGGCTCCCCTAAGCACACAATTTGAAGTAAATGGCCTATTTTTCTCATGTGGTAGTAGGAAGAGTTTAGCTAGGCACGTGTAAAATTTAATTATCATTGTGTAATGTAGAAAGGAATTATAAGCTCTTAAGGACAAAGGGGCCATAATTACCCCGGGGCAATAATTACCCCAGTCTCCCCTACACTCTAAAAACGGAGGTGCTAATTTATCGGTGCTCGTATGGGGTCATCCCGATAGTCCGCGGGTCCGATAGTCCGCGGGTCCGATAGTCCGCGGGTCCGATAGTCCGCGGGTCCGTTAGTCCGCGGGTCCGATAGTCCGCTGGGGGGGGGGGGGGGGGGGGGGGGTGATGTCTCTTACTCTGAAGGCTCGTTATCATGGTTATTCCAAAAAATAAAATGAGGTTGGTTAGTCCGAAAATAGAAAAGGCTCGTTAGTCCGAAAATAGAAAAAGGTTCGTTAGTCCGAAAATAGAAAAGGTTCGTTATCCCGAATTTTTGTTATAACCAAAAATAGAAAAGGTTCGTTATTCCGAAAATAGAAAAAGGTTCGTTATTCCGAAAAAAGAAAAGGTTCATTATTCCGAATTTTTGTTATATCCAAAAATAGGAAAATTTCGTAATTCCGATAATAGAAAAGGGTCCGTTATTCCGAAAATAGAAAAGGTTCATTATTCCAAAAATAGAAAAAGGTTTGTTAGTCCAAAAAATAGAAAAGGTTCGTTATTCCGAATTTTTGTTATAACCAAGAATAGAAAAGGTTTGTTATTCCGAAAAGAGAATTTCAATTTATGGCCCTCCTTTTTTTGCTCTCGCATGTTTTTTTTTTTCACACGTATATTGAGATTATTATAAAATTGAAAAGCAAATATAGAATACAAAGTGATCATATAATGTCGACAATTTTCTCTTTTTTGGAGTGCATAACTTGCCTTGATTTCAAATGATTAACGAATAACGAACTTTATTGTATTTTGGGAATGATGAACCTTCGGATTAACAAACCATTTCTATTTTAGGAATAACGAACCTTTTTGTATTTTTGGATATAACAAACATTCGGAGTAACGAACCTTTTTCTATTTTCGGAATAACAAACCTTTTTCTATTTTCGGAATAACGAACCTTTTCTATTTTTGGATATAACAAAATTTCGGAATAACGAACCTTATCTTTTTTCGGAATATCAATAGTAACTTTTCTATTTTCGGACAAGAACCTTTCTATTTTCTGGACTAACGAACTTTTCTATTTTCGGAATAACGACCATTCTATTTTTCGGAATAACGAACCTTCAGAGTAAGCAAACATCACCCCCCCCCCCCCCCCCCCCGCGGACTATGAAGGTACTCGTAGCCGCTCGTATTGAAGTGCTAAATCTGCACCTGAAGTGCTGTTTTAGCACTTACCCAAATGCTAATTTACCAACAAGAAAGTGTTCAATGTTGGTTTGGGATTCAAACCGCGTTCACCTAGATGTGGAAGAGTACCGCTGACGTTACCAATAGACCAACTTGACGGAGATCTCCCTAACTTGCTTGAATTATGAAAGCATAGTAGATAATTATGGCAACTCTGAAGTTCATCATGAAACAAAATGATCTGCTAGCAATCGTGATATGTGAATTAGTCTAACGTGCTCGTAAGCGCTTCTTACCCTGGAGACCCAGGTTCGAATCCCAACGAAGTCACGCCATTTTTGCCTATTTTTGCGGAAAGTTCAGCTCACGTAACCGTGCTAAGACAACACTTGGAGTGCAGTTAAACAGCACTTTGAGTGCAGTCGCTATACGGCCATGCGTTTTGAGGTGGGCCCTTTTCTGTTACATTATATGTTTTCAAAGAAATCGTACCGTTTTTATTTAATAGAGTATTATTCTTATATTTGACACCCTATACCCATAAAAGTATACATATTCTGAAAGAGAATTGTCTGAAGAATTCAAAAAATCATTCTGAAAAGGGATAGGGTTAAGTCATAAGAAGTTACAGATCAAAATATGTGAAAAAGGTGAGAAAAAAGTAGGCCTACTTCCAGAAAATTTTGGCAGAGAAAAAACTAAGGACCCTACAAAAAAAATAACATGCATATTTGAACTTTTCAAAGTCAGACCTTTCCAACAATATATAACTTGTTAGGGGTTAGTTGTTATAAAATAATTTTGCGCGATCATCTTTCCAGCGAAAATTTCAGATCGGAAAATTTGGGGAAATATGTGTTAAGATATTTATTTACCCTAGAATATAACTAAGTTTTTTCCTTACAACCTTTTGAAGTTACACTAATTACTTGTAAACACTTAAAACTTCAATAAAATATATTTATTGTTCTTATTGTTGATACAAATGATGCGATCTGGCTTATAGCGAGGGATTTGACTTTTCTTGGTTCAAAGACATGTGAACAGGTATACATGTGTATCTCTGAGAGTTACACAAATGAGGTTATACCATTAATTAGCTTAATTAAGTAACTATTGATGAGTGGAAATTTGACCCACTATTAATTCTCATAAATAACAATCCTATCAAACTGTTTCATGTTATGTCCAATGATATTTATAACTCATTTGTTTAACTGGGAAATAGAAATTTATGTTCCCCTCCATCATCTGCTGTACAAAAATGGGTATTTGGAGTTAATTAATCGTTAATTAGTCATAAATAAATTAACCACAGGTATTTTCTTTACCCTTTTAGATTAATTCCCTTCAAACTAATACCCAATTTACCCATATAACATCCATATTTAAAGTTTGACACCAATTTTCAATTTAAACTACCATCTTACTCATTTAGGTAAATTAATTAATTAGCTTAATTAGCTTAATTAGGTATCCTTAAGTTCAACTTTGATCCATTTTTACTCATAAATGGATGATATTCCAATTAAACTGTTTAATGTTTACGTTATGTGAAGGTAAAAGCTTAATTTGTTAAAGAATAGAAATTAATGCTCCTCCTCCTCATGCTCCTCCTCCTCCACTGTGCAAAAATGACTACTCAGAGTTAATTAAACGCTAATTAATCATAAACTAATTAACCATTTGCATTTCTTTTACTTTTAAGTAATTGCCAGATTAATTCCCTTCAATGTAATACCAAGCATACCCATTATAGCACATGTATTTAGCATATTCATTATTTATTTCTGTACTTGTCGCGCACATGTAACAACACCATATATATGGGGGCCCACTATAAAACACATGGCCATACAAGCTCTTAAAAAGTGCTGATTTCAGCCTCTGAAGTGCTAAAAATAGCACTTCAGTTTTTAGAGTGTAAACCCCTCACAAAAAGTTCCGCAAATCGACTTTGGGCCATGATAACTTTTCAGGTGTGCTTTAGTTATTCCTGATATTCAGACTGTTGGAAAGATAATTTGTTCCCTTTTTCATTGATATCCTATTTGTAATAATTGTGTCATGCTTCATTGCACAAAATGTCAGAATAATTATGGAGAAAAGTAAAAAGTCAAATGTTGCAAAATGCAGTTTTATTGATCATCACTCCTATTATTTCTCTAGCGCTACGAGGGGGTAAGAGTGATTCCCATAGACTCACACGCTTAAGCGAGGTCCATTTTACAAATGACAAAGGCTTTTTCCAGGCCGCGGGCCAACCGCCGTCGACCATGGGGATCGACGAAGGCCGGGTCCCTATTGATGATGGCGGGGTTCGTTTTCTCCTACGAGCTCCCGTGTGACATAGGGCGACGATTCCCTGGACGAGAAATCCCCATTGGTTCACGTACAAAGTCCGACACGCAAAACTAGCAGACGGTATGTGCGTCCGTAAAGATTGTCCGTAAAAAGCATCGGGCCTTCTCATCCACACGCTTTTTCGCCCAGCATATCATCGCAACCGTTGAGCTCTGTGTGCATGGCATATGCCCATGTAGTCCAATGCGCAAGTCGGGAGAGAATGATGCGGTCGAATTGCTGTTAGATCGAGGTGCTACGGGACCCCAAACTTGGAGATGAAGTTACGTCTGAGAGAGTGGTCTCCTGTCAAGGCTTGACATACATGCCATTACCCATACAGAGCCAAGGGTGTGTACAAAGCCGTTGACACGCCATGCACTAAAAAACAATTGAGTATGGAAGGTAGTCTCTAATCCAATTAGCGAGATAAGATACCAACTTAATCCGCTGTACTGGGAAGTACTGAGAAGGAAATACAAATCCAAATAGCATCATATTCACGAGTTGAAACTTATTTCAATGGAATCTACACCAAAAAGTACGAATAGTCACGTTAGTGGGAAATAATTCAAGCCCTATAAATGTTGATAAGGGGATAAATTTCGACGTTTACAAAAAACCAAAATCACGAGAATTGGGAAATATACACACTGGTGTGACCAGAGCTTGGCAATCCTGCAGACCTTTATTTGCTCAAGAGATAACAAATCGCCGCGAGTAGGGTAGGTGGGGATTAACTTCTCCGGCGAGTTGGTAGCTGGGGATTATCTAATTAAAGTATTATAATGGTCTTTATGAGGTATCTTTTTATTTTAGAGCTATTTTTTTAAAGGAGTGTCTATTCCGAATTTAAAAGTTCGAATTCGAATTCAGAATGAAAATTTAGTTTAAAAAGACCTACGTTCGATCTTGAAAGGAGCATTATAACTGATATTATAATTTATTGAGTAAATGTGCATTTCTATCACCCTCGGCTCTTTCCGCTTTATTTTCATCCTCTCATTTTTGTCTTTCACTGTAGATTTTCGTAACTTTTTTCCGGAAGGGAGAGAGAGAAAGAGAGTGAGAGAGGGAGCAGGGCGCTTTATTTACTGAATAAGAAATGGGGAAGTGGTGGATAGATATTTCGAGAGAGAATCAGAATAGCGAAAATATGTGCTGGGAGATATATTTAGAGAGAGAGAAAGGAATAGAGCTAATTCGGAAAGGGGGAATGGAAAGTGAGAACTAAATATACACATGTAAATAATGAATAGGGAAGATATAATAGGTAGAAAAACATAGTGAGGAAATAATAAAAAAAAAAGATCCATGTAATAGTTATAAGAGGAGAGGGGACGGGAGAGCAGAAAGATCTAATACAGCAAATAGAAACAGAAAGAACATGATCGTAAAATGGAGACTTGGGGGTAAAATGGAATGCCTTGGAGAAGTGACTAATATGCCCGCCGTTGTATCTATCCGCCACTGCCCCACCCCCGTTATTCCTAGGCATTAGCCAATCCTTTCTCTCAGTAAACTCTGCATATTTGCTAAACTTTATGTTGGGTGCTTAGGCCCAGACTGGCCGGCCCACCCTCCTTCCAGTCAACTTCCCATATCCGGAAGAATTACACACATTCATGGGCCTGAAGGCCCGCTCGATCTTAAGCCCCGATTTAAAGAACATGTCGGACAACGTCCGGGAAAGAGAAAGCCAAGGTTAGAAAAGTAAGGTGAATTACCAAGCGCGATAGCGTACATTCATAAACCACGGTGCGTCGAATATTTGCGACCGTTCTTGAAACAGACGCACTCTCCAAACTTATGCTAAATACAGTCAACAGACACTTACGTATAGTTACGTCCCGATGCGTCCAAAATTATTTTCTTTTTGCGGAAATCACCTACCTGATGTCACTACCCGTCATAGTCAGCAGTGGAAAATATGAAATTTCGTTCATCCAGTAAAACAAAGAAATACATAAGAATGATAGAATAGAAGATGAAATAATATTTGGACGCAACCGGACGTATCTATACGTAAGTGTCTGTGTGACGTAGCATTACCGTGGTAGAGTTACCGTAGGCAACGTGTGGAATTGAAGTCGATGAAAGAGAGTTCTCTCGTGTTTTCTCATGTATTTCTTTATTTTATATTTCTTTATGTTTCTTTTCCCTTCTTTTCCATCATATATTCTTATGTATTTCTTCATTTACATTATTTATCTTCCTTTCTTCATTTTTTAAAAATGTATTTCTTTGGTTTGTTTATCTATCTTTCTTTCCTGCTTCAATTGCCGTTATTTTCTCTGTGTATTTCTTGTTTATATCTATCTTTCTTCCTCTTATCTTCCGTTATTTCTCCATGTATTCTCTGTTAGTTTTGATCTTTCTTTCCTCTTCTCTTTCCGGATATTTCTTATGTATTCTGTGTTTATCTTTCTTTCTCTTGTCTTCCGTTATATTTTCATGTATTTCTTTGTGCTGTCATTTTTCTTCTCTCCTCTTCTATCATTGTGCAATGTCGATCTTACCTAGTTATTACCGCCCAGCGTCTTACAGAACAATTGTCCGACAATGTCAGGGTAAAACTGGGTTGTACCGCGACTTTACCCTAGTCGTACTAGGGTAAGAATCTGGAAAATCTTACCCGGAGAACCTCCGGACGTTACCCTAGTAAGAGCGTCTTAATAGAAATCTTACTAGGTAACGTCCGGACGTTACCCGGGTAAGATTGTCAAAAAGGTGTCTGTTAAGACGGAGGCTTTTGTCTCCATTGTCCAGTAACCCCCCCCCGCCGCCAAAAAATAGAAATAAATAAACAAAATATAATATACAGAATCAATCAATCAATATAAAGAGAGTATATATTACATTCTATAGTAA
>CALNVZ010001721.1:28549283-28561744 GCA_940671915.1 Paracentrotus lividus | reverse complement strand
AAAAAAAAAAAAAAAAAAAAAAAAAAAAAAAAAAAGAAAAAAAAAAGAAAGAAAAGAAAAAAGACAACAACAAACAAAAAAAACCCGGAAAAACCTGTTAATTATTCGTAGGGAGAAACAGGCGATGCAGATTGTTTTTATAACATCAACAACAACAGCAACAGCAACAACAACAACAACAAAAACTACTACTTCTACTACGACCACCACTACAACTACTACTACTACTACTACTACTACTACTACTACTACTACTACTACTACTACTACTACTGCTACTACTACTAATCATACTCATACTACTACTACTACTACTACTACTACTACTGCTACTACTACTAATCATACTCATACTACTACTACTACTACTACTACTACTACTACTACTACTACTACTATTACTACTACTACTGCTACTACTATCAGTAGCGGACGCAGCCAGATTTTATACAATGGATTTATCGGGCCGATGCGTAAACATAATAGAGCCGCTTTTGTCCCCGGAACAATTGAAGATGCTAGTACTAGATGTTCGTATGTTACATTTTGGCCAAATTGAGTTATTTGTATTTTTCCACATGTTAGTATGTGTACTTTAATTTGTAAATATTTAAAAATCAATATTTTAATTACAAAAGGTAAATTGGCACCCCACTGTTTTCACACAAAGCAACCTTTTAGTACTAAATGTTCCTATGTGCAGTCACCTAGAACTAGAAGTACCTATGTCACATGACCAGCCAATCAATACAGGCATAGCGAGTCACTTAATTGATCTGTTCAATGCACACAGACATGCATACGCAGTGTGTAGTGCCTAGAGACAGCAAAATTAGATGCTTTTTGAACAACATAGAGGGTGCAGAAGATATTTTGGAGCCAAATAATTCTTTTGAAAATTTGCCAAAAGTAGCGGGTAAACGAAAAAGAAGAAATCCAGAAAAATCAACATGATCATGATCATTATGCCTTCTATCAGTAAAAAATAATGTGTCATAACTTTTAGTATGTGTATCAAACAAGCGTATATAATGTAGTCATTTTTATGTCTTTAATAGCACATATATACATATCTTAAAACGTATGACTGTGAAGACCAGCACAGTGATGAAATATGTATCATCTTTTCTTTTAAAACTTAATGTAGACCTTTTAAATCTGAAAAATCATCACCAAAATCATGGCTTATAATATGACTATAAGGCACACGATGACCCAAAATGCATCATGATCAAGATGGTGATGATGAACTGCCAGTCCACTGATGATATTTTTTCTGTTAATATCCATGTGAAGTTAATAAAACTACCATTTTGCCATAAACATCTAAATATAATGTTGTTTTCATTATGATGTTGACTTTTCAGTACTAGAAGTTCCTATGTGCACTGTTATAGAGCTAAAAGTTCCTATGTGCAGTTGATCGATTATTGATTATAGAAAATCAATAAGTATTATATTCCTGGATTATGCATCAAAACTTTCCTATACATAACACAATGTCAATCTGAAAGTTTGACATCTATATGATATGAAACATGATTTGTGGACCTATTCAAAACTTTTAACCCTCTGTTTCTCAAAACTGATTTGATGTAACATAGGAACATCTAGTACTAGCATCTTCAATTGGCCCCCGAAATGCACTCAATTCGATTTTCTTGGATCCGCGCCTGACTACTACTACAACAACAACAACAACAACAACAACAACAACAACAGCAACAACACAACTACAACAACTACAACTACAACTACAACTACAACTACAACTACTACTACAACAACTACAACTACAACTACAACAACTACAACTACAACTGCAACTACAACTACAACTACTACTACTAATTCTTCTTCTACTACTACTACTACTACTACTACTACTACTACTACTACTACTACTACTACTACTATTGGTACGAGTACTGCTGCTACTGCTGCTGCTGTTCCTTACTGCTACTACAACAAACAACAATAATAGTGAAAATTATAATAATATCGATTTATTTAGTCAGGGTATTTATTGTTCTATCAGAGGGTCGTGCATGAGAATTATACACTAGTTTCTTTTCTAGAAGAGAGCTATAGCTACCGTGTTTGTAAAGGGGCCTGTCCCACAGAACGCGATAGTTGTTGCGACAACCTAAATTCTCAAAAGCACTCACGACCCACATTATAATGCGCGACTGAGAGGACAATCACGAACCTAAAGGCGACAGGCCGCCAACAGGTAGAAAACACTCGATGGCCTGTGTCAGTCAAGGATCGCCACAGTGTGCAACTTCATATTTTGGTTGATTTTAAGCTGCGACAAGACAAGTCGAGCCGCGAGATGCGCGACGGTCGAGGCTATTGTATTCGCGGATACAAGCTATTGTTATTCTTTTTTTTTGCGTGGAAGCAAGTCGTTGTCGTAGCCTATATAGTAGACATAATCGTAGATACGTATATGATCTTCGGTCACCTACGATTCTGACACGATTCTGGCAGGTTCTAACAGGCATAGGTTGTCGCCACAACAATCGCCTCCTTTGGGACAGGCCCTTAAGTCGTTGGTATTAAGGGCCTGTCCAATAGAAGGAGATCGTTGTGGCGACAACCTACGAACTACTTTTTAGTACACATCGCCACCATGCGCAGGTCAAATCGCCTATAAGATCGTGAATTATCGCGTCTGTCGCCAACAAATACGTAGCAAAATTTTGTTCGCCGCTGGTTTCTCAACAAGTTAAACAAAAGCCGGCGTCAGTTTGGTTGACGTCAATGACCGTAGCCTGTCTTCTCTTGTCCCGACAAGGTGCTATCGTAGATTGTCGCCAGATAGAATTTGTTTAGCACAGCGGAACGGCGGCCAGTTGTAGGTTATCGCGCTCCAGCGTACGTTGCACGCATCGCTGAACCTAACGACTAGTGAAATTTAAGCCGCTACGGCCTTTGTCGCCACCAACATTCACCAAAATCAGGATCGGCCTCCCATTCAGATAGTGTACAGTCGCCGCTAATTTTTGAAATTTTCAAAAATCACTCACGACCCAAATTATGATGCGCGACTGAGAGGACTATCACGAACCTAAAGGCGACAGGCCGCCATCAGGTAGAAAACACTCGTTCGCCTGTGTCAGTCGCAATGATCGCCACAGTGCGCAAGTTCATATTTTGGTTGATTTTAAGCTGCGACAAGAGAAGTCGAGCCGCAAGATCGAGGCTATTGTATTATCGGATACCAGCTATTGTTAGCCTATTGTTTGCGTGGAAGCAAGTCGTTGTCGTAGCCTATCGTAGACAGAGTCGTAGATACGTATATGATCTTCGGTCACCTACGATTCTGACACGATTCTGACACGACAAAGGTCTGTCCCACAGGAGGCGATCGTTGTGGCGACAACCTATGCATGTTAGAACCTGCCATAATCGTGTCAGAATCGTAGGTGACCGAATATGATATACGTATATACGACTCTGTCTACGATAGGCTACGACATCGACTTGCTTCCACGCAAACAATAGACTAACAATAGCTTGTATCCGATAATACAATAGCCTCGACCTTCGCGCATCTCGCAGCTCGACTTCTCTCATCGCAGCTAAAAATCAACCAAAATATGAACTTGCGCACTGTGGCGATCATTGCGACTGACACAGGCGATCGAGTGTTTTCTACCTGAAGGCGGCCTGTCGCCTTTATATTCGTTTGTACTCTCAGTCGCACATTATAATTTGGGTCGTGGGTGATTTCTGAAAATTTCAAAAATCAGCGGCGACTGTACAGTATCTGAATGGGAGGCCGATCCTGATTTTGGTGAATGTAGGTGGCGACAAAGACCGTAGCGGCTTAAATTTCACTGGCCTTTCGGTTCAGCGATGCGTGCAACGTACGCTGGAGCGCGGCAACCTACTACTCTTCGCCGTTCCGCTCTGCTAAACATGTTCTCTCTGGCGACAATCTACGATAGCACCTAGTCGCGACAAGAGAAGACAGGCTACTGTCATTGACGTCAACCCAACTGACGCCGGTTATTGTTTCACTTGTTGAGAAACTATCGGCGAACAGAATTTTGCTACGTATTTGTTGGCGACAGTCGTTGTGGCGACAACCTACGAACTACCTTTTAGTACCCATCGCCACCATGCGCAGGTCCAATCGCCTATAAGATCGTGAATTATCGCGTCTGTCGCCAACAAATAGCGTAGCAAAAATTCTCAGTTCGCTGCTGTGGTTTTTCACAGGATTTAAAACAATAGCGGCGGCGAGTTGTGGTTGACGTCAATGCCCAGTAGCCTGTCTTCTCTCTGTCGCGACAAGTGCTAATCGTAGATTGTCGCACAGATAGAACAGTGTTTAGGCAGAGCAGACGCACGGCCAGTTGTAGTGTCTCACTTACAGCGTACGTTGCACGCATCGCGACCAAACGGGCAAGTGAAATTAAGCCGCTAACGACCCTTTCTGTCGCAACTACAATCACCCAAATTTCAGGTTCGGCCCTCCCATTCAATACATGAAGAGTCGCCGCAAATTTTGAAATTTTCAAACAAATTCAAACTCACGACCCAAATAATTAAATGCGCGACTGCGAGGGACAATCACAAACCAAAGGCGACAGGCCGCCATCACGTAGAACACACTCGATCGCTTGTGTCAGATCGCAAGGCAATCGCCACAGTGCTCAAGTTCGATATTGGTTGATTTTAATCTGCGAACAAGAGAATCTACACCGACGAGGATGCGCGAAAGTCGAGCAATTGTAATTATGATACAAGTATTGTTATAGTCTATTGTCACTGCGGTGGAAGGCAAGTCGTATCGTGCCATCGTAGACAGAGATCGTAGATAACGTATACATCTCGGTCACCTCATTCTGACGATTCTGGGAGCTTCTATAACATGCATAGGTTGTGCCACAACGACGCCGTCTGTGGGACAGGCCCTTTACTTTGGACGGGAAGTTCAACTCACCTCACCCGTGCTACATGTCTATGAAGCAAGTTGAGCAATGAACATCCACAATGCAAGGTGATGATTGAACAGGAACTGCTATCAGGCAGCCAGCTCGGTATTGGTTAGGCTGAAACGAAGGTACCAGTAGTAAAGTATTGCGTAATATGGGAGGAATCCCAACAAATTTACTAAAACCCAACTCTGAGCAGTGATCTCTGCCTGCATAAGGTCCCACAAGCCGGGGCGTCCTAAATGATGCCCATTTTACAATTTTTTAAATCTTTTGATAATAAAAAATAGCAGCAATACATTCTTCTAAACACACTTAACGTTTGATGTCAAAATAAAGGAGTTAAATTGTCTTAAACGCTTTTTTTATGCATTTAAATCAGACGGAAATCAGAAAACAGTGAAGTTTCGATGAAGAAATGTTTTTTTCTCAACTTTTTTCCAAAATATTTCTTTATTCCTTTTTTCAACAACTGTTAAAAATAGTTGTATAACATTGATGTTTGTAACTTTTCTAAAAACTACCTACAGTGCATGCAATGATGCCTGTAAAAAGAAGAGTTCATTATCATTCCGCATAAAGAATTATGATAGGCTGTGTGCGTGTGTAAACAAAAATCAACAATTTGCCCCGTATCGAAAGAAGAATCCCAGTACCCGTTACGTGTATTAGAAGGCCGATAACATTGCGATAGCTTTACAGACAAAACCAGGTATCGAAAACTTTACGGTAATGTTCACAATTTTAGGACACTTTTGTTGCCTACTCACAGCCATCGCAATACAATCAGCTTTTCATTAAACACATGCGGGTATGTGTATTCTCAGTCACGGGGCAAATTTGAATTTTGTCTATATGCGTTCCTGACTTTATCTAATCATTTTAATTCTTTATCGGTAAAGATATAACTCCCTTCTTTTTACAGCATCATTCACATGCACGTAGGAGCTTTTAGAAAAGTTACAACATCAATGTTTTATACAACTATTTATTAAAAATAATTGAAAAAAGGGAAAAAAATATTTTCTAAAAAAGTGAGAAAAACATTCGTCATAAACTCTCACTGTTTCGATTTCAGCTATGAATTTCAAAATTAGCACAAGCGTTAAAAACAATTTAATACTCTTAGATTTTGACATCAAATTAAGTGTGTTTAGAAAATGACTTTTGCTATTTTTATTAAAAATTAAAAAAATTGTAAAATGGGCACTCATTTAGGACGCCCCCGGCTGTGGAGACCTTATGCAGCAGAGATGCACTGCCAGACTTTGGGTTTAGTAAATGTGGGATTCCTCCCCATATATTCCAATACTTTACTACTGGTACCTCGTTCAGCTAACCCAAACCGAGCTGGCTGCCTGACTATGCGTTTGAGGGTGTATGTGTTGGTGTGTCTGTGTGAGTGTGTGTTTGTGTGGTGAGGGAGTATGTGTGTGTGTGTGTGTGTGTGCCTGTTGTTGTGCGTGCACGTGCGGGTGGGCCAAAAACGTAAAAAAGATGGGTTTTTTGAAACATTAATTTTCTGACAATTCCCCTTTGCTCCCTCGGCTAAGCAACAGTAAATGTTCTTCTTTTTCAGAGACGCACTGTACATTGTGTACGTCCATAATGATTATTTCAATAAAACCACACAAACAGGAAACATCTATGTGACATCACTTGTGACAAAATCAATCTTATTATTGTATTAACATTCATTACTATGCAACAGAGCGTTGACACACCATTTTATTATCACGGCCAACTTACACCACATACAAAGAGTAATAACTACATGTAGTTTCACTGCAAACAAGGATGATTATTTAGTCTACCCCTCTATTTCTTTTAGATGCAAAGCATTTTATTTACTTTGCAGAACATAACTGACTAGTTGTGATTTATTTCCCTTACCACCTTACCAGAAAGAGCGTGGTATGCTGTCATAATATCTCAACAAAATATATTTCAGTTCTCGGGAGTAAGCAATAGTTTGGAACTTTTATATCATAGTAAGTTGCTCATATTTTTCAACATTTTATCCATAAATCATTGTATTTGTTCAATTTGACACAATTAAGACATGTAGAAATCAAGCCACTCGTGTTGTTGTTTTTTTCTAGATTACATCAACCATGGACTCTATTGAGTCCATGCAAAAGCGGATAGATTTTTAAAACGTTATTTTCGATACAGGCTCAAACTTTAGGAATATTTCCCTGTGTTATGAAAATGCTTTAAAGTCTATTTCCCAGTAATACAAGGGAATTCCTTATTTGAGTGAAAGAAAAATTAATCATTTTGTTGTCAGTAAATCGTGTTTGATGTATTAGCCACAATGCTCACTTTTCACTTGCTGTAAATAAGCTTGCTGCCCGAGCTGCCCTACACTGACGGTAAATTCCGGGAGATGGGGGGATACATCCCCCCAACCTTTCGAGGAGAGGGGTGGCCTGTCAACATCCCTAGCCTTTTCAAATACTAAATAATTGTATCCTTGAAATTATTGGTGAAGTACTTCCTTAAAAATTCGTATTCTTTTACTAAATAACGAGAAAAACACCAGTCTCCACAAAAAGTATTTTCACGGTACACCGGAGATTATTCAACAGAAACAAACACGATTGCACCCCTAAAACAAAAGGGCCTCACACTCAACAAGAATAGTATATCCGAAAGGAAGGGACACACAGAACCTCGAGAACCGACTCAAATTAACGGAAGAGAAAACAGTACACCCTGCCCTTACCGGAAAAGAATCCAGTTGACCGGTTGGAGTAATAGGTCGGGTGGGACTTGGTCCTCCGCGTACTACGGAATACCCGACCGAACTAAGATTAACTAGAGAGTGCCGTAGTTATCTGCGCGAGCTGAGTAGGGGTAGGATGGGGTGGCCTTTGGGGCCAGCAGCCCATAAAAATTTTCATATAACAAAGATTGTGAATCTGTTTTCCTAGCGCTGTTTATACAACGTTCTATCATGCACAAGTATCTCAAATTTGAGGTAAAAATTTCCGGCTTGCGCTTCACGCTCGCATTACTTTTCTCCATTACTAAATAAAACAATAAAGCCAAGCCATTAAATTCTTAAAAGCATACATTAACGTGTTTGAATAAATTTTTCACAACAACGATTTTGGATTTAGGATACTGACCTAATGGAGCAATGGCCGATGAGAGACTAAAGAAAAAAAGGAAGCCGTCACAGTGGCGGAGTCGAGGATTTTAAGATTAGGGGGCGCCGCCGAATCCATTTTCGGATTATAACATGTACGGTCAATTAGTGGTTTTCAATTATAGCGGCGCGTCCCCTCTAATAAAAGGGCCTTTGAAGCAACATTTAAACCCAATTTGGGATAATCCTATGGGCAATTCCATAGGTTGTGGATCATGAGCCTTTTAAAATTGCAAATTCAATTATTTGTTTTGAATTTCTTTTAGTCCTTCATTACAGTATAGTTTCAGGATCACAAAAGAATTAAAAGTTTATTCTCGAATTTGAATGACGTGTTCAGTTGCGCGGAGCAGCAAATAGATGAAACCAATCGGGCGCGTATACATATCTTGTTACTCCCATTGCATGGTATACCACCTTCCGCCTTGGACGGTATTCACTAACAAAAACCGGTACCGGAAACCGACTGCGGAAAAAATAACGCAATTTAACAAAAAAATAGTTAAAGGGAAAAAAAAACAGTGAGAACCAACAACGTACCGTATATCCGTTGAAACGGAGACCACTTACAATGTACCACCCCCCACCAAGGGGGCGTATCCGGTGGATTAAATGGTGGGCCAGGACATCACTACCCGCTCATGCCCAAGGATTATCTTACGCCGATCAAAAGTAATCCTATGAAGAGTGTCTGAGAAGAAGTCCATTACTCTGGATCTATAATTATATCACGGCTCACCGTACGCAGTACCGACAAAGGCTTGTCAAGACATTACTTAGTAGTCCGAAGGATATACCAGGTCCGTCTGTCAAAAAAAGACAGGACATATTCGATCACCCCAAAACCGGTACGGAAACGGACCTCGACGATCCGAAATCTTACACCCCTGCAGTTTACACGGAAGCGGGTCAGTGCCTAAAGCAGACTGGAGTACCCGTGAATCAACACCCGATAAACAAGAAAACCAAGAAGACTTCTGATGACCACGGTATGTCCAGGCGTATAGCGCGTGATTAAATTAATAATATAGAGGGGGAGGAGAGAGATTGCCAATAACCACATGAGAGTTAAATATAAGTGCTCGGGCCACCTGGCATCCAGTGGAGATCAGAAATTTACACCTCTCGACACTAAATTCCTGAACTGTAAATGATCACAGCGCGAGTGGACCGACTCACCTACCGATTAGCTCAGATACCAAGAATATTCTCGTCACATATACCGTTTTAGTATCATCACCGAAGATGCAGTAAACAAGAGGGCAAAGGATTAGCATAAACACCCAGGCGCAAGAGCCGTGCATGTGAGAGATTAACCTGGTACACACGGCCTAAACACGTATACCATCGTTGCAGAATGATCACGAGGATCCCCGAATTTGAGGGACAGACACCCGAGCAGCGAGTTTTCGACGCACAAGCTGTTTCCGAAGTAAAAATATGCACGTAAATAAGGATAACCATCTTTCACCTGTGGCGCGGCGCGCAATCTCCAAGGTGTGTTGAATAAAATCACACAGCTCGTCTCACGCAGCCTTCTGGCAGTGGAGAGGGCTTCTCAGAAGTATAACACACTTGCCTGCGCGTCCATATATTTACATTACTTGCGCGTCACCCAGCTTCTTCTTATTTGAAGAAGACACAGAGAGAAAAAGACACACGAATCTGTAACTAATATATGAGAGAGATGAAAAGTGTTAGACACTATTGCTCTAATTATGTTGTCATAACGATATATGGCAAAGCGGTCTGAGAGAATAAATAAGAAGACAGTGCGAGCACAAACTCTGTTGCGCCAAGCGACAATTAGAGGAAACACACACAGAAGCTAATTCACATACGTAGCAAGCACAAGACACTTAGTCAGTCACATCTGACGAGTTAGTGACTTACCGAGGCTTACTAGAAATATAGACCGAGTATGATTAAGGAGTAATTCGACGAACTCAAACTCAAGCATATAGAGTATGCTCAAATTATACCGTGAACAATCCTTGCGCTAGAGATTCTCATATTATTATATACATTAGAGCCTCCATAATATATAGAGGCCAGAATAAACTCACAAAAGGAAGCACCAATAAATTTGTACACATACGCAAGAACCTAAAAAACCATGTATTCTTCATATTATCTATTAAATTAATAATCATATTAATTGCAAACACTAATCACTTCGCAAGGAAGTGCAAAAGAGTGTTAGAAAATCTATCCCACCATAATTGTTTGGCCGCGCAGGTTTGTTTGCTCTAAAATTATCCCGACGTAAAAATTAATCTTCGACTTGAAAGGGCGACCATTATATGGAACGTTCGAAAATTAAATAAAGGATAGAAATAGTCATCAAGGACAGTGCGAGCTATTTTTCAACGCCAAAAATTATATGAATGACTTACACTCGATTTTTCCCACACTATTATCAAGAGAGCGCAATACATCTATATATTGGGGGGGGGGTGGTACGTCCATTTATAATGTAATCACGTGACAAATCCTTTTATGAGAATAAATGAGTGTAAAAAATTTTACGGTGTAACACCATAAAAAATTCGTGTAAACCTTTTTGTATTTCGAGTTCAGAGTTCTGTTAGTGAAAAATTTGCGTCCATAAGCCCATTCAAGAATTAGCTACATAAAAAAATGGTTACGTAGGTCAAATATGCCATATATTAGCGGTATTTTGGGACACAATTTTGCCATTTTTAGCCGTAATTATTTGTATAAAAACTACATATATCCCAATTCAATTATAATGTTTATATCTTCAAATTAAATATCAACTGTGTTACAATTTCTGATGCAAATTAGTGGCAACTACTGTGAAGGTTTTAATCAAATAACAAAAGGAGTTGAGTAATTGACATGTTGTATCCTAACGAAAGGCGCCTCCTAGATTTGTCTTTTTCTTCTTTTCTCTTTCCCCCTTTTTATTTTATTTTTGTTTAGTAGAATATAGTAGTGTAGTAGTAGTAGTAGGTATAGTAGTGTAGTAGTAAGTATTGTATATAGTATAAGTTATAATTGTTATGTTAATAAAATTAGTTATTTGTTTATTATGGTATTTTTGTTTATTATTAATCAAGTTTTATTATTATTTATTATTATACTGTGGAAAATTTTTAATTTGTTTAAAATTATCTTGTTATTTTTCTCCCTCATACAATTTAATTTGGGGAAATACCAATGAATGTGAATAAATAAAAGAAATAAATCAGTTTTTTTTGGTTAATTTTGTAATAGGCCTAATGGATAATTCTCTCAGGTAGCTACATTGTACAATTGCTTATACAAAAATCAACAAAACAACAACAACAGAAACAAAAACAAACAAACATTACCCACAAGATATGGTACCCCGCGACAGCAACATGATCTAAAAATAAAATACTGTAATTTAAAATATTTTAAATAATTTGTACAGAAACTACAAGAATTGTCACTGCTGGAACAATTGAAGCAAGTACTTGCTGTTTGGGCGGTTCCTGATAAAGATCGTGTCCAACATCCAGAAGAATTCAGAAACTCTTATGCCGTATTCCGCGGCTGCCGCGAGTTCTTGAGTGTGCATCCACGACATTTGCTCCTGAGACAATGCTTCCGGGCTTTATTTCATTTCTAAGATTAGGGCTATTATGGGTTAGGGTTGTAATAGGGATTTTATTTAGGTATTCAGAGTATGGGATTTAGGGTAAGGGTATGTGTACAGGTCCCTGGTTGAAGTTAGTCATTCGATTAGTGTATGGAATTTGTAGCGGAGCAATTGTCGCGGGAGCAAATGTCATGGATTCGCCCGGCTAGTATCTATGTCTAAGAAATAAGATCTTCATTGGTTACCCATTCATTCGCGCATTCAGTACAAAATAATCCTGCTCACATTTTAGGCTGTACATGGTCTTGCCCCTACTTACCTGTCTGAGTTGGTAGCCCCCTATCAACCTACCAGATCGCTCAGATATGCTTCCCAAAACCTGTTAGTTGTTAATAGGAGTAGAACGAAAACTTTCGGTGATAGGTCCTTCGAAAGTGCCGCACCAACCCATTGGAAATCTCTTCCGGATGCTCTTCGTGCTCAGAAAAACATAGATGTATTTGAAAGGGAACTGAAGACATATCTCTTCAACATTTCGTTTTGACTGTGCATGCAATCTCTTATGACTGATTATCTATGCAATAGAAGAATTTTTCAAAGAGGTTCCTTTGATTAAAATATTTTCCATGTATATATGTGTTTTAATATTTGTATGCCTATTGTATATTAATTAATTTTATTTTCTAGGCATTTATCTCACGTTTAATATAAGTAAGATTATTTCTGTAAATATGTAAAGCGCATTGGTATTGCAAATAGTGATGAAATG
>CALNVZ010001721.1:28499985-28519675 GCA_940671915.1 Paracentrotus lividus | reverse complement strand
CGTCTTGATCTGTAGTGTAGCACCACGTAGTGAACGTATCTGAAGGATTCCTGCAGTAGTTGTGGTCTCCAAGAAATGAATTAGGATAAAAGATGGCCGTATACCAGTGATTATGGGGACTACCGGATGTCCATTTCTGGCAGGTGCGACCAGACAAAGTGTGGGATAGATTCCCGGAGTAGAAGATTCCCCGAGGATCACGCCTACATTCCGGTATTTCTAAAAGAAATATTTTTACGAAAATTAATGAAGATACAAAAGATAAAAGGGGGTACTATGATAACTATGCTGGCGACGATTATAATAATATTTAAAATGACAATAATAAATATTTCAACTAACATAGCACCTTTAGAATAGATGGAGAGGGTAAAAGAATGATGTGATAATGTTACCCCTAGTTACCGTACATAGCAGGCACATTTCATTTAAAACAACGAGTTTTTGCTAATAAAGGCTAACAAAACATTAAGGGGAATTGATGTTTTCTTCATAAGGTTACCTTACCAAAAGGACGCGTTCTCACTTAGGAGTCAGAAAGTGAACAGTTAATTGCAGACTTGTCCTTCAAAGAATGGCCTTCTTTATGACAATAACTCAATTTAAACGTTACTAAACAAAAAAAAATTAAAAAAATAATAAATAAATAATATATATATATATATCTTTTTATAATGAATCGATGATAACCTGTGCAATTTGGGAGATCAGCAGACATATCTCCATTTTCTGTACAGGACAATGATGTTGGTCCCGTTGCTTCGTATCCAGTGTCACATGCAAATGAGCAGGTGGAATTGAATTCTATGATAGATCCAGATGCGCAGCCAGTATCCATTGTGTGAAGATGGGATGGGAATGCAGCGGGAATAGAGCACGTAGCTACCTCTGTAGCATAATTTAAGAATATATTATATCTTGAGGTAAATATAGAATAGTGAGGAGGACGATGTAGACTGTCAAATGCATTCAGCGACACATTGAAATTGTACGTTATATCTGTTCAGTTTACTTCATAATTAACATATGGAAGGAAAGGGATCTAACTGTACCGCAGTAAAGGTTTTGGCTCCTCTATTTTTCTCCACTCAAATTCACTATATACCGCATGTACGTTTACATGACTATTATTCGGTCTATTTGTCCATTCTATTTATTTATTTTATTCCCCCACTTTTTTTCTTTTTTTTATTATTATTTTATTTATTTATTTTTTTATTTATTTATTTTTTTAATTTATTTATTCATTTATTTATTTTTTATATATTTCTTTATGCATTTTTTTTTTCATTTTTTTTTTTTTTTTTTTTTTTTTTTTTTTTTTTTTTTTTGGGGGGGGGGGATTTACCTCTGCCGGCCCACTGTCTAAAGTTTACCTAAATAAAGATGTCGAATTTTAAAAGGCTAGATCACCCACCAGCGCCGCCAGCATGGCGAGTGGTGTTAACAAATGCCTGCCGTCGATCGGCGTCACCACGTTTCTCGTTCGCCCAATCGAACAGTTCCTTATTACATTTGCAAAGTGAAGATGAGCTAATCTCTTTATTAAATAAATTTACTGTGACCTATATACTTTTTGATCATGTTGACAATCCAGAGGAGACGCGGATCTTACAACACAACAGCCCAGTATTCACGGTGTCCCCTGGAAGATCGGAGGATCTATAATTATGATCTGCATGGAAAGCTGCCAGATGATCGACATTGGTTATATAAAAAAAGAGCTAGCAGCATGTGCCTAGTATTTACTAGGATG
Organism: Paracentrotus lividus; assembly: GCA_940671915.1. Taxonomy (NCBI): domain Eukaryota; kingdom Metazoa; phylum Echinodermata; class Echinoidea; order Camarodonta; family Echinidae; genus Paracentrotus; species Paracentrotus lividus. The sequence goes on along the minus strand of CALNVZ010001721.1, from coordinate 28,517,919 downwards.
ATGGTATATAAAACAGCGCCAATGATATGTCTAAAAGGGTGCTTTTCAAGCAAATCTATTTATTGAGCCATTATGATTTATAATGGTTAAAATTAATGATATATTTAGCAAATGTTTTAATTAGATTTTAACAAATATCATAAGACAAAAACGTGAGATTGAAAAATACGTACGTGTTGGACAGTCGGTTTCCATGATACAACGGTTGTTTTCATCACGAATGTAGCCTTCATGACAAAAACATCTAGCTATACAGAGTGAGCCGCATTGAACTTGTATATGCTCATATTTATCTTCACATGTTGGCTGACAAATAGGTCCGCATTGGCTGTAGGTTTCATTCTCAGCACAACCTTATGTTTAGAGGAGAGAAACGAAAGCACAACATTTTAAGAAACAGTGAATTTATGAAGGAAAATAATTTAAAAGTCATTAATTAAAAAAAAAAAAAATTATAATAATTAAAAAAAAAAATCTTTTTAAAATTATGTCATTGGTTAGAATTTTTTTTTTTTTTTTTTTTTGTAGAAACAATTAAAAAAGCATATGAAATAGCTTAGTTAAGGTATAAATAATATTTGAATTTATACGCTTTTTTGATAGTTTGAGGCATTACGATAAGTATGTTGGTTATTTTTCAATTTTATTGTGTCGTTTGAAATGGTCTAATAAATGTTCTTTGCGATCTAACAGCGTGATTTACAGGCGCTCACGGATACTATATAGTAGGGTCTACAATGCATAATCCACTCCAGTTTTTAGCTTCGTGTTCGCGGGATACTCTAAAAATCATGATAATGCATTAGTTTACTCTAGTTTAACTCTAAATATTTTCGGCTACCGCCTTCGCGCTCAAAAAAATCCATAAAAAAGTCCACTTTTTTTTCAGATTTCGACCCCCCCCCCCCACGTAAAAATCTTAGTTACGGGCCTGTGATGGACAGTCGTTTTCATTGATGGAATAGTAATTTTCATCACGAATGTACCCTTCATCACAAACACATCCTGGTGCACAGACGCATGGTAGAAATTCATTTGTACTTTCACACGTTGGCTCACACAGGGTTCTACATTGACTGTAGGTTTCATTCTTGGCACAACCTTATGTTTATGACCCGGTCATATGTTCACGACGCACGGCCAGCGCTCAGAAAAAGTAGCAGTTTTAGGCAATGCGTCGTCTTGCGCTGGTTTGTAGCTGACACTCGTCACTCACTCGTCGAGCGCGCTAGATGAACGCTTTTTGATTCGTCGTTGTGCGCAGTTGTGCGTCTGAAATTTTGAGCATGCTCAAAAATCTGCGTCGACCTCGACGCATGGATGTAAACGCCGGCAGAGCGCGCAGCGCCAGCTCCATACACACGCGCGTTAAGCACTCATGACATGTGCGTACACTGTAAAAAAAAATAATACAGCAAAGTGATGTCAGCAGAGTCGCCATACAAAAATGTAATTTGAAATAACAGTTTTGCTGTAAATTTCTTCTCTAATAATTAATGAAAGAGAAGAAAAGAAATCATTAAAGTTCTATAGTTGACATATTTGGTTAACACGGAACAAATGTGTTACTCCTGATGTATATTTTGTTCTCAATTATTCCTTATTTGCAGGAGAAATTTACAACACAACTGTTTTTTAAATTACATTTTTTTTATGGCGACTCTGCTGACAGCAGATTTGCTGCAAAAATACAAATATTTTTTACAGTGTAGGTCCAAGCGTTGCGAATGCATTGCAAACGATCGAACCGTCAATGTGAGGGGTAACCACTTTTGTTCGCAGGTTGTGCGCTGTGCCTGCGCGGGTCATTCGTGTAGACAGCCAGATCAAGCTGTGTATTAGTTGGATGCTTTAATATGTGCGCAGTGTATGCGCTGTGGGAGCGCTGTAGGAGCGCTGTGGGAGCGCCCTACACACGCATTACCTTCTCCAAAATTATCAGAAAGTTCGACGCACAACGACGCACAGAGCTTATTTTCTATCTTTTTGTGCGCTGGCCGTGCGTCGTGTGACTGTGACCGGGCCATAAGTTGGATGTTTTAATATGTGCGCAGTGTATGCGCTATGGGGGCGCTGTGGGAGCGCTGTGGGAGCGCCCCTCATACGCATTACCTTCACCAAAATCATCAGAAAGTTCGACGCACAGAACTTATTTTCAATCTTTTTGTGCGCTGGCCATGCGTTTTGCACATGTGACCGGGCCCTTATGGCCCGGTCACAGCTACACGACGCACGGCCAGCGCACAAAAAAGTAACAGTTTTGGGCAATGCGTTGTCATGCGCTGGCTTGTAGCTGACACTCGTCGCTCACTCGTCGAACGCGCTAGATGAACGCTTTTTGATTCGTCGTTGTGCGTTTGAAAATTTTGAGCATGCTCAAATATCTGCGTCGAGCTCAACGCATGGATGTAAACGCCGGCAGCGCGCCAGATATGCACAGAGGGCGCAGCACCATCGCCAGACATTCGCAGAGCGCGCAACGCCAGCGCCAGACACACGCAGACCACGCGTTAAGCATTCGTGACATGTGCGTAGGTCCAAGCGTTGCGAATGCATTGCAAACAATCGAACCGTCAATGTGAGGGGTAACCACTTTTGTTCGCAGGTTGTGCGCTGTGCCTGCGCGGGTCATTCGTGTAGACAGCCAGAGCAAGCTGTGTATTAGTTGGATGCTTTAATATGTGCGCAGTGTATGCGCTGTGGGAGCGCTGTGGGAGCGCTGTGGGGGCGCTGTAGGATCGCTGTGGGAGCGCCCTACACACGCATTACCTTCTCCAAAATCATCAGAAAGTTCGACGCACAACGACGCACAGAGCTTATTTTCTATCTTTTTTGTGCGCTGGCCGTGCGTCGTGTAGCTGCGACCGGGCCATTAGATAGCAGCAACGAAAGCACGGAATTTCAAGAAACAATGAAATCATAAAGGAAAGAATGTTACAGAAGGAGTCATTCGTGAAAACAGTTTTGAATCGTCCATTGTGTACACAATAGAGGAGACCGGGGACAATTGTAACACGGTGCAATTGTAACAGAGGCTCCCATCCCTAGCTGAAACACGCTACAATTTTAACCTGTGTAGGGGAGACCGGGGACAAATGTAACACGGGGCAATTGTAACAGAGGCTCCCATTCCTAGCAGAAACACGCTATAAACTTAAAATTTTGTAGAGAACATGCGCATTTATCGCTCCACATGCTGTATGAGTGTTAGCAGATTTAACGGTTCGTGGAACTTTCTACAGCGGAAAACCCGTTTTGGAGCATAAAAGTAATATTTCACGTACCCATTGTTTTCTTCTGGACAAATATGTGGATAAGCTACGGCTGTCATTTATATATTTAGAAATTATGTTCTTAGGCCATATTTTGCTAAAGTTTCAACGACGAATACCGAAGCTAAGATAGAAAAAAATCTCTCCAAATATGGTCACCTCTGTCAGGGCGCAATTGTAACAAGCTGTTACAATTGCCCTGTTTCTGTTAAAGTAACTCCCGTAGGAACTCGGTAAAGCAGATTTCCGCTGAATCAACACCAAGCTATTAAATAACCAATCAGGGCCGCGGAGCGTTTTTGGAAGTGGAGGGCTGTAGCGGCAAGTGGGAGCGGAGTGGGGGGGGGAGAGGGGGGGGGGCTGAACAGACTAAAAATCACAAATGTATGGTCATTTTTCTCGTTTTTTGTACACGTTCGCTGACGAAGCCCTTCCAGGCTCCGTGGCCTGCAAATTACATAAAAAACATTACAATTGTCCCGGAATTTGTTGCTTCCTGTAACATAATTAAAACATAATCAGAAACCTCTGAACATGGAGCTAGTATTAGAGACGTCTCCGAGACGTCTCCAAGACGTCTCCGCGACAATTATTAAAAAAAAATCCTTCCGCAATTCAGGAGACGTCTTCGGAGACGTCTCTAATACTAATTTATCCGTCGGGAGACAAGATTCCTATTCTGTCGCGGAGACGTCTCCGCGAAGTAAGATAGCACCCTTAGCTCAAGCATCATAACTTCAGAACTTTGAATGTATTTTCAATTATAATGCTTTACAAAAAACAAAGGTAACAACATCTACAAACCTCCGACATAAAATTAGGGTGGTATATCACTTCGCGGAGACGTCTCCACACAGAATAGAAATTTCGTCTCACGATGATAAATAATATAGAAACGTATCCGAGACGTCTCGGAGACGTCTCCTAAATCTCGGAGACGGATTTTTTTCATAAATGTGGGCGGAGACGTCTCCGCGATATGGGAGACGTTTTTAATACATTCTGTCCGTCGCGAAAACAAAATTTTCTATTCTATCGCGGAGACGTCTCCGCAAAGTGAGATACCAGAGCCTCAAGTTTTTATTCTTGTTGTTGTTGTTGGTTGTTTTTTTAAATAATTTATATCACTTTACTGGAAAAGAAAGAAAGTAAAAAATATTGAAGAGAGTGACCATTACGTTCTTTATGTCAAGATTGTAAATAGGAGTAGACTTGGATATAAAGAAAATTAGCAAAGAAAAGCCTCGTTGATAAGCTCAAGTATCAGAACTTTATAACTTTGAATGTATTGTCGATTATTATGCTTACAAAAACAAAAGGTAACATACCATAATCTCAGACATGAAAATTCAATAACTTTGAACATATCTGTCTAATACGTTTTGTTAGAAATGCAATGAAATATTGATATTTTCCGAAAAAAAAGTGCCTTTAGTTTGTTTATCATTTGTTTCACTGTAATCAGAGCCTCAAGTTTGTTATTTCTTGTTTTTTTTTTTAAATAATTTATATCACTTACTAGAGAACTTCAGAACTTCATAACTTTGAATGTTATAATCAATTATAGTTTCTTCTTTTTTTTTACAAGACCAAAGGTAACCTTATCTGAGCTCAAACATGAGGAATAAATAACTGTGAACATACGATTTTATTTCATTTATTTCGTCGAGTGTTCATGGTATAACACATAAAAGAAACACTGACAGGATAGCCCATGAAAACCGAAAAGGCCTATTTACAATGGGGTCAAATAAAATGGGAAAGAGAATAGGGACCCCCGACTTGTTTTTTTTCTTATTAAAAAAAGCACGTATTAAAAGAGAGAAAGAAGAAAGAGGAAGGGAGAGAAAGGGAGAGGCGGAGAGAGAGAGAGAGAGGGAGGGGGGGGGGGGGGAGGGCAGATAGGAAAGTAAAAAGCCAATGTTTCTAAAACTAAATTGTTCAAGCAAAGATATGATTTATTTGTGTAAAAAGCATAAATTACCTTTATTTTATGTTAATCTGTTAACATACTGGTGTGAGCTTAAGTATATTCCTTTCTTAAATGTACAAGATATAAATAATGAAATTCTATGGATACAACAGTAATATAAAACATGGAAGAAAAGTACTATTCTTCAAAGAATGGAATGCAAATGGAATTTTTAAAGTTAGAGATGTTTTTGTAAACGGACAGTGGCGTTCATGTAACTCGTTACACGATACCTAGGTACAAGCTCTTTATTATTAGTTAATTTGAATTCTCTAAATTGAGAAAGCTTTTCCAAAAATATGGGAACAAAAGATAAGAAACGACAATGACAATCGCAACGAAATAGATTTTTCAAATGACATGTTTCAGATATCAAATGGAAACACGATTAATTTGAGTCAAATGAAAGCAAAACATTTTTATAATGCATTGAACGATTCGGAAAATAGCAATCCTTCAATTGCAACGTTTTGGCAAGATGTTTTTAATCTACCAATAGATTATGAATGGAGGCATGTTTTAATCTTAAGTTGAAAAAGATAAAAGAAAATAAAGTAAAACAATTTAATTTCAAACTTCTTCATAATGTTTTGCCATTCAAAGACAATCTTTTCAAATGGAAATAACCAATGACATAAATTGTAAATATTGTAATGAACCAGAATCATCGATACATGTTTTACTTAAAGTCGTCGAATCACTGATTTTTGGAAAAAAATTCATCGTTTAATTATAAGTTTGTTCAAACAAGATATTGTGATTGATGAAAATAATGTTAATTGGAATAAGACCTGATGATCAAAGTATATGCTTATAAATGTTCTAATTTCATTTGCTCAATTTGCAATTTACAAGATTTATATTCTTAATATTTTTCAAAGGTAAATCTTTGAATAGTCAAACAGTTTGGATGGCTTTCAAAAAATGATTTTAAGTTTTACGCTTCACGTCAATTAAGAAACAAAGACAGTTTATACAGGATTTAGAGTTATATCTATGTTGAAAGAAAATGCCAAATTTATATTGTTTTCCGTACTCTTCTTCTTCTTCTCTCCCCTCTCTCTTTCTCCCTCTCTCTCTCTTCCCCCCCCCCCCCTCTCTCTCTCTCCTCTCTCTTTCCCCCTCTCCCTCTCTCTTTCTCTCTCTCTCTTTCTCTCTCTCTCTCTCTTCTCTCTTTCCCTCTCCCCCTCCCTCCTTCTCTGACATATACTCCCACCCTATTTATATGATTTATGTAAATAATAACTTCGATATATTATATGTAACGATGAATTGGATGCAATAAATACCTCGAAAGAGGGAAAAAAAAAAAAAAAAAAAAAAAAAGAGAAAAGAAGAAAGAGGAAGGAGAGAAAGGGAGAGGCGGAGAGAGAGAGAGAGAGAGAGGGGGAGGCAGATAGGAAGTAAAAGAGTAAAGAGGGAGTGAATGAAGAAAAAAGAAAGAAAGACAGAGGAGAGAGAGGGAGGATGGCAGCCCCCATAAAAAAAATATATATATTTTCAATATGATACCTGAAAATATATGTCCAATACGTTTTGTTAAAAGGGCAAAGACATATTGATTTTGCCAGAAGAAAAATGGCGAAAATTTTGAAGATTGATTTTACAAAAAAAAAAAGAAAGAAAGAAAGAAAAAAAAAAGCTGTCATTTTACTTTCTCAGAAATGTATCACTTTATTTGAAAGAATGCGTTAAAGTCAAAAGGGCGTAAGCCTAACATAAAGTGTTATACAACAGTTGTCAGTTAAAAGATATATTGTGTAGGTACAAAGTAGATAAAGAACCAAAATATGAATTAATGAAAGTTCTATAATTCTACAGTTAAAGGGTGAAGCCACAACAACCTAAAAAAAAAGAAAAAAAAAAAAAACTATCATAACTTTTGTCCCATTTCATGCATAGGGTAGATGTAGGAATAGCGGACAGTAGGGAATATCGGACGGTCACACATGTCCAGCCTAGCTGCCAACATAAGATCAACTGAGTTGAAATACCGGCATTATTAGTCAGGTGGTCTGTCTGGGAAGGTTGAATGCTGTATTCGACAACAACAAGTGAGAAATCTCCGAGAAAAACTACCAAAATCTGTCAAGGTAGGAAAATTTGCAGCCTGAAAAATGGCCTGATGTAAAAATTGACATTTTAGAGAATGTGATGGTATAAAAATAGAATTGGGCATGACCTCTATTTCATGCATTATGGACATGTGTGGAGGGTGGGCCAAACGTGTATGAAGTGTTTTGCACTGTACAAAGCCTGTGTATTGGGGTGGCAGTTTGTTGAAAAGTGCTAGTCAGTCATTTTTTGTGTAGGGAATACTGGACACCACATTGACGGCTGTTGTTTTACTTCCGGGTTGAGTTGCTAAGCATGTAGATCAAATAGTATTGCATAATTAATGTATTATATTTATTTATTAATATGTTTGACAATTTTGAAATGTCTATTTCTCTTTATTATTATTGTATATGTCATGATCATGTCATGAGATATAAAGTTATTCTGAGTGTTTTGAAATTTTGTAGTAAAATGCATATAATCTTCTAAAAATAAATAATGTTATAAAAAATCAATACAAACGTTAAGTTGATGGTTTACATTCAAATCAGTGCTTCCAGACAGATCTTTATACAAAAAAAGGAGTAAAAACATACTGTCCGGATTTCCTACACTGTAGGGAATGCCGGACAATTTACCATGACGTCATTATTTGCATATAACTGCCTCAACAAATATTTGATTACCTCAATTTTTGGAAAATAAAGTTGAATGATGTAGCTAAGCAATGATAATCTTTTTCTTTTTGTGATTTTATTGTTTTCATGTCCTAATTAAGCAAATGAGCTTAAGTGCCGGTATTCCTACATCTACCCTATAACAAGTGGAAAATGTAATATAAATGGGTCAAGCATTGTCATGTTTCATTATAATTAGTTATGTGGTTAATGATGTTTAATTTGTCATGTGCATAGCTTTGATAAAGAAAAACAAAATGATACAAGTTCATGTGTTACAATTGCCCCGCACGTCTGTTACAATTGCCCTCGCCACGGGGCAATTGTAACACTCGACCTCTTGTTTTGAAATGGTAATGGCTTCAAAAATGACTTGTTTTACTTTACCCAAACCTATTCATATGTCAAGCTAAGATATGCATATTTCATTTTATTTAGTTTTAAGCAAGTATTTAGCTTCAATAAAGCTGATAGGTCAAATTTGGAAAAAACTGTTACAATTGCCCCAGGTCTCCCCTACAGAGGATCTGTATTATGACCTGCATGAAAAGCTGCCAGATTATAGAAATAAGTAATATGCCTAGTATTGAGTAGGATGATGGTATAAACGGCGCCCATGATAATGTCTGAACGGGCGCTTTTCAAGCAAATTTATTTATTGAGCCATAAACGATATATGATATTAACCAAATATTTTAGATTTTAACAAATATCATAAGACAAAAAATAACATTGCGTTGAGCAAAAAAAAATGAGATTGGAAAATACGTACGTGTTGGACAGTCGTTTTCCATGATACAACGGTTGTTTTCATCACGAATGTCAGTGAGCAATGGTTGAATGCAAAAATGTCATTTTTTGAAGTTCACCGGCCTAAAATCACAACTTTGATTCAATGATATCGGACCAATTTTTAGATTTTAAACATTTCACGCATCAGAATGTACGCAAAACATGCTTCCAAATATACGGAAAGGACATTTGCGTAAAATTTTACGGTTGAGTGAGCATGCAGCAAAAAATGCCATGTTACTTCTTTTTCATGGTAAAACTGATAAAATATGATGGGATTCATGTCTAGGAAGAGTGTTTTTAACTTTTCCAAAAAGTTTAAATCAATTCACGGTTGAATGAACACCATAAAATACCATGTGAAAAACACTAAGTAAGTATTCTTTCCATTTTGTACACTCAAAATCATGTGAATATATGTTTTTGTATTATTTTTATGACCGATGCACGTGTGTTCATGATTCTATAGCATTTATGTAAAAATTCATGCTTCAGTGAGCACGTGGCACTGGAAAACCTGTTTTTTGATTTAGAGACCAAAATTAAATTGCTTATTTTGCTTAACCATAACAGTTCGTTTGAAAGTATTCATTTGATTTCATTTTCGCAAAAATCCCGATTTTTGATGCTTCAGTGAACACAAGATATGAGAAAAACATGAAAAAAGGAAGAAAGTTTGCGGCCCTGGCACGGCCTTACGGCACGTCCGATTCTTAATTTGACCTAAGTTCCTGTTAGTTAATGACCTCTTTATAAAGATTCTCTCCAAGTTTCAAGAATTAACTCACAGTATAACGAACAAAAAATTGACAATGAAAATGGGCAATATATGACTTTTGTTCAGTATTGATTTCCCCCCATTGACTTTATGTATAGAGTTTGAACAAAAAGTGGACAAAAGTCAAATATTGCCCATTTTTATTTTCAATTTTTTGTTTGTTATACTGTGAGTTAATTCTTGAAACTTGGCTCAAATCTTCAAGAGGTCATTAACTAACAGGAACTTAGGTCAAATTGAGAATCGGACGTGCCATAAGGCCGTGCAAGGGCCGCAAACTTTCTTCCTTTTTTCATGTTTTTCTCATATCTTGCGTTCACTGAAGCATAACAAATCGGGATTTTTGCAAAAATGAAATCAAAGGAATATTTTCAAACGAATTGTTATGGTTAAGCAAAGTAAGCAATTTAAATTTTGTCTCTAAATAAAAAAAACAGGTTTTCCAATGCCACGTGCTCACTGAAGCATGAATTTTTAAATAAATGCAATAGGATCATGTACACACGTGCACCGGTCATAAAAATAATACAAAAACAGATATTCACATGACTTTTAGTGTACAAAATGGAAAGAATACTTACTTAGTGTTTTGTTCATTCAACCGTGAATTGATTTAAATTTTTTGCAAAAGTTAAAAACACTCTTCCTAGACATGAATCCCATCATATTTTATCCATTTTACTGAAAAAGAAGTAACAATAGCAGTTTTGACATTTTTTGCTGCATGCTCACTCAACCGTAGAATTTTACGCAAATGTCCTTTCCGTATGTTTGAAAGCACGTTTTGCGTACATTCTGATGCGCGAAATGTTTAAAATCTAAAAATTGGTCCGATATCATTGAATCAAAGTTGTCATTTGAGGCTTGTGAACTTCCAAAAATGACATTTTTGCATTCAACCATTGCTCACTGAAGCATGACTTCGTGATTTTTCCTAAAATTCGCTCCCCTGGTCGCTAATTAAATTCCTTACATGGACATATAATTAGATTTTTTAAACTCCTCCTAATTAAAAAAATATTGATATTTGAAATAGGGGGAACTTCCTTTTTGTGTTGTGTTTATATAAACAGATATAAAAAAAATCATGACACTATTGGCCGACAGAACTATAGGCTTTCATGCCTTAACACAGCAATTGCCCGGATAGCCCAGGTACTTTGCAAGGCCCCAGCATCTTAAATATAGGTGGGCTTAAGCACTTGTGTAGCGCATCCCCCCCCCCCCAACTAACAAAAGAATTGCATCCTGCTCGACCGATTATGAATACCCAATCCCCCCGAACTTACAGAAGAAAGGAATTCGTGTCTAGGCCAAATTGCAAAAACATCGTGAAAACAGCAGGTGGACTATTAAAGCCCGTTCGTGGGGTTAGGCCAAATTGCAAAAACATCGTGAAAACAGAAAGTGGACAAATGCTAAAAGGGTAATGAAAATTGCAAGTTTAGTTTGGGGTTAGGGAAATTTCCCTGCTGGAAAGAACACAGTGAGTGATTTCACGTTCGGTGTTATAATCGGTGTTAGTGTTTATTTTGGAGCAGAAGTCTGATCTAACACCGAACGTGAAAGGAAATAAAATCAGTCGGTGTTAGGTGTTGACCTCTAAATTTTGACGTATTTCCGGTTGCTGGTGTTTCATTGTGTCAAATGTCGTCTGCTGAACTGAGCTCTTGCAGCCGGTGTTAAATTTCACGTGCAAATTTCATTGACTAACACTAAACCCTAGGGATTAAGAAAAAAGTTCATTCACACTCGGTGTTAGTGTTGGTGTTGGCCAACGCTTTGGTTTGTTTTGGGTGAATAATAAGGTCAGTGGAGGCGTCGAGGGCAGAGTATCAATACTTTTATTTTACAGAATAATTAATCAATTGATATATTAGACGAAAGGGGTACTTTCAAACCTCACAATTGGTTAGTTTTTTGGGTTAACGAGATGGATTCAGCAAATTGGCTACTTACTCTTCAAGCCTAACAAGGTCCAGAAATTTCATCTAAATTCATTTGAAAAAATGATTAGAAAATATAAAAGAAGATATTCCGTAGTAAATTGTATAGGGAATAAATATCATCAACATGGATGTCTTCTCAATCTATATTTAAGGAACAAAAGGCATGATCAACCACTGCTAATCTGAACCATGTACGAAATTATAGGTTCTGGGGCTACGCGCTGCGCGGCCCGCCGGGCTTTGAAGTGAACTAGGTAACGCTCCATTTCCTGCTGCTTGCAAAAAACCGACCGAGATATGAACTGTAAACTTACTGTTTTGTCAAAAATATCATCATGAGGTAAATTTGTATCAAAGAGAGGTTTGAAGAAGGATTCATTTTCGATTTACTGTATGATTCTATCCTTTTAGGGCCTACTTCAGGTATATTCGAACAGTTTAAACAACAAAACCGTACTTCGCTACGAATTGCGTCGACGCCCATTTTCTCAACGGTGTTAGGCTATCGATCCGCGCGTGTGTGGATATCGGTATCGACTCTCAATCTAGAAAATTTGAGCTCGGTGTTTGAGCTCGATTTTAGCAGAATTTAACTCTGCTAACACTAACACCAACACCAACACCGAACGTGAAATCACTCAGTGTCCAACAGTGTGTTCACAATGTGTTTACATGGTCGTCTCTGTGAATACAGTGTGTTCGCAGTGTGCCCACCTCCACAGTGTTGTTTACCACAGAGAGCTCACATAGAAATTTTCGATTTCATAGTGTGAATTTACTCGATCACAGTGTGAAACTAATTTCACAGTGTGGCAACCGTGTGAAAAATATTCCACAAAGTGAACAATAGAATTCCATTGTGTGGTGATTCAGTATTGAATACTCACTTAAAGTGAGTCTCGGAGTAGTAAGACTCATTTTGTAGTGAGTAATGATGACTCACATTGTCCTTCAAATCTTTCGTTTTACGAACGCTCCTTACTTTTTAGGAGATGCGCATATATGTTGCAGCTATTACTGTTGCAGTGTACCCAAACTTGCAACAGACACTAAGCCACTCTTTAATAAAGAACCAACTACGCAATGACGTCAATTAGGGTACATGCAGGTAATATGGGCCCCCTAAGCTAATTTGCCTAATTTGCATAAAATTACAAAATGACACACAGTCTAATCTTTGTTTATATGAATCAATAACTACTGCTCTTACTTTTATTGTGAAGAAAAAACAATTATCACAACCCCCCTGTCTGCAATATTCAAATGTTGACGTCATTACCAAAGTGCCCATATTACCTGCATGTGCAGGTAATATGGGCACATGTATTTAATGTATGTTTTAAAAACTACAATGACTCTACCATGTCTGGAATTTGCTTAAATTGTTGAAAATCATTAACTTTAAGATATCATTTGAAATTATAAGACCCTTCAGTAAATACTTTGACTATATATTCCATTGTTTTGTATTTTGTATATTATTTTTTTTTAAATATTATTTAAATATTATTTTCATTATACAAGTCAATATAGGCCTACAATAAGTTATTCATATTAATTATATACTGTGAATATACCCAAAAAAAAATCGTAGCAAAGAGATTGATGCCTCATCTCAATATTAAGTACCAGAATCATTTCCGCCATTTTGGATGGCCCATATTACCTGCACTAATGTTGCTGTGTCAGGCAAGCATTCAATGCCACATTGCACCCCTTCACTACAACAAATTGACCTGTACACGCTAGTATGATCAAAATGAAACTATAGGCTTACTAAATATACAAACAATTGAGGTTTACCCCCTCAAACACTCTTTCACCATCAAATTCTGTGAAATATCAAATTTTACATCAGGGTAAAAAAATGCCATATGTTTTACATACCTTTTTGGTTTTCAGCAATTTTCTCAGAGAAATGTCGGCATCAGATGCTTTCACGACGATATATTTTCGTATACAGTTCATATGAACAACATTATGGTGCTCACACCGGTCACCGGTCACCGGTCGACGGTCACGACATGATTTGCTTCAGATGGCCCATATTACCTGCTGGCCCATATTACCTGCTGGCCCATATTACCTGCATGTACCCTACAGGATGATTCATCGGGATCACAAGATGACAAAATAGTGACCATTGAGCATGATATAATGAATAGGAATGGATCTCCTCTTTAAAAACGAAATATTGTCTAACACCTGTTTTATGTCATTTCTTTTATTTTTCTATTAAAAAAATAAATGTTAGTACAAACCTGCCCTGCTGGAAAGAACACAGTGCAGCACAGTGCGTTGACATAGTCGACTATTTAAAAATCTCGAATTTCAAAGTGTGTTGATGATTTCACACTGTGATATGGTTTTCACATGATGTTAACATGGTGCTGTTCGGTTTCACTCAGTGAGTTAACCCCCTCACAATGTGATAATGTGGTTCAATTTTATAATCGATCATAATGCGAATAGTAATGATTTTTGGTAATTCGTCAAGAGTTTATCATGCTTATATTCTAAAACAGTATTAAACACGTTACACAAGTTTTCTTTTAAAACAAAACAATTTAAAAACACAAAAATTAAAAAGTACAATTTAAAAAATAATCATGCAATTCATTATAAAAGAATCTAACAAAACATTAACCATGCATAACACACATATCTAAATTAAAAGTACAATAATATGGAATACCCTTTGACATCAAACTGAAATTTTCCTTAATGTAATATGTACGTGCTCTCAGCATTAGGCCTAATCCTAGAGAGAGGAAAAACTGATGACTCATGAGCCATATATAGTAAAGATTAAAAAGCTCCGTGTTAATGTGTGTGCATCAGTATTTTCAGTGTTGGGTCTTTCACAGTGTGGTTAGTGTTAAATTAGACATTTTAACAATGTGCTTCACAGGGGGAAACACTGTTTACACGTTTAAAAATCGCTAATTTAACACTGTGAAGACACTGTCAAAAATCGCTAATTTAACACTGTGTGGAACACAGTGTGAAGCATATTGTGGTCGACACTGTGTTCTTTCCAGCAGGGTTGTGCCGTGAGAAAAGCTGGAATTGAGTGTATATTTGTGTGTGTGGGTGTGTGTGTTTGTATGTTGGTATGATGAGGGAGGATATGGGTGTTTGTGTGGTGCGGCAATGGTTGTGTGTGTGTGTGTGACACAAAACACACCAGCATTTACAAAGGACCGGGTCATCACAACATCTCTAATCGATATGTATGAACTGGGGACTTATGTGTTTTCACTTATTGACGAGCGGGACTTCTGTGTTTTTTTACTTGTTTGACTGAGCAGGGGACAATGGCATCCTAAAGATGTATCAATTGGGACTTGTGTGAAATTTGTTTTTATGAGCGGGACAATATATGCATACATTAAAATGTGTTTACCTAGGGACTTTTCTAAAAATATATAAGGACAAGTGGGACAATGCATCTTCAAAGAGTGTATCAATTGGAGCTTGTGTGAAATCTTGTTTTAATGAAGCGGGGACAAGATATTGCATACATTAAAATGTGTTAACTAGGGACTTTTCTCAAAATATATAAAGACAAGTGGGGACAATGCATCTCCAAAAATGTGTATATCAAACGGGACATTTGTGTGACTTGTTTTGTGAATGGGGACAATATTCACACATATTGTGTTTCATTGGGACATATGTTATATATGTTATTGAAGTGGGACAGTGCATCCTCTGCAATGTGTAGTTAAACGGGACTTGTATAAAACGACGAGTGGCGTACAATGCATCTTCGTAAATGGTTCAAATGGGGATATTAGTGTAATCTTATTTAATGATAAGGACTAGGTGTATTATTTGTTTTGAAAGTGGGCGCGATTAATAATTAAGTGAGATTAAACTGGTGTGTCGAATGGGGAACTTCGTTGACAAATGGGGACAATATGCAAAATCAACATGTATTATAATATATAACTCATGTGTAAATAAAGGGAAGTCCACACAGGAGTAGAGAAGGGAGAGGAATAGTCAACAGTGAAAGTTTAGGCAAATATTCCAATGAAACAAATTATGAAGCAATGATATAAGGTTGCTTGTAATACAAACAACAATTTGCCCAACTCGTTGGAATATCATGTCATGCCATAGCGTTCTCCTTTCATTGTAGAAAAAAACCAGGAAGTTTTAATTGTCCCCAATGCAAAGTTTTCATGTACCTCATATAATAATTTCAAAGATATATTTAATATTCGTTGTTACTAACAAAGAAAATTATATTTTATAGTAATAACGAGGCAAGCGGAGGGGGAGCTTGCAAGATACATCACACAATTGCCTATTGGTGTCAAAACTGATAAATATAAGTCATATACCTTTTTTGGTTTAATTAGAATTTGCTCAACCGTTTACGGACTTGATCTCATCATTCCCTGCTTTTTTGCACAAAGCTTATTTTCAGAGTGGAACTACTCCCCTTTAAAAAGTGTAATGTTGTTATTTGCTTGTTATTTAAAACACCTGACTGTTGAATATGAATAAATAATAAGCCAAATTTCATTGCATATGCCACATTAACAATATTCTCAGATCCTACACATACTTTAAGTAACCATAGTCTTTCTGAGAACTGAAATTCATTACATTTTTAGCAATGAAATCATGTCATGTGCTGTCTCTTTTTTGAATAAATAAGATATAATTATTATCGATTTTATAGTGAGAATATGATATAATAGTTTACGTATGAACTTTAATGAGACTCACGACTAAAGGCTACGAAAACTTCATATAATACATGAATACTATATTCGAATACATACTCTAATTCAGTCTACTGAGTTATGAATGTTTGAATATATTATATCAACAAACTTGTTACCGTTACTTTTTTCAATTATGGTTGTAGATGTATTCAACATCATGCCATATGCACAATTGACATAATCAAGCAACCAACATTTGTTACGCATTCTGATACTTTAACAATTCTAAGCAATGTACCACAACTTTTTGAGCATATTTTGCAGTTGCTTGTCAATGCAAATCATTTTTGAACAGAACTGGAAGAAATGCAGCCATAATCACAAGATCATCTGGTGACATAAGAGAACAGAAATTCAAGATTCATTAAATGTCAGTGATTGGGTGAATAAATTAACAACCGACCTTTGGCGTTTGCTTAGAATGCCCACTTCCAGGCAAGGTACATCTCAGTTAACGTCATTTAGGTATCGACAGAACTAATACAAATATAAGAGAAAACTAGAAAAGCTGTCATGTTTAATCTTTAACTGAATACAAGTTTTTGAATTCGTAAGAACAAAATATAGGTATTTAAATAGTAAATGTAAAATGTAGGCTACTGTAAAATACCACAGTAACAAGAACAAAATATTACGTTCGGTCTTTAAACTAAACAACTTTCCTTTGAACTCGTAAAACAATCCTAAATCTTTAAGATTTAACATTATGAGTTCCCTGCATGCCCGACACCACAGTAAAATAATAGTGATCGTTAGAAATTAAAATTGAAACATGTTCTTTGTAAGATATAACAATGTATGCTACTGTAAAAACACACAGTAAAATCAGAACAAAGTATTACGTTCGGGTCTTTAACTAAACAACTTGCCTTTGAACTCGTAAAAACATTTTAAAATCTTTAAGATTTAACAATATATTCCACTGTATACGACACCACAGTAAAATCCAAATAATAGATCTTAGAACTTCTAATTGAAACATGTTCTTTGGTACATGTATTAAGATAAAAACAATGTATGCTAATAAGTAATATAAAATATGCAAGACCTCAGTAAAACACCACATGATGGTTTCTGAACTTGTAATGAATTAATGAGAATGAAACCCAAAACTCTATCCCTTTATCAGATGCAGAAAAATTGTAGCAGTATTTTAGTGAAAGTTTGACAAAAGGCGGGTCAATGAAAATACAATAATTATGAACATTTAAATATCCTAAAGTAAACTCGCTGACTCAGTAAACATCGAGAATCGGCAACATACTTCAATATGCTTAATGAGTGTTATAAGTGGATGTTTTTGAGCTATACTTTTATATGATATAAAATAAAGAAAGTCTTCAAGCTTCATACTTTAAGAAAACAAGAACATTTATGAATGAACATCATGTGCTTACTAAATATACGCTATTAGTGAGAAAATTGGGCATGACAATGACTTACAATACAAGAAATAAAATTATGTAAGAGACGGTTAAAGAAAGTGGAGTTTGGTATTGTTGCGTATAAAAGGATGAACTGGTGACTGGAAGTGAGCCCATTTACATCATCGTAAATCCTCATTAAGGCATTCTCATATAGGGAGAGTAGGAGTGCCAAGTTTACAGTACAGTATCTCATGTAGCATATGGAGGGACAGTCTGTGTTATTTCACATTTCTAGATATCACAGCAAGTTAATTTTGGCGATTTGGG